>JAQQZU010000010.1:13525398-13538887 GCA_030068025.1 Parauchenoglanis punctatus
CACACTCACACACACTCACACACACTCACACACACTCACACACACTCACACACACTCACACACACTCACACACACTCTCTCAAATAGACAAACACAAGCATGCAAATATAAAATGTACCGACAGACAGTCACACGCACAAACACACACTCTACACACACCACACCACGTCCAGACATCCTCACAAGCACGCTGATTCTGGACTTGCTTGTGCTTTTCCTCAGCTGTGAAGCAGACGTGTGACTGGTTCGCCGCTAATTACTCCAGCGCTCGCAAATGAGCCGAGCCCGAGCCGCTGAGCGACGCTCCTTCTGCTCTTCATCAGAACGTGATGTTAAACCTGGCGTGAACGCTCTTCTGTCAAAGCTTTATTCTTAACAATCAGCAAAAAAATCCTTCTGATCTCAGGTCCTCTTTTTTTTTTATCTGTTTTCAAATCACCACGCTGTGCCTGATCTTAATCTGATTATAATATGAATTTAACCTGATTATAATATGAAAATAAATTTCAACGTTGATTTGCAATCTGCCCTTTTCCTTTATTTTCATGGAGGAGAGAAAGCTTGAGGAGATTCGATCGTGATGCTTATAGAATGGGCAGTTGCAGGGCTAAGTCCCGCCCTTTCATTTCAGAAAACACACACACACACAAACACTGGGGCAGGGGCTGATATCTTTCTGGCCCAGAGTGTAGACTCTTGCAGCCAATAATGGCCTTCATGTTAGTCAGGTGATTACACAGGTTCAGTGCCAATCAAGGAAAAAAGAAAAGGTTGTGCACTGTGGGTGGGAGGGGCATACTCTCTCTCCCCTGTCAATCACAGCAACACTAGCCAATCACAGAGAGTGCAAAGCGTGTTCCTCCACTGCCTTGTTACTCAACAGTGTAATGAGCAGCAGGTCGTTGGGAGAAAATGTCGAGGTTGGATTCACGCGTCAGAGGAACTGGGTTTTATCCGTCACCGTCCTTGCTAGTTGATGGGGCTTGGCTAAGACCAAACTGGGGGAGAATAAAGGGTAACAAAGTGAGAAGTCATGCAACGCCATATCCTGTATCCTTTCATATCCTAGACATTGAGATATAATGCATTGCTAAAAGTTATTTACATTTTTAAGCTATTGATAGATGTTATATTTTAGCCTCATGTATCTATTATCAGGACAATCCATCACAGTTGTAAACGAAACATTAAATGCAACGTCTTCATTTATTCTGTGCGAATCAGCAACCGGTTGCACCAGCAGAGCGCAAGTTCGAACTGGACCCAGTTTGAGCGTAAATCTGCACTACCAAATTACCTACAATCTCTTTTAACAAGTGAGATCCATGTTGCGAGCTTAAACATTAATGGAGCAAGACAATATGAGAAGAGAGCTAAACTGTATGAATTACTACAGCAGAAGCATGTTGACTTTACAATGTTGCAAGGAACGCAGCTTGTTGGTTTTTATCGGTGTACATTCCCATCAATGCAGTGGAGAGAGTGTTATTTTTAGACAAGCTCAACAATATTATTGCTAACTAACACTGCAGGCATTTTAATTCTGGGTGGAGATTTTAACTGTACAAATAATGATTCAGAAGGAAATGAACCTCACATGGCCTCTCGCAAGCGATTGTTGGAGACGATGGAGGGCCATGGGAATTTAAATTAAAGAAATCAGAGGAGATACTCCTTGGCAAGGCTGAATGGAGATGGATGCTCCTTGGAAGCTCTTCCGTCTTGAATACGTTCTACATTTGATAACGTATGTCTAAATTGTGACGTTTTGGACGTCTCCAGGCTACGGAGATTAAAGCCTGGTGTCGTCGTTTTAGAGCAGGAAAAGGCTTGTCGAAGGTGCTGGAGAGTTTTGGGTTCAACTCAGATTTTATAGCCATGATCAGGATTTTCTACAGTGAACTTGAGAAGGTAATAAAGGTTAAAGGTGGTTTGTGTGCCCCTTTTAAGGCTCACAGAGGCATTAGACAAGGTTGTTCTTGGTCAGGAATGCTGTATACACTAGCAATCGAACCCATTTTATGCAGACTGAGAAAAGTACTTTCTGGGATATGGTGGACGGCTAGACATCTCCGGCGGGACCACTTTCACACGGCCCATGGCTCTGGTCACCTCGGGGATTATGAGACTACGGCAGCCGGTGGAGATCCTGCGTCACTGGAACAAGCAAGATCAGCTGATAGGATTATAAAAATGACACGGCTGGTCCTGCAGAGGAAGAAACCTTCGTCACCTGGAAACGTCGTTTTCTGGAGTGTAGGGATGCGAGAGAAACTCCACAAGATCAAATGGTCCACAGAATCTCCTTTATTGGAAAGAACACAGACTGATCCGTTCAGAGGGTAAATCAAAGAAAGGAGAAGCCGCTTTTCTCTCTACAACGTGTCTTTTTATCACCTTGATTACCGGTTTCAGCCAGTTTTTGGCAGTCTTGAACGGTGCTGGTTATTTTACACAATCTCATCAAGGCACAACAAACTATTCTGTTCTAGGACGAGGCCGAGACGCCCCAACGGCTGGAACTTGCAAAACATGTACACATACAACATAGAAAATAGGTGACGTGGACGTTCATATGATTACACTGCAGTCGACTGGTTGACACAAAGCTAAATAAGATTTTAAGCATTCATTTCCCTGAAAAGGGAGAAAAAGGAAATGGACTTTCAAAATGTGTTGGGTAAAGTACTTACTATACAGAGTCTATGTTTAATTAAAAATAATCTGAGTGGGAGGGTGGGCACCCCATGGAGAATGGGGGGCATTGTATAAATCACAGTTAGCCAAAAAAGTGGCTGACCTCCAGTGGAGGATTTTACATTGTATAGTCTGTCTGAATTCTTTTTATCTCTATTTCTAACCCTGAGGTTACAGAAGAATGGCCTTTTTGTTCACAGAGGGAGACTATTTTAGACATCGCTCCAGGTTTCAGCCACTGTTTTATCGGTTACAGAACCTTTTAAGAGTGGTCATGATGTGTTTTTTACTTTTAAGCTTTTGATTTTAAGTATGTCAGGAAAAACAGTATCAGGTGTCAGTTAATTAACTTTGTACTTGGCATGAGGAGAAAAAGCAAAAGTGGCACAAAGTACACACTGCAACCTTGAGTTTTCATGGAGCTTAAGGTTTTTCAAGCGTATGGGTGGTCTGGAAGTGTTTATGACAGTGTGCATTTCAGATGAGATGTACAGAGAGAATAAAATAAAATCAGAGATGGAGAGAGAGAGAGAAAAAGAGCGATGTCGTGACTGGGGAATGTAGGTTACCTTTGTGATAGAATAAACATGTTTCTTTCTTATTGTGTAGCATTAATGTTGCAGTCTGTCTCTCCGTTTGGCTCCTTTGTTTGTCGGAAATGCTGTATGTCCTGTTTACATTGTATGGCGCTGCCTTGAAACATCATTTTATGCAATGACATTTTGATTAAGGATCACTTTATGCACTACTAGTTAAGTCTTGGGTGATCTTGTTGCAACCGAAACTGAACACAAGGTGACAGATGGACTTTACACCTGAACTTACAATCAAACTTACGCTTTGCTGGTACAGCAGATCGCAGGTCTTCATCCTGCTTCAGGCGGGGAAAATAACGCAAGAGCACGCCATAGCGTAATCAACATTTTCTTTTTACTTTCAGATGAGTGCAAAAACAGACGATAGCACTATGAAAAATTCAAGAAGTGAAGGAAGTGGGGGAGGGGGAGGAATCTCGGGACGGCCCACGCCGATCCCTGAACCTTTGGTACATTCAGTGCAATTGAAATAGCATAAATAATGGAACAGAAGGAGAAAAGCATGGACTGGATTGAACCTATGATGACGACAATTCCGTGCTGTTGGTTCTTACAGACGACTTTGGATTATTAAAAAACATTCGGAAAGAGCCGTGAGCGTACGAGGCGCGCACAGGTGTCGGCAGTGTCGAGAAGAATCCAGGGGAATGTGAGTGCAAGCGGCTGCGGCGTGAAGCCCTTCCTCGCTACGTCCCATCTAAAGCTTCCTTTGGAATAGAAAAGAAAAAAAAAAAAAAACCTCCTTCAAATCCAATAGGAACGAAAGTTTATTCATTCCCCGTTTCTTTGCTTCTTTGTGTAACCCATATACTTGAGGACAGATTTCGTGTCCCAGACTTACCATATTCTGAGTCATAGGCTTCTGACTGCTTGAGTAAACTAAAGGTGTTGTGCAGCGAGTATAAACATAATTAGCAATATAGAAATGTGTTATATGTGTGTATAGAATTCAAACAGTGCATTCAGTTTGATTGTGTGTGTGTGTGCAAGTGAATATGTGGTGACATAAGAAAGCGCTGATATATGCACAAGTGTCATCGTTGTGGTTGATTATAACCAGGCTTATAAAAAGGCTTTTTGCAGAGGGACTCTTTCGGATCTCGCGCGTAACTTTCTGCGTGAAAAATTGTTCAAAAGTCGACGGATTTTCCGAATCAGAGCCGTTCCAGCATTTTTGGCTGACGTCCTTTTTGTGGTGCACAAAAGTGTGGCCATGGCAGTCTTGAGATTTGAACCAACAAATTCTGAGGGAGCTAAAACTCTGTTTTACCCACAATGCCGCCGTCTTCCCGGCGATTTCCTCCATCCCGTTCCTTTAATCCCTCCACTCTCGCTCCCAACCGGCTGGGACGGTTAACCACACTCGTCACTGATTGGTGGACGGAAATGGATTCGAAAGTGTGTTTACTAACAGTTCTGTAGAGGTTCCTGAAGAATCGCGCAGACACGGGGGTCAAAGTTCACTCCAAACCAAAGGTGCTGGTCTCCTCTACTGCGGTCAGCATCTTCTCGTACAGCATGGAGAACGAGGGGTACGGCGGCAGGTCGAGACGATTAAAACACGTGTGAGCCCTGTGGAAACAATGGAAGACAACAGTTTAATATGGAATTAAACAAATAAATATTACAGCACAGAAAAAAAATACGCATGCATTTCTCCTCAGCAAATATCGTACGTTATCGTTTCTATGGTAACAGCTTTGGCATTTCATTGTAAATCGGGATTTTTTAGCATATTATTGCTATTTCTTATGCTCTGTCCTGTTTCTGGGATGTGTCAGGTACTCAAGCTCACACGCAACAGCTCGAGAAATGGTGACATGAGATATATAAAACAGTGCAAGGTTTACTTTTTAACTTAATGACTTCAAAAACACTTGACGTTGCTGCGGTACCTTGGTAATGATGTGATCTTGCCCCACTTTTCTACACAGAAGCGGCGAGGGCCATTGCTACCCCTGAGTGAGGCGAAACCCTCGTAGGGAATGCTGGAGGTCCCTGTCACAAACTGACACAGAAAATAAAAACACAATGTGAGGTGCTGCAGCTTAAACAGGTGGAACGCGCATGTGTGTGTGCGTGTGTGCGTGCGTGTGTGTGTGTGCGGGCTCACCTGAAGCAACCTCAGCCTCTGTTCATTATTAAATCTCTCCACAGCTGCCCAAAACCAGCGGATTACAATGTGGTTGTCATGGTAACCTGGAGAGAACCATTAATAGGCATGTGTTTGTGTCTGTGTGTGAGTGTGCACCGAAATACACTTAATGCACAGATTTTTTCCTGTGCTGCGTTACCTCCTCGATATTCAGTGTTGTTCCTCCAGTCGCTCAGATCGATCTCTGCTGTGCCAGCGATCACCAGCTCCAGCTCCCGGGCGTCAAACACCGACACGAGCCGAGCATCCACCACCTGAACAAGCAAACACACACACGCATTCATGTGGAGCGTCTGCTGTACAACTCGCTGTGAATGCACCCTTACTATGGAAACGATACCACAATAGAACGAGAGCACTGATAGAAACTGAACTACTGTCAGAGCTGCTGTTATAGACAATTCATCAACACGACAGGAGGTCCGTGTACCTCATAGAAGCCTCGCACCAAGCTCTCGGTCTGCTGAACGACTCCTCTCTCGATCCTCCACTTCACCATGCGTTCCATGTACTCCTTCTTGTTCTTCTCGGAAACTGGGATGTTCGCGCCGCCGGGCTTCAGCTCTCGCTCGGTGATCTAGAAACAAAACACATACACACACCGATTCATGACAGGTAGTGTTCATCAAAAAAAGCTGAAAAGCTAGCGAGCGTCTGGGAGCCCTTAACTATGTCAAACACACCAACCGACCTGTCCGAACACTTCCTCGTTAACGGTGAAGGTGAGGTCCAGTATATCCTCGATGTCATTGTCCTTCATCCACTGCAAGCTCTGGTGGAATTCCTCATCCAGGTACTCTAAGTCACTGAGATCGCATGGACTAGCGACAAACAAACAGAGAAGGGCAAAAAAACCAACAATACAGAATAGTTGAGTTTAGGTCCTGTGGTTAAGATTCCCATCTGCTTATCGCCAGTCTGGGGCTTGATTCTCCTGACCCGTGTCCCTTTAAGTAAGAATCTCTCCCAAATTAACAAGTTAAAGGCAAGACACTACAGGTAGAAATGCGACTCGTGGTCACGTCGATTTTTCACATTTTCATATGCCTTCTTTTACAGTCTACTAAGGTACACATCAACAGAAATAATGTTTATTTAACGGCTTTAACCCACCTGCGATGACCACTTCATCAAAAACTTAGCAACTCTGAAGGCGGCTTTAAGCTTCGTCTGCCCAGTTCTCTTGACGCAAGGTAAAATTAACATTTTTATTCGAACATCCAAACATTAGATTTTTTTGGTTTTATTAAGTATGTAAATATATATACACGCATATTTAATTCAAAGCCTCATTTGCATATATAAATGTCAAGAACAAGAATACAAATAAGAATATAAATGATTACCTGTTGTTTTGAATCCACCCTTATATAGTAATTTATTAAAAATGTATCATCTATTTAGCCATCTTCTTCTTCTCCTGACTGACAGGATGCATGAAAGCTTTTATTGGCTTTATGTAAATCTATGTGGCTGTTTTACAGATTAGTCCTACTTTGGCTTAAATGAAAGACCATTATATAGGCAGTTTAGTGAATATGCTATACAGAGAACAAAAAGAAATCGGGGGCCAACCATAGCCCGGCTTTATGGAAGAGTGGTGAGCTGTATAAAATCTGCAGCAACTCTGGTTCGTATGCTGGAAACAACGTTGCGCAGCACCCTGAGAACACCATCCTCACACTGAAGCACGGTGGTGGTAGCCATCCCCTTATTCTGAGCCTCACTCGGTGCTTTGTGTGGTGCTCGTGTCCACTCACATGCGCAGTAGACCCTTGTAGAAAGGTCGCGTGAAAAAGGCATCGAGCAGGTACTGATGGATAAGGGCCAGGCCGAGGATGCGGCCGCTGAACCGGAACCTTCAGAGAGGGAGACAGATCATCACAGTAACATCAGTTAGTTACGCATGATGCCATAAAGTACCACTGCATTAAACACCGCCACAAAAGTTAGAATAAGTCAGGAAACAATAGCAGAACAGTAAGATTGTAACACATGTCTACATTTTTATACTCCATCAATTCTTTCAGAAAACAGCTACAGCTGTAGGTTTCTCAGACCATTCGTGATGATTGTCGACGAAGGCGGACATGGGGCTGATCTGCACGGTGTAGGTGTCATTTGCGGAGTACTCGAACAGGCCGTAGTAGGGGTTAAAGAGCTCGCGCGACACCAGGAAAAAGAACTCTCGCGAAGGGCCGCTGTAGTCCAGCCTGCGAACACCACAAATTCAGCTCATTTCACTTTGGCCTCGGTCAAACCATGCAGCTTACTGGCACTGCATGCAAAAAACTTTAAACAAAATCATATTGTGACACTTTCTACGACCTAGAACAGATGACAATACAAATTCGATTAAGAAACAAAAATTAACATCTAATTATCTGCTTCTGGAGTTGCAGAAATATGTCATAAAATTCTCTTAGAAATAATTATATTATTGTGTTGAATTATTCTGGTATGAAGTCACAGTCACATCCTGTTTACTTCTGGCTGCTCCGGCCCCACCCTGAGCACACCCCTAATCCCGAGAGCCATCCTCAGGGTCACTCGTTTGCCACACAGATCGTCAGACCCAGACAATGATCAAGCTTTTTTGTTGTTCTTGTTTTGTTTTGGTCTTTTTTCACAAAAGCCTTGTTTATGCCATGCCTTCAATTACATGCCATGAAAAGTGATCGTGGAACTTCAGGAGAGAAGAACCACATCGTTCTGCTTACACCTATACCGGCACCCATGGTTCTCCCTGTAATACAGCCAACATGCAAAGCGCTTTCCACTGACCCCTCCTCTCCGACGAAGCTGACGTAAAGTTTACTTCGCTGCAAGTCCTTCCTGGAGTAGCACATGATCTGGTTGAACGCATCTTCCAGCAAGTGGTCTCTGCGCATGATCAGTCTGAGATGGAACACAAAATGGGCGTGAGCGTGTGCACTGTAGTGTGAGAACGTGTTTGTGCTGAGCTTAATGTGGGTCGCAGGTGCTTACTTGACTTTCCCCGGCCCCTGGCCGTAGCCCTTGGTCTCCAGCTTGCGGTAGAAATTGCGGAGTTTGGCCTCGAAGTCTCGCTTGTACGGCGCAGGTGCGCGGGCGTTGGCGCGCTGTGTGCCTGAGAGAAGGATTACATTTTATAGTACGATGAAATATGTGGTGATACGGAAGGATACTTCCAGGCAGACACTGACCGACTATCCGTGTGAAATTGGCATGGAATTTCATAACCTGGCCCAGTGCCAATTTCAGTTTGCCTAAACTGACTACGGTGGCCTAGATAATGTAATCACTTAAGTGCATTAAAAGACCAATAATCACACGAGACCTTTATCACAAATGACTTCTAACATGACTTGTAATGTAGCGCAACATGTGTGGACCCTTCAGATAAAAGTCAGCAAGCCGTCGTTTGACGTTGCGGCTGCTCCGTCCTCGCTTTGCACGTAATATTGTTTCTCCATAAGCTGTATTTGTTGGTCTTATAAATAAAACAAATAAGGGAACAACTGTTTAGATCGGCTATAAGAAGAAACAGGCAGACGTCTAGAGAAAATAAATAGTACGTCGTCCAATCGTTTATCTTATTAAAAAATGGACTTCAACTTTCTTTTATGTAGATTTATAACAGCATGCGACATGCGACAGCTTCAGTTAAGCCATCTTAAAACCACATTATTAAAGTTGTACCTACTCTGCTGAACTTTGTCTGCTGCACATTACTGCTCTGTGGACACTAAACTGAGCCTTGCTTCAGACAATAAGGGCTTGGTAGCAGTAGGCATCTGCTGACTGAACGTTGACCTGGCTTTTAATAGTATCAAATATAAAATGCTCAGGCTACCTCGACACTTGTGTTACAGACAGCAGACACCTGAGAGAGAGAAAAATCCTTTCAATAGATATCAACCAATTCATTACTTGCCATCAAGGACATGAATATTTTTGTGATTTGATTAAATTTTCTCAATGACTAATTCTGACAAAGGAGAGTTTGGACCTGAATTTAATTTAATTTGAGAGGTGTTCCTGTGGTAGCAGAGCAATCATGCAGATACAGCTCAAGAATCCGGTTAGTGTTCACATTAAAAACAGAATAAGGGAAATACTGTAATGGAAAAAAAAAAAAAAAATGCCCCGTTGACCAGAGTGCTCCGAGGACGTTTGGGCTGATGGGAAGGGAAAGTTACCGGGACTCAAATTATCCCGTTTTACAGCCGTGGTGATCAGAAGCACGTCGTAGAACGCGCTGATTTCATAACTGTGTGAATGACCGAGTGTAAAGGTCTTCCTAATGAAGCGGAATAAAGTGTGCATAAAACACGTTTAATAATTTTGCATTCTTTTGCTATTAGTTAGTTTTTTGTATGAACGTATACGAAAGCAAGAGGAAACACTCACCAGGTGAGTTCTGCGGGGAAGAAACCGGAGAACCCCGTGGAGACTGGCAGTAGCTGGGGTGCAGTAAGGCATGGGGGGGCACGTACGACATCACTTCCTCTTCAAACAGGCTGGGGAATCAAATATGAACGCGATCATTCTCTAAACGCCGCGGACGTGTTCGGCACAGCGGACGCGGAAAATTACCTGAGCAGAATGACCAGATCTGCGTCGCCGGAGAGACGCACCAAGCCTGCCGCGCCCTCGTTTCGGATAAACTGCACCTTCTCCCTGCGAACACAAACGTGTCCAGAAATCAGGATCACAGTATTTGTAGTACATAACTAAGCAAAATCCTCTGACAGGACTTCTGTCCGGTATCAGCCATATCGATAAACGACGACGCTGGACAATACTAGCTAGCATGACATGAGCTAACTGACAAGATTTTGTGAGGGATTTTAAGCCATATTCATACATTTATACTTTTTACTGTTAGCTAACATATGCATAGCATAGGGTTTCTGTCAGGGATTTGAAGCATTACTCGATTTTTTTAAATAATTGTTCTGCTGATGCTGCTAATGCTAGCTAGCTAACTTGAAGTAAACTGACAGGATTTGTGAGGGGATTTCCAAGCCATGTTCATACATTTTACTGCTTATACTAGCTAGAGAACTAACTTTAGCTAATCTGACAGGATTACTGTGGGGATTTGTAAGATAAATGGACAAATAGTCATGACAATACTAGTTAGCTGACTAGCATGAGTTAACGGACAGAATTTCTGAGGGAATTTTAAACTATAAACTAAATTTTACTGCTTAATAAACCTACTACTAGCTAGTTAAGTAACTAACTAATCTGGCAGGATTTCTGTGAGGGTTTCTAAGCAATCTTCATACTTATATATATATATATATATATATATATATATAAAATTTTGTAATCGTATAAGTAATGCTAATACTCGATAGCTAGCTAACATGAGCTAACCTGACAAGATTTCTGAGAGAATTTTAATCCATATTTTTTTTTTTTTTTAGCATTTTTACTGCTTATCCAGCCCCGGACAGGATTTCTGAAAGAATTTTAAATTCAAATTTAGTAATATTTATTTTTAGGTCATATTCAATAAAACGGTGTGTTATAAACAGCAGTGTCATGTGGCATGATTATCTACATCTAAATATATATTGCATGATGTATTAAGTACCTGAGTGAGTGATTCCTACTGAACTCGGGCTGTCGCTCCTGCAGGATCTCGAATATGTTCGGCTGCCTTAAAAAGGCCACGATCTTATCGTTGTAGGCTGCAAATTATAAAAGGTTGAATCATTTTACATCTTCAAAAAAAAACTGTCTTCAGTTAAACAATTATGTCTGAATTTGGGATGCATCGATACTGCTACTGGCACGAGGTATCTAGGGTATCGATGCATCGCTCATCTGAATGAACCAATCCTAAATGACACACCAACAGGTACGAGATCCTGGCACTGATTGCGACTGGCAGCGCTGAAGGTGTTAGAGGGCCGGGGCAGGACAGTGGGGCCGGCGTGACGTGGATCATCACCCACCTGAAACACACGTTTACTTCTGTCTTAGTCACACGTGACTGGTTATGGCATCAGACCTTTTATGTGTAGAAAGTTAATATAAAATATAATATAAAATAACCTTTTATGTGAGGTAGTTAATCAAACTTGCGTACAAAACAGCAGATTTGAGTGTGAAGTCCAAAGCATCACTGTCAGACAGTGCTGACTTCTGAGGTCCCTGCAAATAGTACACCGCGTACGTACGGTCGCCTCCGACCTGCCATCATTACCACACATTACCACACCTTATACATGACCAGGTCTGATATCCTTCTATTTCCGGGCTTCTATAAAGCTAATGTTAGAAGTTAGCTTGGAACCATTAGCAGTCCCCAGAAGGGTGTGACGTGTGTATCTGTAGAAATCTCTGCCTGTGGATTACTATTACACTTTATGCACCAGCATCCTGCAGTAAATGTGCTCAATGCACACAAAGCGAGATTTTTGGTTTTAATCTTTTATCATCATGTGCCTACCTCGAATTAACTACAACTGATGGATCTGGATCTTATTTATTTATTTGTTTATTTATTTATGCTTACTGATTATGGAGACAGGAATTAAAGTTTATAGGAATAATAAACTTATACAATCTGCACACAGGCGAAGGTGAGGGTTCAGACTTCCTACTCAGCCACTCTGGGAAATAAAGCAGCTCGTAATCACCCTAGTGTAAGGACTCCCGGACATCTAGTATAAAGTGATTATCAGTGTGCTCCTTTGTACATCCGGGCAAGCAAAAGAAAGCAATAATGCTGATGCTTCCAGCTACTGTTAAGTTTCCTTTCTTTTATGATATTTTCTCCTAATTTAGCTCATTCATCACACCACAGCTTCCGAAATGCCAATGAGATGCTAACTGTTACTTAACACAAGGCAACACCTTCCAAACTGTGAAAGCAGCACTTTCCGTGACTGACTGATTTATTTTGTAGAACAGTTCCTTTTAGTATTTAGCTCGATTAATAACTCATACGACTTTGTCATCTTGATTATAGGGAAGCACGGATTGTAACCATGAAATGGGTGTGAGCTCGGGGAAAGTCGGCTGCTGCCGTGTGTGCGCGCGCGTGTGTGTGTGTGTGTGCGTATGTTGGAGAGGGTAGCAGCTGTCTCTCACCTCTCCGGCGCTGTGGCTGCGCTGGCGGCTCAGGTGCTGCCGGTGAGCGAGCAGGCCGCTGGGCCGGGCACTTTGCAGAGGCAGCCGCGGGTCTATGAAGGTGGTGGAGCGGCAGTTATGGTCCACAAAAAACGGCTGGAGGAAGAAAAGGAAGAGCGAATGCGTGAAACAACTTTATCTGCCAAAATTAAATGACCACATGTGTTGCTTGCATGAAATTAGCACTCTAAATCTCTTTATGTCACTTGAGGTATAACTGTAGCTCTGGTGGGGTTTTTTACTGTGAGCTGAGAGAACGGGAAAGAAGAAAGCAAAGCGGGGAGATGATGGATGACGTGGCCGAACCTTGCCGGTGTGGTCATGTTTCATTTCCCAGCCACGTGGCAACTCCAGCTGCTTGTTGGCAAACAGGTTGAGAAAAGTCACCAGGTCACGGTTGTGCTGGTAACGTTCGAAGTGGTGTGCGTCACGCCGCACCTTGCTGATCATGTGTTTCAGACACGTGTTGCTCGTGAACATGCGATAGGCACTCTGAGAGAGGAGAAGACATAACAATGAGAGCTGTCATATTTACAAGATTTCAAATAAATCAGGGTATTTGGCAAGACATTTGGCCTGTCCTCACTTCTAAATTGTTTGCGTACGTGAGTATGTGTGGGTGTGGGTGTGTGGGTGTGGGTGTGTATGTGTGGGTGTGGGTGCGTGTGTATGTGTGGGTGTGGGTGTGTGGGTGTGTATGTGTGGGTGTGTATGTGTGTATGTGTGGGTGTGTATGTGTGGGTGTGGGTGTGTATGTGTGGGTGTGAGGGTGTGTGTGGGTGTGGGTGTGGGTGTATGGGTGTGTATGTGTGGGTGTGTATGTGTGGGTGTGGGTGTGTATGTGGGTGTGTGGGTGTGTATGTGGGTGTGTGGGTGTGTATGTGTGGGTGTATGTGTGGGTGTGTGGGTG
>JAQQZU010000010.1:13541487-13551420 GCA_030068025.1 Parauchenoglanis punctatus
CACCCTCCTCGCTAGCTACACCAGAGCCAGCTGCAGAGGCTTCGGAAACGGTGACCTCGCTTGGCACAAACACCTCCTCTCTAGTGCCTTCTTTGGCTGCGTCTATATCCTGCAGGAATTTGAGTTTGTACAAGTTATCAAGCTAACAAAAATAAAAAATGGATATTATAAAATTTAACACACATTAAAAAAAAAATTCTACGGAATACAAGACACTCACCGGAGCTGCTGGATTCAGGGCTCCAGACTGGGACTGGGCCGATGCACTAGCCGCTCCCTCCGGGCTCCCTTCAGCGCCGCCATTTTGGCTCTTCACAGTGCTGCTACCTGACTGTGAAGCCGCTGTTTCTTCGCTACGAGTGGGACTCCCCTCCCCCTCTGTTTTAGACCCCTCCCTCTGCTCCAGTTCAGACGCCACTCCATTGGCCAGTCCCTGAGAGACGTGTGCGTCCTCATCTTCATCCGAGTCGATGTGCAGCATGGCGTTGAGCCGCGTGTCAGTGGGGAAACTGGAGCGCAGTTTGGGCGATGCCGCCCCCAGGGGCCGATCTCCGGGGCCATTCGGAGCCTCGATGGTGTCTAGGTAATCGTTGAGAGAGGTCTGCCTTTGGGTTTGTCCCAAATCGATGATTATGTCTCTAAGATTGCGCTCTTCGTCCGGTTCTGATGGACCGTCGTCAGTCCTAAAGGCCTCAGTGTGGAGAGAGCCCTCAGAGGCGGTCGGAGACGCAGCCCTGGGGATGCGGGAGGACGGAGGGACCACGTCCTCGTCATCAGAGGGGCTACCCGGGTCTCCGTTCACAGATGAAGCACCCAGGAGTGAGCCCATAACATCTGATCAAGTATTATAATAAATACATTAGCAGTGATGTACATGCAGTACCCTACTTGCACACCCTCATACCCAATGCGCTCACTCTTTCTTACTCACTCCTACTCACCCTCGTGTCCAGCAGATGTGATCTCCACCCTGAACTGAAGCTGACCGCTCACATGGTCCGTGGGCAAACGGCGGCACAGAGTATAGCTTACAGGCTGATCCCTGGGTCAAACACACACATGTAAAGACACAAGTCGTAACGTACAATAATAAATAAATAAACACTGGAGTCAGCGCTATAAGACGAACCCCGCTGCATGCCTCTCCAGAAGCCGCTGCACAGGTATGGTCAGCTGACCCAAAAAGCGCTTGATGATTGGCCGACTTTTAGCAAATTTGTCCTTCACCTCAATCTCTAAAACGTCGGTCATAAGAGCAACGAAGGTGTATTTCTGCAAGAGGACAAAAAGTTATGATAACAGAAATGGAAACTGACCATTGATGCATACAGAACTACAGGAATCTGGAAAAACATTTCAACTTATAATAATATGTAGCATATGTCCCAAAAGACGATAATGATTTTTATTGTATTTCACTGCTATTTGCTACAGATTTTATCTTAAGAGAGTCATTAATATTGATATCTTGTCAATGTGCCACCATATAGTGCACTAGGTAGGGTGCGCAAGGTAACTGTTTTAGATTCTAAGCAGAGTACATAAATAGTGAATAGGAAGTAATTATGGCTTCAGCCTTACTGCATAAAGATGCACTGATGACGAGGATGCACGCTGAGTCATAGGTCTAATATTTACAAATGCATTTCCAAGGCTATTCTTATGCATCTGTTCATTTTAAGGTAGTATTAATTCGTCATCGTCCTGTGCATGCGACACGTAAATAAGCCATAAGTGCGTGGGGCCTTGCTTTCCTGTGTGTGTGTGTGTGTGTGAGACCTCTCCATGCCACACAGGGTTGGTGGTGTTGGAGATGATGGAGGCTCGTCTCTCCTGGCCGTGGTGTGTGAAGGCAGGGAAGCCGCTGCGTTTTCCAGGCTGGATGCTCATCTTCAGATACGGGTCCGGATTGAAGAACATGCCTTTCTTTAGGCCCTGAGCTCTGATATCTTAACACACACACACACACACACACACATCTATTCTAATTATTCTGTTATTTGCAAACAGTGGACTAATTATCCACTTTAACAAATCACAAGTAATCTGCTCAAGTAATCAAAACAGGTTTGCTTTTAACTTGTACTGGCACTTTTTGTCCACAGCGAGGCAGTGCAGACGTGCAGGACGTATATGGGAGCGTAAACGTGCAAGCTATTGTACAAAATTTTACTTCATTTCTTCATTCCAGGTTCTAGCCACCTGATAATGTGAAGCTGACGAGTTTCCGGCAATGTTCCGTCACAGACTGGCCGTCCGCTTGTCCTTCTGGTCCAGCCTACATCAGTGTGAGTGAGTGAGTGAGTGAGAGTGAGAGAGAGAGAGAGAGAGAGAGCGAGAGAGAGAGAATTACACAATTAAATCTAAACACTCAGCTACACCCGTTCTTGTTTTTTCCCCCTCCATGATCGAGAGCTGACCCGAAGAGAAATCGCCCTTCACGCTGAAAGCAGGACTACGCTAAGCTCGGACCATCTGTACACACGGTGTAATAAATCACAGCAGCGTGACTGCGCGCCAGCCAAACACAATCACGGGATTAGTGCTCAGACATTTCATGTAAAATTAATTTGAGCCAGCTGCTTGCACGACACCCGGAGATAGATATGGACCCAGATGAGGAGAGAGAGGGGGAAGGAGACTGTTACAGTTCATGTAGTGCCTGCTCCTAAATTATTTATCTCAGCTGCAGTGCACTTGCACATTAATATAAAACCCTGTCTCCATATCCGGCGCAAACCGGTGAACAGGGTAAACGCAGAAAAATATACTGTGTGCACGTCTCGTGTTCATTTCTTGGGTAATATTACGTATGAACGTTATCAGTTTACTTCCTTTGGCACCGAGTCAGTACCAGTGAAGGGGCGTGTCCTTTGTATCTGTCAGTCTTAACGAAGGAGGCGTGGTCTTTGTACCTGTCAGTTCTAATGAAGGAGGCGTGGCAGATCTCCCGCACGTGTGCACAACTGCCCTGATCTCACAGTGCATTATCTTTACCCCAATGTATCACATATTCGATCACAATAAGCAGCTTTCAGAACCCTGCAGAAATGTATAGGTTCCTCAATCACAGTAATCAGGCTTTTGAACTGAATCCTGAATTATTTAGCTTCTGCTGCTTTTCAGTGGCGACATCATACAGAATGTGTGTGTGTGTGTGTGTGTGTGTGTGTGTGTGTGTGAACTTCGCTCCAGGTCTGTGTACATCTCTCTTAAGTGCACATCAAAGCATTTCAGGGCAGGAGGCAGGAGGCGGTGAATTTTCGGCATTCCAGCGAATCTGATACTCTCTCTGTGGAACTGACCAGCACACACACACACTACACACACGCAACATCATGCAATAAACTCCTAAAACGGGACATCACGTATTTAAAGCATTCCTGAAGATAAATGATCCCAGTAAGCGTGTGGAAAGATAAACTTTTTTTTTTTGCCTTGTATATGGACAATAACAGGCTTGATTTGGGAATTTTCTCAGCCTTGTGAGGATTTTTGTTAAATCTCTATGTTGATAAAGGGTCTATGTAGAATCCTATAACAGAACGTTTACCAACTAAAACCAATCTATGAGAAGGTTTTAATATCGCAGTCATCATTCTAGGGTATTTTCCTGGCTCTGGAAGCTAAGAGCAGATATTCAGGTGCCGTTTGCTAACACAACACAGTGGGACCTGAGAGATAATCATGTAAACTGCTGGTGCCAAAAAACTTGAAATGCGCAGATGAAGACGCGCACGCGCACGCACACTCACCAGCACGCCAGGGTTCTTTACAGTGATGCAGGGCGTCGTCGCTCTTAAAGCTCCACTCACGCCATTGTAATATTTGAAGCAGATTTTGGTCTCAGCTGTGTACACAAACACGCAAAAATACATATATAAACATTTTTTTCTTTTTTTTAAATGATACATAACAAAACCTAAGCAATGAAGCTCTCCATGCCATGTTGTTATAGGAAAGTAATTAATATCTGAGGTTTTTTAACATTTCGGTGAGTTTTACTCCTCTTATACCACAGCCATTTTGAACAGTGTGTTAAACTGAAATGCTGCAAATAATGAAATCCACTCACGCTCCATAAAGTAAGGCCCAGGCTCCAGCCTCCAGACGATCTGTCCCCTCTGCGTGCCGTTGACGCCGCGGTTCTTCGAGTCCCACACGTTGGCCGGACATGTCTCATCTGCGAACACGCAAAAACGTTAACGTTTACATTTTAGCTACATAAGGGCGGGAAAGATTATTAAACGATCGTGTTTTAATCATGATTACGACTTCTGGGTTCCTCGGTTAAGCATAACGAACGCAAACACGGCATTGGTGTCCTGTTACAGCAAAATAATCAACCTCAGATATAAGTATTTTCCAATCACAGCACGTCCCGCCTCAGTGCTGACCGTTTTTTACTCTATGCAGGAACGACACGCCGTGCTTTTATTTCTGAGAATGAAACTGATGAGGAGGAATGAGTGCGTTCGGTGTTAGCACTGTGCTCCAACACGCCTCCAGCCGACTCCCATCTGTCTGTCTGTGCTGAACGCTCACTGTACCGGCGGAGTACTACAGTGTCACATTAACTCTCAATAAATACTGCATAGAGGGCAAATGTATAATACATGCCTGTGAAAAATACAGAGCTGTGCTGCTGAATAAACCAAGACGTGCGCACCCACACAGCAGGGCGTGCCATTACAGTCGGTTAGAAAATTATTCTATACAGGTCACTTCATTCCCCCGTTGAGATGTCTCTGGGATTTCTGACAGATTCAATTGACTGGACATGATCTTTGTGAACGACTACAGCTTTGAAAGTTTCCAGGAACAGATTAATCTCCATCATTGTGAAATGGAAGAGGTTTGGGACCACCGGGACGCTTTCTTGAGATGTAACTCTGACCAAGTAACCGGGCTAGAAGGGCCTTGGTCAGGGGGGAGACCAAGAACCCAATGGCCACTGTAGTAGAGCTTCAGAAGTCTGTAGGATGGAAGAACCTGCCAGATGGACACCTTTTTATAAAATGGCTAAATGGAAGGTACTCACGAGTAAAAGGTGCACGGCAGGAACTAAAAGGACTATGTTTTACGAATCCAGGTTCTGCTTGTCAGCTGGCTAATACCATCCCTAGGTAGCATCATGCTATGGAGGTGCTTCTCAGCACCAGAGCCAAGAAAGCCTGCTCTAGAGCACACACGACCTCACACTGGCGTGAAGGTTCACCTTTCAGGACAACCCAAAACATGCATGTCCTTGAGCGGTTCTCCACAGAACATTTGTGGAGAAACCTGAGGATAGCAGATGACAGAAGCTCTCCATCCAATCTGATTGCCCAGGATCCGCCAGGAAGCATGGAGAATCTGCCTTAATTTCAGATTTCGATTGTTATACTGTATATTTGCAACAACAAAAATAAAAAATAGTAAAAAATTTGTTTTTGTTTTGTGAATACAGATTATTGTTTAGTGTAGATTAATAAGTGCAAAAAAAGTACATTTACTCCATTTTTAATCAAATCCATAAGACATGGATGGATGGATGATGGGAATGGATTTTTTGATCACGTGTTCAACCCTGAACCAGCGGCTTGGCTTGTAACCTGTACGTGTAGAAAGCTGCCCCTCATTGGTGCGTATTAGCCACGTCCGGCGTGATCTACGCTCCACGTTTTCAGTCTTTCTCACTGCGCTGACTCTTAAACGAGACACAATTCGTCCTGTCATACGACCACATAAAATTTTTAACACAGGAACAGTGACCATAGGCAACAGCTGGCACCGTCTTCCTTTAGCCGAATGGAAAGAAAGACGGGCAGAAGGAGAGAAGAAAAAGACAGAAATAATTCTTTCTTTAAACAGACAAAGCAAACAGAAAAGGAGGAAGAAAGAATCGTCTCTTCACACTGACTTCATGAATGCTATATGAAGCTACCCACAGCCATTATGAATCAATTATTGATCACTAATCATAGTTTGTTTGGGCTGAAAAATGTGTAATACGCAAGCCTTTGTCCATCTTACAATCCTCACTCCACTCCAACGAAACCGCACCCAGAATCGAACTCATTTCCCTCAGGAGCAATCGGAGCTGCTGCGTGACTGTAAACGTAACTCCAGAGAACTGCGGCGTGATCAATGTCTGGCACAGGGAGCCTTTTCTCTGGGAGAGACTGTGCTGGAATTTCCCTGACAGGATCGATACCTCCACGGAGCGAGGGATCGGCTTTCGCTCGCTGTTAGAGCCAGACGACAGGGAAGCGCTACAATGACTAACGTGACCACAGCCAATCAGGAGTCACCACTACAATGATGCCTTGAACGCTCATATGCATCATGGATTTGGGTTATGATCTTGTGAGTATTTCAGTCTGGGGTCATGATCTCAGAATGCCCCTAAGAATCAGAGAAAAGTGGAGTTGAGTTTCTATGACATTAAATTGTGGAGTTATTATTATAAATACATGTCCAAATATATTGATGGGGCTAGAGCGCTTCAGTGGCGCACACAGAAATTAGGAGGTATCTTTAGGAAGTATCATAAGAATATGAATAATACCAAGAAGAAACATGCAATTCCAACAGGGTGCCTAAACACCTTCGGTGCTTGGCCCCCTAATGCAGAGTGTGTGTTTCGTGTACATCAAGGAACATGTTGTACTGTATGACTAATGACTTTGAAACGAAATGCTAGTCCTCTATATACCCACACATAAACACTACTGGATATCCCAGAAGTACCCTATTTCGCCGTGTGTTATTGATCCGAGTCGTGTTTATGGTTCTCGGTGTCTGCTTAACCAAGGTCCACGCGTCCCTTTCACCCTTTTTAATCAGGACTCTCGGAAATCACAGGCTCTCTAAACCTACGTAATTACACTTAACCTTTAGTGTGAGTAGCATGTCAGTCAGAGAGATGGGTAAAAGGAAAAGCAGCCATTATGCCGCTGACTCAGCGTTTTTCACCCACGTTCCCTCACTAGCTTTATACAGGGCTTGTACTCACTCCCCGCCCCCCCTACACGTATACCCTGCTTTCACATTTCTGGCTCAGCGGAGCATCAAAGTACAGGATTATTTTTTCATGGTGCCCGCTGTCCTCTACTGTATCACTGCCGGCTAAAAGGGACAGATAGACACCTTCCCTGGAGAATTTGCTGCACCACGACGGTATAATCCATTTCACCTCTCACCAAATCCATCTCAGAATATACTATGAGCCACCAAAAAGAAACAAATCCCCTTTAGACAAGGTATTAGAACACTGTTATGCTAGCTGACTTAAATAGCATGGCTAAAAATTCAATGAACAGGCTCGGAGGCTTTCTTTACAATTACTCTTTTCTATTTCACTGTCGTACCACTTGATAGCGAAACTACACTGTTTACCAAAAGCATGTAGCCAACATCGGCTGCCCGAATGCGTGAAGCTACATTATGTATTAGCATTTTTTGTGTTGCAAAATCAAAGACAGTGAAGCTCGCAGCAACCATTTTTATCTGAAGATCAAGAGTTTAAGCTGTATTTACTTGGTCACTCTTAATTCGTCTGAAAAAACAATGAAGTTGAGGTTATTTTAAAACAATTTCACACTGTGGGCTTATACTTTACCCTAGAAAATTCAGAGTCTGAATTAGAGCAAAATTGATGTGTTTGGTTTGCTTGTTGTTGGCCTTCTTCTGGTTTCACTTTGCACCAAAAAGGAAAACAATGTTGGCTAAGGGGTGCATAGGGCTGAGATCACCTCTCTTATAACACTCTTTGGTCAGAAATACAGTGACAGAAAAGGGTAAATAAATAGTTGAGAAATCTACACAGAAATCCTAAAGCTCAGAGAACATGGAGCTGGGGATAAATCAATCATTATAATGAGATAATTATATAAATAACTAGTTTAAAGCATTCTTTAGGCCTACATCACATCCAACATACATTTTCGCATTTTGCTTGTTGGCCCAAATCCCCAGAACATGGCATTTCTGCATTTCTGCTATAGCTTTATCCTTTGCCTCAGTTTAGCAGCTCAAATCTGCAGAAATATTGCTGCACCCACTTGAGTTCCCTTGAAAGCAGACCATGATCACCTCACTCAGATGTTCTTGGACCAGTTGGTTTGGTCTTTACCTGGGTGAGCTGTGTTCTCACTTGCCTAAAGACCTGCACCGGGGAACACAACGCACCAGGGTTTCAATCAAGTGGACTAAACACTGAGGTGACGGTGCCAGCCCTAATAACTCAAATTATATTTAGTTCTAAGCATGCTCACTCATCCTTTACACCTGTGTCGGTCTGCTATGAAAATATTAAACCAGCCCCAAAATCGGTACAAATTCCCCTGTTTAACCATGCATACTAAATCTCACCGATGTGGTACAGCCCGATCCAGTCTGTGGCATCCACCTCCTCCTTGATGTCCCAGGAGATGACGAGGTTCTGTCCTCGTCCCAAGGTGAACTGATAGGTGGAGGCAGTAAGGGAGGAGCGGCTGTCTGATGTGACCAGGTCCGTATCACTGTTGGCCCGTTGTAGTCCCATCGTCTCGGTTGCTGCGCCTCCTCTGGAGGTTCCGCCACTGCCACTACCACGCAGGTTTTCCGGCCCCAGTGTGTATCGCATGTGCGGGCTTCGCCTCCGTACCACCAGAAGGTGCTCTCGTGCTGTGCTGGTGGCCATGGAAGGGTGGGGGGTGGGGTGGCTAGGGGTAGGGTGAGGAGCAGGGATGGGTTGGTGGGGGCGGGAGCGGGGAGGGAGGACAGCTGTGGCCAGTGAGGGGCGAATGGTGGAAGCTGGGTGAACAGGGGGATGAAGAAAGAAAGGCCTAAAAGGCCTGAGGTAAGTGAGGAGGGAATTGGGATGTGACCCAACAAGGGCCAACAAACCCTCTTAAAGTTCTCCACTGTCTCTATAGGCAGTGTCCACTTATGCAACACCAAGATACCTCCGCTTTTTTCTTTGACCTCACAGCATCTGAAAGGAAACATTCATTCAGACAGAGACAGGGGGAATTCCTGAACCCCCATTCAGAGGGTTGCTACTGGAAATGTGGATCCTCTAAGTTCAGCCATATTCACTGACTCCATGAAATGTCACAACCAACGCATATGACAAGCTTCAGGAACTGTCCTGATGTCATTTTCTGCCAAATCTGTCAAAAGTCCTGTTACAAGCCACTGAGTCAAGAAAGGAAATGATGAGGCAAGTTGATCAACCTGATCAGTTAAGGTCCTTGTGGTCCATGTTGTGGTCTCCACGTGACACATATAAGCAGTTACCTAGAAGACAGAAGACAAAAAGATGGGTAAGGTTTTCATACTTAGTGAGGGTGAACCATGTGCAAACAAATCAGCTGTTCATTGTCATGATAAAGGGTACAAACAATCCAGCATGTAAAATATCTGCCACTCAACAACCCCCTGCAAACTGGCAAAAGTCAAGAATATTCCATGCACTATAATCAATCTTGGTGAGCAATCACGTCATACGTCTTATAAAAAATTTGCCCCCTGCTAAAGTCCACAAAAGGAAAAACACAAAGAAAAAGGCTTTTAAGCGCTACCATAACTCTTCCGGCAATGATACTGAACAGAGACAATTCAGGAGACAGACGAGTGGCAGAGGATGTTGATGAGTGTTGTAATCTGCTTCCTTTTCTGAGGGAGTGACCAGGCAGAATGAAAGCACTAGGTGGAATCTATCTACAGAATCAGCGGAGAAGCAGACTATTCTGTTTGATCTAATTGCATGTCTGTTTCTCCATCCATCAATCCTCAACCCATCAGTTTGCCCAAAACCCAACACGAAGCATCACCTGTACAGAATGTTCTGACCTACTTGGCCATCCATCCATCCATCCATCCATCCATACATCCATCCATCCATCAATCCATCCATCCATCCATCCATCCATCCATCCATCCATCCATCCATCCATCCATCCATCC
>JAQQZU010000010.1:13565522-13591036 GCA_030068025.1 Parauchenoglanis punctatus
GAAAAAAGCCCGTTGTTGCACACGAATGCTTAGCGAGATGTGGTTTGGCTGTGCTGCCCAGAGCACAGCGGCCACCCTCCAAGTGCTAACGACTCACAATGTAACGCCGCCTGTCGAGCTATCCCTTCACACGTGGACATTTGTCGCATTTTTTGTGGATTTTGCCTCTGAGACTCTAATAAGTGGAATTTTGTTCAACTTGAAGCAGCTGTAGCCGTCAACCAAACCACGTCCATGGACAAGAAGGGAAAAAAAAGCTGGAAATGGAAAAAACAGGACAGGGTCATGTAGGGACAACTGCTGAAGTAGAGGAGACGGTCTACAAATACCCTTACTAATTCCTAATAACAAAGAATTCAGTGAAATGTTACGTATTTATAACCTTGTTGTCCGTCTCACATCTCACACTTTTCTGGCCACAAGCTTCAGAATCTTAAAGGTTGTAATCCCTGTAATCAAGAAGAAAAAAGTAACATGACAGAATTTAGCTTGACAAAACATGACTAGCGAATATTGCCGTGCTGTTTGCAATGTCGGTCAGATAGCGCTTTAGTGTCGCTATGTTGTCTTTATTTAGCATGCTGCATCACTAAGCCACTCAGATTTAGTTCATTTCCTGTGCTCGAAGTCAAACTTTATTTGTTCCTCTGGGTGTCGAGTCACTGCCAGTTCAACTGACGGATGACTGGGAAGTTTATTAACAACATTTTGTTCAGCATTATGGTCTTTCTGCAGGTATCTGCAAGTCCTTCTAACCACATATAGCTAGCAGCTTTCTTTTTTTTTTTTTTTAGCATGCTGAATCACAGCCTTTTTATTTACTTATTTCCTTTGTCTCAGATCATCTACAGACACGTAAACAATGGCTTTCTCTAGGTGAGGAGTCGTTTCATGAATGCTCAGGGAGTGGCTGGACTTCATGTACATCCGTTCATATCCATGGTGCATCCCAAAAGATCGCACCTTTCGAATGTTTTTGCTTCCCACCTACCAATAACCACAACGACAGATCTATTGTGATTAAGCGCAAACTTTAACTAGGAATACCTGCCCGGTGGAGACTGGGCACGGAGCCAGCATCAATACACGATGTGGACATTTAAGTGAATCTCTTAGGGCGATGGATATTGGACTGAAAGAGAAGCAGGCCACAATAAATAGAGTTTCAGACTGCGGGACAAACGCAGCCATTTCATGAGTATTCACCTTGGACCAGCAACTTGGAACTGGTGGAGCTCTAATGTTTTCCTGATCCTCGTTTTAGTGATCAATTTTAGTCGTAAATCTGTCACAAGAGTTGATCCGTCAATATCACCGGTTGGTTTTCTTCTTCTCGTGATCGTCATAAAATTGTGGAAGATTCCAAATACTTCGTACGGGGTTGAACACGGTTGAACGAATGGGACTGACTAAAATGTACAATTTTTCACAGCCTATAATGGATAACAGGTGGAAACTAGAGAGTGCCAAAAGTTTTTCGAGCTGATATCTGGAAGTAAAGCGCAGTCACAGTGGATGAGGCAGGCAAAAAACATCACCCAAAGCTTGCGTCAAGAAACTGGAGTGTGCGTTGCAATACGACATTCAGGTGTGAACATAAAAACTGACTTTTCATTGTCTGAATATTTCCATTTTTAATGGATTATTCATGCACTGAGCACTTGACATGTGAGCACTATGCTGTATATAAAGCCATATGTAAAAATATTGATTGTCTGTCATCAAACACCAACCATTTGGTGGAGTGTGGAGGGAAATGACGCCTTTATGGCTCCAGGTGCCAATACAATGAAATGTATAAGCTATAGCTACACCTATCTAGCTGTATGACATGCGTGTGTATTTAAATGTATTTAAAAACCCTGTATCATGTAAAGCCGCCCAACTTCACATTTCTTTCTTCGGTTTATCAACTGAAGTTTTAAAAATGTAAAAAGCGTTCAAGTCCCCACGCGCGCAGACTGCTACCTCAGCTGTCATGTAAACGACAGCACCTCCACTGAGGTAAATAACATTTTTATCCAGCGAGCACACAAACAAAATATCATAAATATTTAACGTTAACTTACCGTCGAGGGGTGTGTGTGTGTGTGTGTGTGTGTGTGTGTGTGAAAACAATCCTTCAAACAACAATTCCCAAGCAAACATTCGTTTTCGTAGAGGATTTTGTTTTCTTTTCCCCCCCTCACCCCTAAATTGTGCAGCGCTCGAGACTCCTCTTTCTGGCCTCGAGCCTCCTTCCCAGCGCGGCGCGCGGGGGGGAATCCGCCTCCGCGCTCGCGCACGTTAAAGGCGCCAGCTGAGACGAGAAAACGACAAAACGGCGTTTTGTTTGTTGGTTTGTTTGTTTTTTATTGTTTGTCTTTACATAACTGCACGTCCGTCTGCGCTTGAGTAAGACACTCTCATCCACATCCGTAGCCGTTCTGTTTACGCCCACCGTAAAAATAATAAAATCAAATAAAATAAGCATAAATCCCTCAGTCCGTGTGAAGAACCCGTATGTGCGCGTGCGGAAAGCGTCAAGCGATCATGAAGAGAGGACAGGAATGTTTCCTCAATTCCGGTTTCCGGTCTCCCTTTTGTTTTGGATGTATGTTCGTCAGAGACCCGGGTTCCAAATCTGACCCAATGATTCCCGCTTTAATCACGACTATAAAAACAATTTACTACATCACAAGATATGCTAATTTATTATGTAAATTGTTGTATATGTTATATGGAGGATGGTGGATGCTAATCTGCGATTAAAGCGATTTAAATCGCTTATTGATGCTGTGTGAAAAAACTCAACCTGGCAACCCTGGTGGAGAAAGCGCACAGGACCAGTTCGGTTCTTTTTTTTTCTCTCCAACACACTAATACATCCATCTCATTTATTTTAGCCCTGTTTTCATGCATATATTTGCATACACATATTTACAGGTCACAAAAATATACTTCTATTTTCATTTACTATTATAATATATATACACACACACACATATATATATATATATTTTATATATATTATACACACACACATATACATACACACACACACACATGGTGTAAAACAAACAAAGTGCCAACGGAGTCCAATATGTCAGTAATTGTGTGAAAGCAATGTTTTTGAAATCTAGCACCTCCATGTGGTGAATTCGCATCATAACTTCAAACCCAAATGTAGTATCAACAACAATAAATAGCTTTATTAAAAGTAGAAAAAAAGTATTATACAAACATTTTGGTCTCACACTCACACTCACACACACTCAAATAACACAATATGTGTGTATGTAGTAGCGGGCCATTTCCATGTTGCCACTAGCTTGGTAAATAAGCGAAAGATTGAAGGCGATTTCTCTGCGCAGGTCCACCTGATCATCCTCAATGCCCTGAAACACAACCAGAGAGATGCTCATATTATTTATTCGGTGTCACTCATTCTCAACACGGCCGCCTGAGGCTGTGTGCTACATAAGAACGCTAAAAACGGTATTTATCCGTTTTAAAGAAAATGTAAGGAAATCGTTATCATTCTCTTCACTAGATATCAGTTTTTATTAGATATCAGTTGTTGCTGTTGTACTGACCTCCAGTTTGACAGGCGGTAAGCTGAGGGCTTTCTTGTAGTAATGAATGGCCAAGTGGGTCAGACTGAGCTGATGCAGGGCACGACCTAAATTATACAAACTCTCCTGACAGTGTCCCCTGAACTCCATGTAACGCCACAGGAAGGAGAAACCCTGCAGACAGAGAGAGAAATACTTTTTTTTTCACAGAAATAACTGTCCTGAACCACGATGCCGCCGCCGCCGTGCTTCACAGCGCCACAGCTTTAGTGTTGCTGTGCAGTGGCTTTTCTTTTCCTATCAGTATTGTTTAAACAAATTGGGTCCTTCTATTTATTCTTGCTCATTGAGCAGCCAACAAGTTCTAGAGATTTCTACAAGCCTTGAGCTGTTACCCTTGGGTTCTTTTACACCTCCCTTAGCATTGCACGCTGTGTGAGTGTGATCTCTGCAGAGGACGCCCACTCCCAGGCAGCAGAGCAAGAGTACTGAATATAAGAATAACTTCAGCTGTTCGTGTTATCGGTTCAAGATTCGACCATATGTTATGAGAAATCCGGTTAATTCCAATTAATTCCTTAGCATTCCTCACAGTTTGTTTCGCACACCTACCTGTAGCACTAACGGGTGTCTCTTCGTGACAAACTTCTGTGAGGCCATGTGGAAGAACGTGAGGCCCACACACAGGCTGTGTAGAGGGTGGCACGGCTGGTTCCTGAACGCCTGCATATACTGACCTGCTCACCGTAGAAGACAAAGGAACAAATCAAGACTTAAACTGCATATACGCACAAAATAGCTACAGATACATAAGGAAGAATGGACAAATGAGTAGCCTGGGCTCCTGGGACAAGCAGATTTCGTGTCCAGGCTATTACTATTCAATTCTGAGAGTTCTGAGCCGTACCGAGCGCGTGTTTGAAGGTCCCGGAGACGAGAGACGTGTGGCCGTTCAGCATGCAGAGCGCGTGGTTCTCCGGGTTCTTCAGCATGAGGCGCAGACAGAAGCGGTGATGGCGTCCGTCCTGTGAGTGCAGCGTCACCTGGTTGAAGATGTTCCACAACTGAGCTCGATCCACTGTGTACATCAGCATCAACCTGACACACACACACACACACACACACACGGTTGAGCTGCTTTCAATGTACGTTTTGAAAATGCTTGCAAAAACAAAAGACGAAACAAAGCGCAGCAGGAGCTCCTGTAGAATATCAGCCGTTACGGTCGACCGTCTGAAGGGAACCTACTCACCTAATGTAGTCGTATGCTTTTCGGAAATTCCGGTCCAGGAAGGCGGCACTCAGGCCCAGGTACTCGAGCTCCTTGCGTTTGACGCGGTCGTCATAGAACGAGTAAAACTCCAGCGATGAATCGACCAGGAGTTCGGCCTCGGTGAAGCGTTTCTCTTCGCACAGCACGTCCAGGCAGCTCAACAGCTGATTCCACCAGTCCTCCCGCGACAGCACGCTCGTTTTCCCTGCACAGAAATACAAAACATCGTTACGCTCCCTCACGAGGCTGGCAACAGTAAAACAAGTGTCTGGGGAACAGTATGTCTAAAAACGTAAGGCACTATAGGTTGCCATAGTTACTAGTGATGCCAAAATATAATGGTGCGCTTTGGATAGGTTGAAACGCGCCATCATTCATCAAGAAATTCCGATTAACATCGGCGACGTACGACATCAGCTAACCTGTTACGTCTAAGTAAGCCGCTTCCTGGTCCTCGATTTCAGACAGCATGTTTTTGGACACTCTGATGAGGCGCAAGTGTCTGGTGCCAGAAGACGTGTTGGCGATCAAGCACACCTGAGCTCTTACCATCGCCACCTACAGGACGGGAGAAGAATCGCAAGTCTTAAAAGCCCACAAATCTCATGCATGATGGAGATTTTAGAAGCACATAAAAGCTTTAAAGTATACAAAGAAAGAAAACGTAAAGGCAAACCTTAAGCAGCATGGACAGCATAGTCAACAGAGTGTCTATGTAGTCATCGGTTCTGCCTTGAGATCTGAGAAGCGCGGAACGGTGCAGCAACAACTTCAGCTCCTGAAACCACATGTTACATGCTGAATTTAAGAGAGGAAACGCTGCAGAGTTACACGTGGCAGAGGATAAACACTAAGCGCAATCCAAACCATGTTCAGAGTGCTCCTATATAAAGCTAGCTACTGAACAGCACTGCGCCGCAGAAGCAGAGGTGAGAGTGCGCCGGGAATCAGACCTGCTGGGCTGCCGAGGAGTCTTGAGCCAGAGTGTCGGGGTCGTACATGGGCTCCAGCGCCTCGAGGGCAGAGTCGGGTCTACCCAGCTGCTGCTGCAGGGTGGAGAGGGCCAGACGTGCCTCCAGATGCAGAGGTGCCATCTCCACCACCTTACTGTAGCTCTTAGCAGCCACCTCTAAATGGCCAAGGGCCTTCAGACACTCTGAAAACAGACAGGACACGCGCACACACACTTACCATATATAGAAATTACACAGAGTAACATGGATCATTTTGACTAATAAATAATACTGTAACGTATGTATATGTATTCTTAATATTGCGCTCCTAGAAATAACTTTCATTTAGTAAAAACGGTACAGTGAAGAATAACAGACAAAAATAAGGCCAAGTGAAAGAAGAAAAGTGAGAAAAAAAAAACCAAGAAAGCCAAGAAACGACAATGAGTCTGAAAGAAAGACAAGACATTTCACTCAAAAACCTGGGAACAAAATGAAAGACAAGAAGGCTAGGCGAAAGACGAGGAGGCTATGGAGGCGAAACAAAGCCGTGGAGTCTAAAAAATAAAAAATAAAAAAGACAAGAAGAGCAAGCAAAATGCAATAAGACTGAACAAAAGGCAAGAGGATAAACAAAAGCCAAAAAGTCTAAACCAAAGACCAGGGGGCAAAATGAAAGCCAAGGGGGCTAAACGAAAGGACACAGAGAAGAAACAAATGTCAAGGAAGCTAAAGGAAAAGATAAAGAGGCTAAACGAGACACAACAAGGCTAAACCAGAGGTGAGGAAATAGGTAAGAAGGAAAGCAAAGCCAAACTAAACAGCACAAAACAAGACATTTTAAACAAAAACAAGAAGGCTAAAATGAAGGGGGGGGAGGCTAGGGCAGTAGGGTCAAACACACGACTAAAAAAAGGAAAAAAGACAAGAAACAGAAGATGAGGCAAAACTAAATTGAAAAATGTAAAAACAAATGGAAAGGCTAAAGAAAAGCGTAGGCAAAAGGCAACAATCCAACAAGAGTGGGAACCAGGCAAGATCTGTCCAGACAAAAATAGTTAAGAAATCAATAAAAACAAAGACGAAGTAAGGAGGGAAAAAACCCCATCCATGCCTGCATGTCGGAGCCACACCACGGCGAGGTTGTATCTCTCAGAGCAGACGAGTGCAGCGAGCAGCGGCAAGGCTGAGCCATACTCGCCCTTATCCATGAAGGCCTCAGCCACATCCAGGTACAGATCGCCCAACTCCTCCGGACTCTGCTCCATCATGGACGTCACCATCGGCTGCAGACAGCACAAGCAGGACGGGTCAAGACCTACAGACAATCTCCGTTCCTCTAAATACAGTAACCTGCTTCACTGAGCAAGATGTGTAGACGCGGCAGACTTCCGGAAACTGAAGTTCGCTTTAGGAATCAACAAAACCTATCGCGTCCCATCCTACTGTGAACAATCCTTTCCCCGTCATACTGTATCCCATTCCATCCGACTGTATCTAGTCCCATCTCATCCCACTGTTCCACACATCATACCCATCCAACCGTTTCCCATTCCCTTATATTGCATCTGATCTATAGCAGCCCATTCTATAGTATCCTATCTCTCCTATCCCATTTCCATTTCACTCTGTCCCAATGCCTTGTATCAAATCCCATCCTATTCCTTTACATTGCATCACTCCATTCCTACAGAATCCCATCACACTGTACCTTGACCACGCCCTTTCCTTCATTACCCAACCAGAAATCCCGATCCCAGTAGCTCCGCTCCCATCCCTTTCCAGTATGTACTGTTCCATCACACAGCACCATATCTCAGTATCTCAGTTAGGGTGGAATTTTCCTCCCACATGCATACGTGTGGCTATGAAGTGAACTCACATTCAACGGTCTGAAGACATTTTGATGGATCAGACACACCATGAGCTTCACCCTGATATCTATAGGAACATCATCAGGCACCACCACCTCCAAAATGTCTCCTGCAGATTCAAACAGCACAAAGTCCGGGGAATTTCAGGGGATAAACTGGCACGATCAAGAAAAAACCTTTCAGATCATTTCAGGTCTCTCACCTTTTGCTCCTGTGGTCTCATCCATGCCCTCTTCCTTCGCGTCCTCCTGATTCTCCGTTTTCTCCTCGGTCGCCTCTCTTTCCAGTACGATGCCGCAAAACTTGATCAAGACCTAAACACGGTAAACACTTATAAAAGGCAGGTCTTGATGCCAGGCAATCCAACAAGCCTGAGCAAGTCCTCACCTCTAAGGCTTTGCTGTACTGGTGGTTGGCTATGAAGAGCTCGGCCGCCATGTTGACACACTCGGGCGTGACGAGCTCGGGATGCCTGGTCAGCGCCTCCTCCATCACGCCGATAGCGGAGGGCAAATCGCTGCTCTCGTAATAGCTCCTAATCGCACGAACACACACTGATTGAAAATGCCATTCTGGCACCAATTTGTAGAGTGGCCTTGCCTGGCTAATCTAGCGTGACGTACTTAGCCATGTCGCGCGACAGCTGCATAAAGGGCTCTCCGTCGGTAGGGGGCAGCAGCGTGAGGATGCGCCGGTAGCCGTCCATGGCCTGCTTGTGCTCGCCCACCTGCTCGTAGAGACTCGAGCGCTCCCACAGATAGCGCACGTTACTCTGGTCGTATTTAATCGCTGCAACGGCACGTGAACACGACGGGCTTAAGAAGATGTACCGCACGTGAATACGCCATACAAATCAGCTCACTCCTGACCTTTGCTGTAGCAGATGATGGCCTGTTTTACGTTCTCCTGCTCCAGCGACATGTCGGCCAGCTTCAGCCACTCGTCGCAGTCGCTCGGGTTGAGGTGCGCGGCGATCAGGCCGAACTGCAGCGCCTTCTCCGCGTCCCCTTGATCCTCGTAGATCATCGCCAGAGTAGAGAACGGCTCGTACGCCAGAGGAGCTACGACACGCGAAAGAGGGCACTTACACTTCAGAGAAACTGGAATCACCTTCTGACCAATCAGCTTTGAGAACTCGTCAGCACCGTAGTATAAAATGTGATGAGTGCGCTAGCTGCTGCGGTTGAACCCCACACACCTTGGCGGATGATCTCCATGCACATCAGGATGGCATCGTCCTTCTCTCCACGAGCGTAACGGATGTTAGCCTCGCCCATCAGGCCTCGGAGGGCACGCGGGAGCTTGCTGCGCGATCGCCTTTCCTTAAATATCACGCACGCAAAACAAGCCACGCGGTGAAAACTGGGCAGTACAGCAGAGTTCAAATAAAAAATGTAACTAGCTAAATAACTCGACGCACCTTCATCATCTTCTTGTTCTCCCGATTCAGCTCCATCTCCAGAGCGAACACGTCCCCCGGGGTCACCTCGTTGCCGCCGCCGTCGCCCGCGTAATGCTCGCCGATGTCCTTCCAGTCCGCATCGCCGTCACCGTCGTCCTCGTCCTCGTCTTCCAGCTCCTCGTCGTTGTCCCCGAGCATGGAGGCGAAGGCTTTCTGGACACACGGGCTGACTCCCTCTTCTGCGGGAAAACAAAAACAACAGCAACGGATACACTTCAAGCTCTAACGCATAGTTTTGATTTTAAACAACTTTTTTCAGTGCTTGAGCACATACATCATGGTCTGAAATATACACAAACTCTGCAATAAGACAAGCCAGTCAGTTTCTTTTGAGCTGCCTGGGTCAGAAAACATGCGCTTCGAGAAGCCGTTCAGGTTTTAGCTCCTCTTTCTACGTCACAAGGGGAGTTCATTAGAATTATACTGCCCACATCTGAGTATCTCCACTCACAGCCTGAGAATCAGGGGAAAGGTCATGAATATTCATGAGGAAAGTGCTAACTGATTGGCCAGCGGAAGGAGCGGAGTGTCTCATTAACATTTAAAGGGACAGGCGTTCAAACCGGCCGTTCTGTACAGGGCTGTTTAGTCAGCGTGACAAGGAGCTGTGGTTATTACCCTTGTGCTATTTTGACCAAAAGCATGTCATAGACATTTCTTTAAGATCTCAGGGAACTGGGTCAGCCTTTGGAAAAGGAGTTTAATAGGTTATCTTTAATCAATTAGTTCATTAGTGATTTTCTCTTTGTCATGTCAAAATAAAAAATATTTACTGCTACAATTTTTTCCCCCCCATAAAATGCTTTAATCCAAAGATTCGGTTATCCACCGATGACTGATAATCGCTTATACGGTTCTGAACATGGTCTGTGGTTCTGTTCTGAGTGTAAGCACATGAATTCGATGTTCTTGCCGTGGTCTTTGTACCCGTGTGATGTTTGCGTGTTGGCTTGCTGGTCTGCTTCGACGTGCTCGGGACAGCGTCATCGTTCTCGTCAGAGGCGTCTCCTCCGTCCTCCTGGACATGACACAGGAAAGATCTGACTGGTTTGGGATTTTTTTCATTTTGTTTTTTTAACTAAATAATATCGAAACAACTGCAAAAAACCTATGCACAGAAGGGAGTGCAGATTCGAGCAAGCAGAATGATAAGACTCTACCGACTCGGTGTAAGACATTGACATGACTTTTTAATGATGCTGTTTTTTTAATATATTTATTTGTTATTTCTCATTTGAGATCTACAGCGGTGTCTACCCTGTGCAAGTTCTCAAATCTTCTTAAGACTGAAATGAAGATTCAGTCAAAGGGAAATGGCACAGAAAAAGGACAACAAAGGAAAGTTTATGTCTCTCAGGTGATTGATCAAAATATTGAGAAAAAGGCTTTTTTAAAATACTTTTTGATTGATATTATTTAATTTGCACAGATCTGCTTTACTGACAATTATAAAATATATGGCAAATAAATAAATAAATGGCATATTATATATGTATATATACATATATATAAACATACATACATAAACAAAAAAACGTAACAAGCATCAAACTGTCTTAAAAGGGCCGAATCCCAAATAACACTTTAGTAGACTTCATTTGAGATATAAGCCAGAGTTTAACCCCTAAGTAGGGCACTTAATCTAGGGAACGAGGCGCTATTTGGAAACCTGATCGAGAAGCCTAATCGTTACCTTTTGCTTCGTTTTTATTCGTTCCTCTCTCCGTCTCTCGAACTCCTCGAAGGAAATTCTACCCTCTAAATAATCATTAAGTTCAGGGTTTGACTCTGACATTTCATATATATTTTAAAATATTTTAATCTATTATGAATTTTCGCTACACATTTAGCTACTTGACGCGCATGTTTCTAGCAAGTTCCGGGTTGATCTAGTCACGTGTCTTGATTTGTCCAATCGCAGCGCTCGGATTCTTCTTCGTTTTCCTCATATGCGTAATTTCTCAGAATGTTGTACTGCCATCTTCTGTTCGAAAATTCTTTTTTATTCTACCAAGTTTAAAATTAAATCAGGCGCAATACTGTCCAAACATAAAGAACGTTCCATTAATAGGCTAAAATATTAGTTAATACTTGTTTATTAAGGTAATTATTTATTCTAATTTTCTATTTAAAATGGCATATTTTAGAGTTTAAATGTAGGTAAAAAAATATATTTTGTTGTAGTGTCTTCTAAAAAAAAAATCAGGTCTGAAGATTTAATATCTTCAACATGATCTCTTCATAAATTAACAAGTAACCTACATACAGCAATCTGACATGTTGCTTGTAGGACAAATAACACATTATTTTAATGTATGTTAACGGTGCAGTTTATCCTGGGGTGCCATTACTTATGTAAGAGTTGTGGGTGAAAATTAGAGACGACTGAACTGGGATAAAAATCAGCCTCAGCTATATACACATGAATACAATGCAGAGAATTTAAAACTGATTCTTTTATGGGTGAACTCAAATCTGCTGTGATCGTTCTCATTTAAAGAAACACTTCAGAGTGACAAACACCAACACATGAAAGAAGACATGGATACACTTTCATCATTTAATTATTTCACTTCACAGTCCTGGACACATTTGATCTTGTCTTGTTCGGGAAATATTAATTTCTTCAGCAGGTCCATCCTCTCCTCGGCGGTCTGAGAGATGAGCTCCTCCATCGGCACCTGAAGAAGAGTAAATGAGGTATGAATGAAAGATGTTTCTTCTCTTCTTCAGAGTCTATTTTTAAAATCCCAAATTCACTACAGGTGCTCACTACATATGCATGACATTCACTATACACACAAAATCTACTTGAGATTCAGTCGTAGAACACAAATAACGTTTGCTGTATACCGATTTCTAATTAATCGCATCTAAGCAGCAAAATTTTCACACAGACTGACGTAAAATGGCAGTTCAATTTACTGTCCATTGCACAGACATACCATAAACATTTTTCATTTTGTAAAAAAGATAAACGCACCAGGACCGGTTCATAACCGAGCCGCTTGAGGTGGCGGATGTTCAGCGCCATGGCACCGACAGGATGGTTTGTACCAAAGCAGAACGATGTCGGGGAGGTACAGAGCAACGCCATCCTAATAGAGCAACAATTCAAACACATTTCAGTATCCACTGTTAGATTTAGCCAAACCATTCTGTGTTTTTTTTGTAGTTTGAGATCCATATCCTGATAGCAACAACTTTACATGGACGGGGGTGAATACTTACGCAATCATGACGTTTTCCGTTTTATTATTTGAAAATAACTTTATACTGATTATTTCCTCCCAATACGCCATTATATTATTATGTTTCAGTTCCAGGTTTAACACTACAAAATGTGGGAAAAGTTCAAGAGGGGGTGAATACTTATGCAATTCAGTGTATGTCACAGTTCTCAAGTGAAGGTTACCTCACGGTTTGCTCTTCTGTTGTTTTCGGAGGCAGCGTAGCAACACAGCCTAGGAAATAAGAAAAGAAATGAAGATTAGATTAGATTAGAACGGGAATCAGAGTCAGGTGTCCAAAACAAAATGGCCGCCTTCCTGAAGGTTCCTCCATCTTACCGATGAAGTAGAGTCCCTCTTCGATGACAGAGTCCGTCACTGCGTCTTCTCCGAGCAGGTCCTTCAGCGTGATGAGAAGCGCGGGGTTCACGGGGCGACGCGGTGGAGGGGAGAGCCGGAGGTGTGGGACGGGTGAGCCAGAGGGAGGGAGAGCGGGATCATCAAGACGTAAACACAGATCCAGCATCCGCAGCAGTCGTTCATGTCGTGCATAAAATGGACTTTCTACAGGTTGGGAAAAAAACAGAGTATTATTTTATTTGGAAATCTGCCAACAAACCGCTTATTGTGCTTCTTGTGCTTGAGTCTTGCCCCTGACCTTCCTTCAGCAGCTCATCCAGAACCTCCTTTTGGAGCAGCTTCTCCAGAGGAGCCTGAGGGAAGTGTCTAAAGACACAAAGGCAGCTTACGGCTTTCAGCAGGTCTGTGCTGGACATCTTGGGCAGGTAGGACTGCAGAACCTGCGTCACACTCTCCAGAAATCTGACAAAAAAAAAAAACCCAGCTAAACCCAACTTTTCTTAGTATTTTTAGGGCCCGAGTACCAAAGGTGCTCAAGCCCTATTGTATATGGTTTAGTGCATTCACTCGTTTGTGACCCTTGAAAACAACAAAAAAAAATTGCCACATTCCTCATACTTGCGAAAAAACCAAAACGTTACATAGCACAAGGACTTGAAAGTAGTCGAGGCGCTCTATAGCACCCAGTACACAAACAACGCTTGGGATTAAGTTGCTCGAACAAACTCCAGACAAGCGTGACAAATTGCGAAGGAACAGTAGATAATGCAAATGAGGACGTAATGGCGGGCAACTGATTTGCTCGAGATGCAACATTAAACCAGATGCAAGGGTCTTCGTGGTCGGGACATGGTTGCTTTGACATTCATTAAATTTGGCATGAGCATGGCGGTCATCAGTTCGGAAATTTTTAACAATGATCTGAGTGACTCCGCCCAACAGGAAGTCAGCCATTTTGGAATTTGTGCAGTCTCACATATTTTTTACGATCTCTTTGGAACTGTTTCTAGAGAGCTCATCAGATTATCGTGGAACTTGGTAGGAATAAGCTTCAGACACCCTTGATGATAAATTGTTAAGGAACGGTGGATACCTCAAACGAGGATGTAACGGTGTGACATTGATTTGCATGAGATGCCACAGCACAACCTGAAGTGGACATAACTTGGTGATTACTGGTTTGATTAGCCTCGATTCATGCACGGTTACTAATGGCCCAGTCCTGATTGCAGCAATGTGAGTAATATTTTGATTTGAGTCATAGTTATAGCGCCACCTATACTAAATTAAGTATACTGCAGGTTGAGGTAGAGTTTATATTTAGCCTCAGGTTCCTGTTCTTAGCAGACGGGAATGGAAGTCGATGTGGTCTTCTATCCAAATCGCTTCAAGGTTCAGCCTGATGTGAATCGGAGGTGCCTTTCTGCTCACCATGGTTGTAAAGAGTGGTGAGATCAGTTGTGCAAGGTAAGCAGTTTCTAAAATACTCATTCAACATTCAAAGTCACTAAGATCCTATTCTTTTCCCATTCTGATGTTAAATGTGACCATAAACTGAAGCTCGCAGCCTGTCTTTGAATGATTATATGCATTGTGCTGCTGCCACGTGATCGGCCCACTGGATAATAAATGAGATGCATGAAAGCAGCTGGTGAGCAAAAAGTGCTTGGACCCCGATGATTGCTGCCAGCTTTAACGTTCACACAGAGAGAAGAAAAATGCCACACGATTTTAATGACTGAGTGAATATTAAAGACTCACGCCTGCTGATTTTCCTTCAGATGGTGGTTGAGGAAGGAGTAGGACTTCAGAACGCCTTGCAGGTCCCGGAGCGTGAGGCTGTCCGGTTTCTGGATGATTCTCTCAGCAAACGCGTCCATCAGAGTGACAGGCCGAAACCTAAGTCTCTTAAACTCCAACAGTAACAGCAGCACCTACACCACCACCATCATCATCAACATCATCATCATCATCATCATCATTATTACTATAAATCAGTGTCTGGTGTGTAGTAGGCTGACAGCAGGACGAACACCTGACCTGTTTGTTGCTCCACATGGGGAGCGTGCTGGCCAGGTATTCAGAGATGGACGTAAAGAGATGCACGTTCCTGTAGCGGAGCTCGCTGCAGGACTTCAGCATCGCCATCAACCTGGTGAAGGAAATGTTGTGCACGTTCTCTGGAGAAGGAAAAACGAGAGGAAGGTTAGGAAAATGCATGTAAAATAAACTTCTCACGTAGACTTCAAAGTGCACAAGCAATTACTAATTCTTAGCGTCATTATCATTTGTAGACATGGCAACCCTGATTAAGTTATCGTTTCTACAGTAACGACCAACACTTGTACGAAGGATGATCTCCGAATGAAAAATATGCACAATTTTGGATATGGTGACGTTTTCTGTGAGGAAATATCTACTTAACGTTTATGGAAGGAGTCTCCAGTGTCAGTAAAAGCTGTAGCTTAATGTTTATGCTATGTTTGTTTGTTTCTTTTTTGTTCTATTACCTTTGAAAGAGAGAAATAAAAGAGAGGCTGGTGAGGAAATTACAGTCTATAGCTGCTACAACGTAAGTGAGACTAGGAATCTCTTTACCAACTAATTTCTTTCTGCAGACGTCCAGCAGCGGCTTGGAATTCAGGCGGATGACGGCCAACGTGTCCAGCATGTACTGCACGTTGAGCAGCGTGAACTGATCCACCATAGACAGAGCCTTCCCCTGTAGAGAGCGCAAACAGCAGAGTTAGACGTTTTACACCATCGTTTAAGCTTTAAATGTGCTAGAAATCCATGAGCAACCAACCTCCAGCTTCTGCTTTATAGCCGGCGAGGCGTCTTTCCCAAACAGACGCATGGTGGTGTGTAGAAGCATCACGCTCTGGATGGTAGGAATCCGCTCCTCCAGTATAAGCCTTAAAGGAGCAGTGTGTTATTTCTCAGACAGTGAACTGTGGTTGCAATGTAAACACACAAGCCCTTCCTAACTCCATATGTACTCATTAAAAAAAAAAAAAACACACTCGGAGGGGTGGCTAATTTCTGACCCAGAAAAAAGACACCAGAACAGACTAGCCGCTAATCAGCCAAAGCGACTGCATGCTAATGTCATTCATCACAGTTTTTTCTAAAATACCATTGAAACGTCAAACTACAACCTTAAAACAGCCCTTAGAAATGTTTACGGGTCATACTTTAAGCCTTGTTTAAGCACATCTGCGTTTTTGCTGCTTTCCATCTCTGCGAGGCAGGCGGCCAGTACCGAGAGCGCCTTCTCGTTTTCAAACTCGTTCAGCCTTTCCTGTAAAGACACGACGGAAAACAAAATCAAAACCAGAAACAAAAAGCCCTGTTTGCTTACAAAATTGTAAGTGATAACTGGAACTTGTTTGAGCTGGTTTTCTGAATGTTTTTACCCCCATGTCACCAGCAGATAGCGTCCATTTTTCTTTTTTTCCTTTATATTACCAAGTAAACTTGGCAACCTTGCTTCAGAATCTAGATCTGATGTGTATAATAATTTGCTGACCAGAATTGATTGGATATAAGTGTCTTGACCAAGACAGTGGCTTCCTGGCGGTCCTGGGATGTGAACCCACAACCATCAGAGAGCGCTCACGACTCAATGGGACGTGCTGTGTCAGTGGTCAATGCTTTGGGCTGCTGGTCAGAAGGTTGTGAGATCAAATCCCAGGCAGCTAAATGAGCAAGAAGTGTAAATGTTTAAAAAGAAAAACCTGGATGACACGGAGTATAGTCTGCACCACGTAGCTGCTCTGAGAGACTCCGAGCTTGACCAAGGCCAGCAGAGTAAAGGCCAGGTTGTGGCTATGCATGCGCGGCGCGCTCATCCTGGCACTGTGGCACAGCTTTTCGAAAGTCGGGTGCTCGGCCATGAGCCGGAGCTCCCAGTGCCTTTGCTCATCCGACATCTTCTTGGTAGTGTGCCACATCCGGGTCAAGCTGTTGCTGATGCACCAGTGCGCCACATTGCACCGATCCACCAGATCCAACACGTCCGAAGGCGACCAACACTCCTTGAGCTCCTGGTAGAAAGTGGCTCTCGGGTCTGTTTTAGAGGCCGTTAAGTCAGGAACTTGCAGGCTTAGATGCTCTTTCTGGTCATCATAGTTCATTGGATGCATTTCTTGTTGACAGAAATATCGAACACTGTTAAACGTGGAGCCTTGTAATGATCTATAGTGCAATAAACATCGGTTTGTGGCTTTGTGAATCCGGATGGCAGTCCTGTTCTGGGAAAGTGACGCAAACCTGCCCAAGATGGCAGCCAACCTGAACATCTCACCTGACCTCAATAAGAACACATTCATATGGAGAAAAGTAATCCAAATACAGCTGGACCTGAGAATAAAAGGTAAAACATGAACAGTTGTTAACATTCTGGTCATAAAAAAGCATTATGTCACATTTATTCATTTAATTCATTACTCATTATTCAACATTAATTTACCTAGTGGCAGCCATACAACCAGTTAGCCAGTTAGCATTTATGGCTAATTTAAGCACCCCAGCGTCTCATAACATATAAAATATAACATTTAATATATAATGAAATATAACGAATCAACATCAAAAACCTGTCTAAAGGCTTTACTTCAACACAACCAACTTACCCTACCCTATATTATCCTCTCCATTTCTTTCACATGGGTTCACGGTTGAATCCCAAATGTATCTCTAATGCAAAAATAGTGCACTACATAGGCTGTACAAGACATACAATTCAAAGCGCACCTATGTAGGGCGCTCTAAGTGATTTGTAATGCAACCGTATTCAGGCCGCGGCCATTTTCTAGTCCTTCCCGAAATCATTTCCGACCTCCCGCAAGAGGACAGAAAAAAACTAAATAAAATCTTTCAGCGCGTAATAATGTAGTAATGTAGTAGAGTGGGTTATTGTATAGCATAATCGCTCCATTTGTTTAATTTAAATGACAAGTCTTAACGGTATAAACTGTATAGGGCGTGAAGTGTTGCTAACCGATCGCTTTCGGTGTGACACCAGCGGTTGCTTAGCAACAGTTATACACAAGGAATCATGGCTAAGTTTGTTCTAGCAGGTTGGGCTGATTTACATGCTTTAAATGTATTAATTTTAGTGGTTTATATCACATTTTAATAATAATAATAATAATAATAATAATAATAAAAGCTTTGGAAGCCATTTTGTTTTCATCTTTATGTTGGTTAAATGCCTTTCCTCTGATTCTGTATTGCGCTGGACAGGAAAGGCGGATTGTCCTTATTATGCCAAAGCTGAGCTTCTTGCAGATTTACTGCAAATCATCCTGCCTGATTTCCGCGTTCACAAAATCTGCATGCTGCCTAATGCCTGGGAGGTACTGCCACACATCCCACACCTCACACTATGAGCACGTGCCATTAAATGTGTTTATTGAAGGAGTGTGTGAAATCCTTCTTGTCAGAGCTGGCTTGCAGACACTTGCTCATGCAATGGCTGGAAGCACGAGAGCAGCCCCATGGTGTGGAGGGAGCTGACTGACCGAGGAGGAAAGGGCATGCTCCTCGGGGGATTCAGTGATTTTCTTGAACATGTACAGGTATTATAGAAGAAGAGATGCTGCAAGAGCTTGATCAATATTTATGCTTTAGAGAAAACTCACATGAACATCACCTCAGTTAAAACAATAATAATAATAATAATTTATTTTACAAAACGTATATGTCTAATGTAATTTTCACCCCATATGATGCATTTATTTTTCACATGATACCTTTTCGTCACGTGATTCATCTTTTCAACACGAGTCACTTATTTTCACATATTTCCGCATGATTCAATTATTTTCACACGATTCAATTCTACTCAAACGTGATTCTTTTCCACTTGATTCATTTATTCGTTTGCTTTCACACTTGGCTTTATTTATGAAATATGATTGACAGATCATTTTCACAGGTAATCACATATCATTATTTGCATATCATTCATTCAGCTTTCAGTTTCAGGCTTCCATGCTCAAACGTTTGCATCCCCCCTTCATTTATTTGAATCTCGCACAAGGTTTAAAACAAACAAGATAATCAACACCTCTCTCTCAGGGCTACTATGGAATCACATCAGACATTGGCACGGAGCTGATGCTGAACATTGCAGCAGAGAACCTTCAAGCGATGGAATTACACCTTCAGGACGAAGAGCGACAAAGCAAACTCCAGCAAACTTTCCACATCTGGATCAGCAGGTGAGAATTAGCTGTGTTAATCATGACTTGGAGGATATGGTTTCTACAGTGGCAACCGGATCTTGTACAGCAGCCGCTTCGCATCATCTATAAAATGATTAATAATAACCCCCCCCCCCCAAAGAAAATGTGGTTATTTAACAAAAAAAAAAAAGAAAGAGAGATTGCTGTCCCTGATATTTTGGAAGGAGTCTCCTTTTTTGTCTTTTTAACTTCAAGAAGGAGAAAAGCGAGAAAGTCTGGTGAGGGAACGACTGTTTATAGCTGCTATAATGTGAGTGATAAGATCTTGTTATACATATCACTAACACTACATGTCTGTGCAGTGCTCTAAACCCTATCTGCTACCACCTCGTTCCATCACTCTTCACGTCCGACGTATTCGCCGCTGTCCCGACCGTCAGCCTCCATCTTTTGGACTTGGACGCCAGTGAAGACTCTCTGCTGTCTCTTAAAATGGAGGTCGAGGACATGGCTCTGCCGCAGCTCCACAAAGTCACCGTCCACTCCGACCTCAGTCAGGCGTTCCAGTCAGCCGATTTAATCGTTCTCCTGGACGATCAGGGACCGAATGTGGACACGGAGCAGCGGCTGAGCCGAGTGGTGGAAAGATTCGGTCACTACGGATGTCTGATCGAGGACAACGCTCATAAGGATCTACGAGTGCTAGTGGCAGGAGACGTCCACGTCAACTTGAAGTGCGGTCTCCTGATTGAGAACGCCCCCTCCGTGGATCCACGTCGCTTTGTGGCGATCGCGACACAGCTGGAGGGAGCAGCGAGGACTCAGGTTGCGATGCAGCTGTCGGTGAAAAGCCAAGGTGAGAATGATTCCAGCTTTTTTGTTTTTTTAACCCATATGAGATATATTACATGACGTGATTGTGCAGTGGGCGGAGCTTACAGACTTAAGTGTTATGAAAACAGTGAAATAAACTATTTTTTAAAAAATATTTTATTAGTGCAGTTTAAGAGCAAACATTATAGAATTTATTCCTAACTGTAGTGTCCTGCTTTAAACGCTCTCTTCATGACGAAAAACATCTTTTCAATCTCAGATATCACTGATGTCATCGTCTGGGGAAACATCAGTGGTCAATTCCACATCGACCTTCAGCGAGCTAAAGTTCACGGGTATAAAGGTGCCATCTGGGGACCTGCGGGATTCTCTCAGAATGCCTTGGAGATGGTTTATGATAGGTAAGGAATAAAACAATGGACACACCTAAGAAACTTTAGAACATGGCCAAAATTTCTAATTTTAGAACCCCTAAGCAAGATTTCGGTGTCGTCTACAAAAACATTATAGCTAACATAACATTAGGCTACAACTTACGAAGTACAGGAGGCTATAATTTCAACATCGTTAGCTAATAAAAAACAAATAAATACCATTAAAAAAGTTCTGATCTGATCGCAGTTGTGCAATGAAGCTTGTAACAGCAACGTAGCATTAGATCAACAAAAATTCAACCGGTGCAGGAGCCATAGTGAGGAAACATGTCTGTGATCTCAAGGTGGGAGGGGCATACTGTCTTTCCCTTGTCAATCACAGCAACACTAGCCAATCATTAAGATCTGTGCAGTCGTGTATGCAGAAGAGGGCGGACAGCTGAGTGAACACAATCTTTTCTGCCGGTTAGTTATCATATCAACAATCCTCCTGTTTCTCTTGACAGAAAATGGCTGAAGAACGAATTCCCGAGCTTGGTTGGCTCACGTCGAAGTGCCATTTCTCTCAAGACTAACAGGATTGGAGCTATTTCAGCAACCAGAGGAATCATTTCAGCCCTGAACGCATGGATCACCGATTCCTCTCCTCAGGAGATCTTCTCTCTGGGTGTGGTCAGTACGGGTAAGTCTGAATTCAAGTGAGAGCAAGAAGAGTGACTGGTGAAAGAATGTAGTTCGTATTTTCCTCTAACAGCACAACATGGAGTGCTTTATTCCTTACATAGTGAGAATGGGTAATAACATCAATAGGGGTAATTGTTCAAATATATGAAAAATATGTTTTGGCAGTCATTCTATCACTCATTCTGATCATCTAGGGCACTTCGGGATTCCTCCCGGCCTCGTCTTTTGCGTTCCTGTGACCTTCCATAAGGGCGAGTGGTCGGTTTGTTCAGACGTCATCATCAGCGCGGAACTGTGGAGGAACCTGGAGGCTGCTGTTAATGAGATTACGGCGGTGAGCCCATAATACGCAAAAAGAAAACGAACAAAAAAAATATGATTTAGCATTTAATTGTGTGTAACTGTGTACTTTTTATTGCTTGTAGGAGAAGGCCATTGCAGATGGAATGAAGGAAAGTACTGTTGCCTGAAATAATCTCTCATTTCTAACTAAAAATGAATAAATCTCTTAAAGGAGCATGACATTAAAATGGACGTCAACGTGGCAAAATTCAATTACTGTTCAGTGATGCCGTACTTCCAGTGGAATTTTAGTCAAAATGAGCCTCTTCTTACCAAGTTACCAAAACATCTGAGGTAAAATCACCACGCTTACGTCTTTCCCGCTTCCTAATACGGCTGAACCCATGACTTCAGTTAGCGCTCAATGCTAAGTGTACTTAGCTTGATATTAGTCAAACGGTGCAGTTTCCTAATCATTTAACACCACAACTGAGGTAAATGTTGATCTTCTCTATGGCTTTGTTGTGTTTTTACAGCCGCTGTCCTCCAACATTGTTCATATATAAATTTATAAGACTTAAAATGGAGGGGGTTTTTTTATATTTATATCTCTAAAATCTTCTACTGCTGTCACGGTCTCGTGATTTCAAAGAAAAAAAATTTTTATGATCATTTTGAGCTGGGACACAATGTTGACATTTCCCAATACGGCTGAACCCAGTTAGCGCTCAATGCTATCAACACGTCTGAGGTAAATGTTGATCTTTGTGGTTATTTCTTATGTCTTGGAGTCCAGTGTAAAAAGTTTATCGCTATATTGTTAGCCTAATTATGCTTAGCTTTCATATTTCCATTCTACGTTCATACAACAGTACCCACTTACCATTGACTTGGATCATTTCGCCCAGCTTAACGACGAGTCGACTCTTTCCCAAATGACTCTTTATCTTTTCCCCCGCAGTGATCGTTCTTCTTTGCTTTTTCTACAGCTGTAATTGTTACTTTCTATTCTCGTATTTATCTGAACAAATAAAGCTATTTGTTCTCAAATGATTGAAGTAAATTTACCAAAAAGAGACAAAGTTCCCATCCCGATTCTATTACCAGGGACACTGGAGACTCATTCCAATAAAAGCTCTACATGACATCACAAACGTGTTGAGGGGGCCGCCCCTTGAAACAACCCTCCCATTCCCCAGCTGTAAATCATTTTCTTTCTTTCTAAATTGCAATTGTATATTTAATTAGAGTTCCTTGCTACCCATTATATATTCATTTCATCATTTAGAAGAAAATTACATATTCGTTTTCATCTCCTGAGTTTTATTACAATATTAAAATACAACATAAGCCAAAATAACATGACTATACATGCCACGGGAAAATAATCTGGCTATTAAAATGCGTGACACGCCCACAAACCTGGAGCGAGTTTTTTTTTCTAGTGTAAAGTAAAGCCCTATTGGAACAATATATCGTGCTAAAGACGTGACTTTTATAGATCAAAGCAGTGAATGCATGAGCAAAATTACTAGTACACAATTACTAACAGCGCTCACAAACAGGAAACGGTTTTTTTTTTGTTTTGTTTTTTTTTTTTTACACCAGTGTACACATCATTTGAAAAGGTTTGAACTAAAATGGTGGCTTTTGTTTTAAAACAACAATGCATTTCCATTTTTTTTTAATAAAAAAAAGGCTTGTGCATGCCGCATGCAGGAAATGGTAAAACCGTTGAACGAATAAAAATGCCAAAGAATCGGCGGTCGTGGTGTACACGCACTGCGCAAGTTGAAATTTCATCGTGTTACGCCCACGTAGCCGCCTCGGCGTCTTCAGTCACCAAAAAAACCAAAGTCCAAAGTGCGTCCTGCTGACATCGTCTCCGCCCACGTTTAAATCGAACCTGCCGTGTTTTGTTTGTCTTAAAGAAAAAGTGCATCAACGGACTCAGGAAGTAGAAATGATCACGGTGCAAGATGCCAAACTGGTTTTAATGGAACTCAACATCCTGTGGAAATCAAATAATGCAAACTGAGCAAGGCATACATCGAGTTGTGCAGTATTACGACATGACTGAGCGGTACGGATAAATAAAAAGTCCCCGAACCCAAAAAGACAGATGTACACACAAGATATATATTTATATATTAATATGAAAAGAACTATAAACGATAAAACATCTCTTTAAAGTTACACTAGTATAATCTTTGAGTGCTTAGGTCTCTCGGTTAAGGATCTGTGAATCTACACACTAATAAAACACCGTTTCGTCATCCCTTGGGGTTTTTTTTTTCTCTTTACAGCAGGTTGTAATGCTCACACAGGGGTTACTCCCTTCTTTATGAAGATTTCTTTGTAGGTGTGGTTGAGTGACGGTATGCGAAAACTCCTGAAACTGGATTACTTAAATAACTGAAGACAATCTGCAGAAATCCTGCTTAGTGAAATCTTTCCGTGTAAATCGCCATCAAAAAAAGAAATGCCTTTCACAAGTATACAGCGAGGAAAAAGGAGAAAAAACCCGAACCCGAACAGTAGAAAAGAAGGATTTCGGAAAGCAGGATATCATATCATATTGGACAGACGTTATGGCCTTGGAGTTTCATCTTAAAGGAAAAAACTCCACCCTGAATCAGGTTTATATTGAAATGTTTGGCGTGCGTTTAGTGATTCTGGTGATCATTTTTTTTTGCGTAAGGCTTGTTTTTAGGTTAGCGCCTAAAAACGAACGCGTAAAAGCTTCTTTTCTTGGGAAATTCATCGTACGTGTAGCGCAGGCCTCGGGGCGGACGCCACACTCGCGTTCGCTCGGCTAGTTAGCGGATGGTGATCTGTTTGGACAAGGACGCGTCCCCTCACTACAAGCGACTGCGGGAAATCAGACCAAAACAATAATCGCAATAAAAGTTGTTCAGGGTGGATTTTTCCTTCAAGATCAAGTGATACCAGTAAAGACTTTATTTTTCTTCTCCAGAGCGCTGAGCTTCAGACGCAATGCCATCAATCCACATACTCATATATACTGGACCTGAAGGCACCGAAACCACCTGTCGCTCAGCGTTCTTCCTTTCTCACTTGACCAAAGACCTGAAATCCGTCACAGTGAGATCTCAGCGCAGTAAAACACAACGGCGAGCCATTAATGACAGACAGGCTTCAGTGTGTGGAACGTATCTACACTATAAATAAACGGGGCAGTTCGGGGCGCGGGTGCGGAGCAAGCTAGGACTCCGCTGAGCGCTGGTCGCTAGACGGCGCGTCTGTCGGAGTCACCTGTCCATCGAACCCTGACCCAGGCCCGTCATCCATGTGCTCCAGTTCGCTTTGGTCCAGAAGCTCGAAGTCCTCTTCGTCCGGAGGTACGAGCGTCACGTCCTCGCCGGGTCTGTCCGCATCCTCCAGAGACGACTCCGTAGGACACGGCGGCGTCTCGGAAGGAAGGAACTCGGCGACGCCGGGCGCCTCGGCCGCCTCTGAGGAGCTCAGCAGGGCCGAGAGGGTGTTCTGCACCACGGTGGAGATGGCGGTGCTGACGATCTCCTCGCTCAGGGCCTCCAGGGTGCGAGGGGACGCCTCCGGCTCTCCCTGAGCGCCGCGGCCTTGTCCTTGTCCGTTGAAGTGCGTGTTGACGAAGTGCAGCGGAGAGGCGAGGTGCTGGATGAACAGACTGGCCGGGCTTTGAGACTCCTCCTGGGAACCCAGGGGGAAGTGAAAGAGTCCGGGCTCGATGGAGGGGAACTCCTCCACCGAGGGGAATTCTGGGAGATCCTTGGAGAAGCTTTCTTCGGGTTCACTGTGCACGCTCTGCTGGTCCAAATCTGAGACACACAGAGAATCGGATTCAACTAATCACTTCAGCATACGCAGCAGAAGTGTAAAGAAACCTCATATCATCATATCGCGAGATCTGACAATCCCAACAGGGCTACCTGTGCATCTCAGGGAGGAGGGAAAACACAAATACCTTTCTTCATTTGTGGTTCCGGTTCCAAGACTACTGATCTTAAATCTTATCCACAGTCTGGACAAGAAAGCTCAAAACCGTCACTTGTTTTATTCCTCTCATTCCACAGCAACTTTCCTTAGATTACAATTTTTACTGTAATCCGAAACATCCAATTGACAGCGAGAGAGAGAGAGAGAGAGAGAGCGAGAGCGAGAGCGAGAGCGAGAGAGACAGCGAGAGAGAGAGAGAGAGCGAGAGAGAGAGACAGCGAGAGAGAGAGAGACAGCGAGAGAGAGAGAGAGAGAGAGAGAGAGAGAGAGAGAGAGAGAGAGAGAGAGACAGCGAGAGAGAGAGAGAGAGAGAGCGAGAGAGAGAGAGAGAGACAGCGAGAGAGAGAGACAGAGAGAGAGAGAGAGAGAGAGAGAGCGAGAGAGAGAGAGACAGAAAGAGAGAGAGACAGCGAGAGAGAGAGAGAGAGAGAGAGACAGCGAGAG
>JAQQZU010000010.1:13591136-13603600 GCA_030068025.1 Parauchenoglanis punctatus
CGGAGAGAGAGAGAGAGAGAGAGAGAGAGAGAGAGAGAGAGAGAGAGAGAGAGAGAGAGAGAGAGAGAGCGAGACAGCGAGAGAGAGAGACAGCGAGAGAGAGAGACAGCGAGAGAGGGAGAGCGCGAGAGAGACAGAGAGAGAGAGAGAGAGAGACAGCGAGCGAGCGAGAGAGAGAGAGAGCGAGAGAGAGAGAGCGAGCGAGCGAGAGAGAGCGAGAGAGAGACAGCGAGAGAGAGAGAGAGAGACAGCGAGAGAGAGAGAGAGCGCGAGAGACAGCGAGAGAGACAGCGAGAGAGAGAGAGAGAGAGAGAGACAGCGAGCGAGCGAGCAGGAGCTAATTTGTTTCTGGGATGTTCCACAATCTAACTATAAACCTATTTATTTGCTTTTGAGAGCAGCTGAACAGCTCGGCTTCATCTTCTGGTCTCCTTTATTGTATGTCCATGCTTTTGGCCTGGACCTTAATGCATGTGTTCTGTTCATCAGCTCTGCCTCGCCTCGCCCATATAAATGGAGCGTTTCATGGAAACGACATGCAGAGGACGCTATGGCAGAGCCGCGCGAGTCACAAGCAGGCGTTATGTAAATAACATTAGTGTACGCGTACTTTCATCCAGCTCGCCTTGCTTACTCGTGTGGAGCTTGTTTCAGGAATCTCTCTCTCTCTCTCTCTCTCACACACACACACACACACACACACACACACACACACACACACACCCCCACACACACACACACACACACACACACCGACTCAACAGTACCTTCTGAAACGTCTGTGAGCTGTGGTGTGGTGGCTCTGGACACCGAGAATCCTCCGCTCTCCAGGATGGAGGCTTCCTCGTCCGAGAGCTCCGAGTCTGTGATGGCCATCGCCAACGCCGTGGTCTTCACGTCCACCTGAGGGACAGACGGACAGAGCAACCAATCAGCATGAATATGTGTTATGAAATCTTTGCACAGACACAAAGAGATCGTTCTTTCATAGAAAGAGAATGACTTTTCCGTAAAAAGATCTTTTATGCTGTATCGCATTTCCGTTACAAGCTGACAGAGTGTGAGAGCGAGCGAGAAAGCGGCTGACAAACGCATTTCAATTGCCGTAGTGTAATAATCAGCAGTGAAATAACGTTTATGTAAATAAGTGACTTACAGTGGGGGCAAAGCAGGAGAGCTCCTCCTCACTCTCACTCTCCGTCTCTGCCCTCGGCTCATCTCCTTCTTCCTGCTCCTTCTTCACCTCTGTACACACACACACACACACACACACACACACACACACACACACACACACACACACACACACGAAGTAAGTGGAATACAAATGATTCAAACAGGCAGGATGTGAAAACCTGCACGCAAGAACAATTCTGTGTGACATGCAGATCTTTATCAAACATCAACAGCTCACAGCTATCACTTTAGTTTCAAATTCCAGATTCAACTTTCCAGGTCTGTTTTCACTGCTTAATGCTTTCCTACGGTACCCACAATGCTGTGCGGATAGCGGCACATTTGGATTCAACCCTTGCTTCACCTCTAGCTGGGGGGGGAGCATATGGAAGAGAGCGAGAGAGGGAGAGCGAGAGTGAGAGAGAGCGCGAGAGAGAGAGAGCGAGAGAGAGAGAGAGAGAGAGAGAGTGAGCGAGAGAGAGAATATACGAGAGAGAGCGAGAGACAGAGAGCGAGTGTGAACAAGAGACAGAGAGAGAGAGAGAGAGTGAGCGAGAGAGAGCGAGAGCGAGAGAATATGAGAGAGAGAGAAAGAATATATGAGAGAGAGAGCGCGAGAGAGAGAGAGAGAGAGAGAGAGAGTGAGCGAGAGAAAGAATATGGGGGAGAGAGGGAGAGAGAGAGTGCACGAGAGAGAGAGAGGATATGGATGAGAGAGAGAGGGAGAGTGAGCGAGAGAAAGAATATGGAAGAGAGAGAGGGAGAGAGAGGATATGGATGAGAGAGAGAGGGAGAGTGAGCGAGAGAAAGAATATGGAAGAGAGAGAGGGAGAGAGAGGATATGGATGAGAGAGAGAGGGAGAGAAAGAGTGCGCGAGAGAGAGAGGATATGGATGAGAGCGCGATGCAGCAGCACTTTAGTCCTGGAGTCTTCCCAGCTCGCTCACTCTGCTCAAACGGATCGGCTTCCAAAGCTTCGCCTTTCGCGCTCATGTCGTGCTCGTCATCTTGTTAAATCACTAAACACGTCACGTTTACTTCAAATAGGACTGTAATGTTTAGCGATTTCATGCGCAATGACATTTAACAGACCGACGAGCTACTTACAGTTAACAGAAGTATAATTCAGAATGAATGTGTGAGAGGAGCTGAGGGGAGGAAGTGAAGCGTGCGGGAAACCCTACAGCAGTGCGAGAGAGAGGCCACCTTTAGCGTGACCTCGCGCGGAGGTTAGTGCGCTCACTTCTCTTGTCGTGTTTGCAGTGCTGCGTGTCTCCCTTCATGCTGTAGTCCAGCTTCATCAGGATGGGCTCCAATCCCGTGTACATCTTCTGGATCAGCTCGTGGTACACAACCAGAGGCCAGAGCAACACGCTCAGCACTACACACACACACACACACACACAATACAGAGGTTTGTAAAATACTGCATTTAATATTTTAAAAAATATATATTTAATGTCAATAAATTAGAAAAGTAATCCGAAAACTAATACATTTAGGGTCACTTGGCCAAAAAAAATGTTTTCTAATATTAACATTGTTAGTATTAGAACAAGTCCTGTAAAATAGTCCAGAAAATATGTATGTAAAATATGTAAATATTATGCAAATTTATTCGGCAGCACTCTCTGCCAGCAAAAAATATATATAGCAAATAAAAGTAGCTTAAATACACACATTTCTTACATTAGATTAAGCCTAGTTGTAGATATTGCGAAACACTTTCGAAATATTTCAAGCTCGAAAGAATTTTTATTGCCTTATTTCTAGAAGGGAGCAAAACTGATCTGTAAAAAAGTGAGAATTTTAACCTTGAAATTTCAAGTATCTTAAAAAAAATAGACTTGATCTTACACGCATTATAAAATACAAGACGTTAAATACATTTTTCCTCCATTGGAGATTTAAAAAACGACTACAAATCGCTCACGTTTAGATTTAAAACGAATAAAACTAAAGCGGGGCCACTCACGGATGATGTAGCAGATCATGACTCCGGGTATGTAGTGTCCAACCACGGCCAGCAGCAGGCATCCTGAGCACGTCATCACGCAGAACTGAGGGGAGGAAACAGACGGCCGTCATAAACACAGCCATGCACAAAGGGGGGCAGGGAGAAAGCAATGACGCACAGTAACCGACAATAAAGTAACTTCTTGTCAGTCTTCTTTAACGTGGCATGACTGTGCTTACATACGAGTGTATTGGGTGTGTGCGTGTTTAGTTTTGGCACTCTCTCAAGTGGTTAGTCTCTCGAGCTTTTATTTACATTTATTCATTTAATTTGGCACACATTCACTATCCATTTATGGAAGCCTTGCCCTTGGTTCTGCTTTAAACGTCCATATATGGGCAGAAATGTCTGCCAAAATAAATGCTAAATTGTTTTTTAAAAAAAGACCGACATGCTGCGAAAGCCAAGGGCATGATCTTTAAGCTTTTTGGTCACCTTGCCGTGATTCTGCCGTTTGTACTGAAGCATCTCCTGGACGTAGAGGCTGCAGGTCAGGTAGCTCTCGGCGAGGTGGTGGCTCAGCTCGGCCACGCTCAGCAGCCTCGGGTGGACGCTCATGCTCTCTCTGTGCGGGGAAAAACACATCGCAACACACATACACGCTTACACCAGCGCTTGGTTCACTCGTCCTTAGTAACAGCCTGGTCAGGGTCACGCTGGCTCTAATTACACTGCAAGTCCGTTTACATCTTCAGGGAAATGGAACTATTCCGGTTTAAGCCAATAATGATATCAATCCACAATTATGCACCATCTATAGAGTTTTTGTTTTACTGCATAACCCAGGGTGAAACCAGAAACCTTACTGTCAGAATTTACAAGGAAAAAGTTTCTACTAAATTCACGTTTCGAATCGGACCAAATATAAAATCATGCCAATGTCAGAACAACGGCGGACCTAAAACGGAGACTTGTGGGATGCCGCATTTTAATTATTGCCTCTAAATGAAAATACAAACTCCACTTGTGTGGTCAAATTAAATCGGAATTAAAACAAAATTGCAATAAAGCTTTAAAACTGCAAAAAGTTTATTCATGTAACATAAATGGAAAAGGGGGCAGGGCTTCCTTTTTTTGTTTGTTCATGAAACATGAACCTATAAACAAAGTCTGGAAACATGATTTTAACTTGAAGCCAACATAATTTCCTTTCTGAACACGAGGAGTCTTTACTGGGATTTAAAACAGCATGGTGATAATGTTACGCAAAACAATACATGTAATTCCACAGATTACTTTTAGGGTGCGGTGTACTAACTCATAATCCAATACATGATTTTGATGATTACTAGTTCATAGCTCGTACCGCTCTATCCCTGGCGCCTCGGCGTGGAGCGCTGTGTGGAAAGGAAAAGCAGAAGGAAAGGATTTAAAAAGGGTTTTACCCCCAGGAACATTGTTTCAAATAAATGTGCATCGGTAATTAAAAAGAATTTTACCAGCGATCTGCGGTAGCTTGTCCTTCCATCTGTCCAACAGGGTGAAGGCGAACAGGGACACGCAGGCGAGAAACAGAGGACGCAAAGTCGTCGACGATAACAGCCTGAAAATAATACAAAGTTCGGACCAGATTAGTTTTTCACGATGTATGTTTTTGTTAAGTGGAGAGTGTTTCTATATTTCAACTCAAACTGATCACTTTGAAATTTTATAAACGCTTCTTGTAAGGGGGCGTGGCCACGCAAGCTGCACTAGATCACATGATCATTAACGTTTACGCGCTAGGAACATCAATAACTCGCCCTTGCAAGAATACATTTCCTTCTCAGAAAAAACGTCGTCCAACGTTTTATTATTCTATGTGCGAAATGTGATTAAAGTATGGTCACGTGATACTGTCTCCACTTCATGAAGCGCGGCGGCAATTAAATCAAACCGTTTCAACGTGTTTATACTTCGTTTACTTGAATTATAAGACAGGAAACAAGACATCCACCAAATTTCACGCGGCAGGGAAATAATATTTCTGGAGATTTTATATCCCAAACACGGCGTCCCAGACGAGACGAGTTATAATTAGAAAATATTACGTTTTGTTTTTCAGGGGGGTGAAAAAAATGTGGTCAATGTCAGGATTCAGACAAAATACTTTACAGAGTTTGGTTTTAAGTCCCAAACAAAATATAAAAAAAAAGGAATAATACTCTTAAATAGGAATAATTAAAAACTGTATATTTAAGTGAATCAGCTAAATGTACTGTCATGTTTACATGTCATGTGTCACTATTAACATGGCAACACAGTGCGAAGTAATTTAATTCGTGCTTTGATTACAATAATAACGCCATTGTAATGACTGCCACAACAATCCCATATGGCAAGAAAGCCTAAATAAACACTAAAAAAGTAAAAACTACTCATTTCAACAGCTTTGTTTTTAAATTTCCAATTAAATCACTATAAAAGTTGTTACATAATTTGTATACAAACACTAATGTCGCGTTTCAGCACCAGAACACTGTAAGCAAATATACCCTACGGCTGTGTCCCAAATACGCCCTTACTCTCTACATAGGCGCACTACGTAGGACACGAAAAAGCGCACTGCATACGCCGAAAAAAAACAGTGCACTACATCCAAACAAAGGGAGGAAATTTGGGATTTAGCCTGCAGGGAGCGAAGCTAAAGCTGCTTGCTTGGCTCATTAGCATCTTGGCTAACTCCTACCGTTTCGTGACGGACATTTTGTGTAAAGAAAATATAAACACGGTTTTGTTCGGTTGATTTATATGACGGTTAAATCCGTTATTCGACGCCATATTCGGAGCGCTTACCAGAAGGCGGTGTTGAGCGCGAGCGCGGCCACGGCGCTGTGCACGGGCCTCTCCCACACCAGCAGTCTCTGCGCGCACAGCACCGCGCGCTCGTGGGGCGCGAGCCAGCGCTGCAGCCGCCGCCGGAGCCTGAGGAGCTCGGGGCTGTCGCTTCGTTCCGAGCACGCGGCCGGGAACAGCGCCTCGAGCCCCACCGGGCTGCACGAGGAGGAGGAGGAGGACGGGACGGACGGGCGCGCGGCCTCCTCCCCGCTCGCCATTTTCCTTTCTTTTCCTTCTATCTCTCTCGCGGCTTTGTGTTATGAAGCGCTGCGCCTGTGCCAGATCACGCGGCTCTACTCTACAGTGTCCGTGCAGCCGTCACAGACGACCGAAACAGGCCACATGCCAAACCACGCCCTGCTCCCTACACACTGCACTATCGTCAGCGTGAAATAACGCAGCGCTACACCCTACTTAGTGCACTACATAAACCATAAACAGGGGAGAGGGAGGAGTCACGTGGTACAGGTCACGTGTGTGTTGTTTACTGCGCTAAAAGGAGAGGAACGCTGTATCATTAGCGCCATCTGCTGGACACCAAACAGTATCTACCTCTGTCCATATTAATGTACGATAGATAGACACACAGACAGGCACATGTAAGACAGAAACATAGACAGACAGATACAGACATTACTATTCTGAGGAATTAATGTGTTTTGTTATATTACAGTGTTTCTTTTTGTGCTTGGGAACCGTTATTGTGCTGTGCAGTTAAATATGCTGTTTATTTCTTCCTATAAACATAACAGAACGAGAGCATAGTTTAATATTGGAATCTACACACACACACACACACACACACACACACACACACGCTCCTCCTGTCCTAATATATCCAGACTTGTCAATTATTCATACACATTCTCATACTGTAAAATATTGTACTAATCAAAGCAAAAAGCAGATGATCACTTTGGGCTCCACATTCTACTTCCTGTACTATTTCCTGTCCTGTACGACAAATACACTAATAATAAACAACACGTTCATTTCATAGTTCAGCAAAGCCGGTGTTTAATTTCCGCTGTCTGGACACGAATCGTACAAAAAGTATTTACAACAACAAACAAAACAAAATAATAAAAAGACACGATTTAGCGGCTGTTTAAGCTCTTCTTCTTTCCACGAAGTGTGTGTGTGTGTGTGTGTGTGTGTGTGTGAGATCATCATGGCTCATCACTCTGCAGTACTGTAACAATAAAAGAAATGTATTAAAATTCATGAAATATAAACATTCACAAATATAAGTTAAAATGCAACAAACAAATAGTTAAGAAGAAGAAAAAACTATAAACGGTAAAACACAGGAAGTATTTTCAATAAAATGGTAAATGATTTTTATTTTCTTGTTATATTCATTTAAGAAAAAAACAAACAAACAAAAATAAAGCCCAAACAGAGTAAAGCCGTTCCTGCTGGTGCGCCTGCAGAGTGTGTGCGGAGAGTACGGGTTTACCTGCGGCACGCGGTGGAGGAGCAGGAGGAAGGGAGTGGACGCAGGATGAGGTGTGGACCCGTCACGTTAGGGCTAAGCGAGCAGAGCGTCGATGCCTGCTGGAGATAAAATCATGGCCTGAAGAAGATCTGAGAGGGAGATGATGCCTCGAACCGTGTCGTCTTCTCGGTCCACCAGAACCAGCCTGTGAACCTAAACCCGAGGACAGACAGCAGCGCATTTATCACGGCGGACAGTGGATATGTAAAAGTGTAACACTTTTTATTTTATTTTCCTTTATAGTTATGGCTAACAACTATTTGGTATGCTGTGGTGTCAGTTTAAAACATCTGCGCACCTCTGCATCAGCGATTCTGTCCACTGCCGTCTCCAACGTTTCGTCAGGATAACACTTAATAACTCCCTCGATGAAACAGCGCCGTCTCCCCAACGCCTCCTTCATGCTCATGCTCAGGTTGTTGTAGGTTTTCTGTGCTGCCAGATTCTGCAAACAAAACACATGATTAACAAAAAGCCATAAATGTAACTGTAATATACTGATCAGGGTTGGCAAACTGAACAGAAGGGCAACACCTAGGGGTGCACAAACTATTGCCATCCTGATTTTGGAGTCTGATATCACAAAAAAAAGGTTTCATTTTTGCAGGTTTTCTGCATTTTACAGCTAATGCATTAACAATAATGCGCATTAGTATGCATTTTTAAATTTGTCTATAGTTACATTTAATGATGTGCAAAACAAACATATACAAAATATATAAAATGACATTTAATAAAGGAGCTGATTAAAGATTACTTACTATCACGTCAAACCTTGAGTAAAGAGCCACTACCTTACCTAGAAAACAGAACAATTTAACATTATACTTACATATAACTATATAACTATATGTATATATATTGCTTGTTGTCTTTGAGTCAAGAATTTGTTACCATTTTCATCCACCACAGGCAGAGCTGATACTCGTCTCTCCACGAAAATGGACAACGCGTCGTACACGGTGGCCATCTGCTGTACGGTGGCGATGTTTCTGAATGTCCCGACTCCCGCTTCTTCGATTTTCCTCTGCAGAAATCGTGGAGTGGGGATTGTGGCTCTCTGCATGTAACAAAATGTCAGCCAAAAGAATTTGGGTGTGAGCTCAAAATTGTCCATCTGTCTAATTGGCATGTACGGTTAACAATCTGAACTCAGGAATCACCGGGAAACCTTGAAGACACATAGAAAATTGGAAAGCCAGGAAGTGACCGGGACAGGAGAAAGCATATTGGAAAGAAACCACTGAGAAGACACTAGGAAGCCAAGAAGTCACTGGGAAATCAACAAACCAGTGAGAAAACCAGGGGCCACTGGGAAACCAGCAAACCACTGGGAAAACCAAATCCCACTGGGAAACCAGCAAACCACTGGGAAAACTAAAAGCCATTGGGAACCAGCAAACCATTGGGAAAACCAGAAGCCACTGGGAAACCTGCAAACCATGTGGGAAAAAAAGAAAACTAGAAGGTACTGACTGTGATGCCTAGGTCCTGGGAAAGCTAAAAGGCACAGGGAAAACTAAAGGCCACCGGGAAAAGCCTTTGGGAAAAATAGCAGGTACTGGAAAGCCAAGAAACCACTGGGAAAGCTAAAAGACTCAAAGGAAGCAGTAACCACCACTGGGCAACCAGAAAGTAAAAAAAAAAAAACACTTGAAAACATAAAACACCAAGAAACCAGAAAGAGACTGGGAAAACCGGAAGCCAGTGAAAAACATTTAGAATATGGGAAGCCAAGAAACCACAGGGAATGCACAGGAAGGCTAAAAAAAACAGGAAGCCAATGGAAAAGGTAACAGGTAGCCAAGAAACCACATGGAAAATAGATGGCCAATGGGAAACCAGGAAGACACAAAAGTGAGAAACTGAAAGCCAGTAAAAAACTTGCAGGTTCTGGGAAAGCTTAAAGGCAACATGAAACCAGAAAGCCACTAGGAAACTACTAAACCACTTAGAAGACCAGAAGCTACACAGAAAACTGGAAGGTACTGCGATGCCAAGAAACCACTTGGACAAAGGTTGGCCTCCGGGTAAACAGGTAGGAACATGGAAGGAAAGAACTGGTGGCAATCTGAAGGCCACTGGAAAATTAGAATGCCACTGGGAAACCAGGAAGGTACTGGGAAATCAGGAAGTCACTGGGAAATCAGGAAGTCACTGGGAAACCAGGAAGGTACTGGGATGCCAAGAAAACCCTTGGACAACAAATATTCACTGGGAAAACTGGTAGATACATGGAAGCCAAGAAACCAGTCAGAAACCAAGAAGGCATGGGGAAGTTTGTAGGCCACTGGGAAAACCGGAAGCCTGAAATGAATGGAAGGTACTGGGAAGCCATGAAACCAATGGGAAAAATAAGGGCACTGGGAAATCAAGAAACCACTACCCTTGGAGGCAAGAAATCAGAGGGAAGACTGAAGACTCCTGGGAACGCAGGACGGCACTGAGAGGATAAAACATATGCAACACTTTCCAACAACACAGTCAACTGAACGAAAATCTATAAACAGGAAGGGCTTATAGGGTAAGGAAATAATAGCACAGGAAATAACAATTACGAGGGGGCGTGTTCAAGACAGTCCTGGAGTAGGAACTGGGGAAAGCCAGGAAGTAAACAGGATGTTTTCTGTAACAGTGAAATGAATGGGGATAAAATAGTAATGACTGTAAGTTAAAATGGTCTTACTAACAAATATATACAGGAATTTGAGAATTCGCTTGTGGGTTAAAATGTGGAGGACGTTCCCAGATTCGGGGTCGATGACGGGCAGGCGGTGGATTTTGTGCTTCAGTAATGAATAAACGGCATCGAAAAGGCTGCGAAAGAAACGAGAATTAGAAGCGTAAAAACTTTGCAATCACATTCTCTTTGTGTTGGAGTCTGTCGAGCGTGATCTGTAGTTACCTCGCTTCAGGTGTGATGCTAATGAGGCTTTGATCATAGTACTGCAGGTAAACATCTAAAAAGTAAAAGATAAACAAACAAAACAATACATTCCTCAGTATTAAGTTTAAATATTGTATGTAAAAAAAATGAGAAAAATATAAAACGATACGATTAAAACGATACAGGAAATTATATAAATCATTAAGAAATAACGTTTGAAAGTAAAATCAATTATTTAAAAGATGACACGCATTGCAAAAATGAATACAAACAAAAATACAGTTATAGCCAGAAAAGCATTAACGTAATAGACATTTCTCGTTGTCAAATATGTTTTGTTATGATTTACTGGAAGTTATAAAAAATGCCACAGAAGGGTTATTAGAACATACAGTAGTTGGCGTAGTAGTCAGCCTGACATAATCTACATAATGCAGCTCATTTACTTTGAAATGAATCACCTCTCCATGTCTGAATCTTGTGATCCTCCAGCTCGAAAATCTGAACCTTTAAGGGAGGGAAAAAAAAGAGGATTACTGTATTCTGGTGAATTATTCCTTTAACACGTCTAGTGTCACTACTGACCATTGGGGATTTATAATAGCGATGAAGAATGTTGATGAAGTCTGTGATGGTCAGCATACCTGTGCGTTGTGGAATAAAAGAAATAGTGATTAAATACTGAAGATATAAATATGCACATAGTGAGGATTCAATTCCCGAAATTGTGCTCTTCGATATTCAGCCCTCAAATAACTACAAACTTAATTCGGTGACGGATTTGCGCGAGGGGGCGGAGTTTGCCAAAAATAGAGACGTGCGTCAATTATACATGATTCTTTGTGCACACAAATTACAATACAATTGTACAATACAATACAATACAATTACAAAATAAAAGCATGGGCTGGGTCAAGTGCTGCGTTATAATGTGCAAATGAAAAAGTGTTTTGTCTTACCCACAAATCTCTGCAGCTTGCTGTCCCATAGCGGCGCTGCTCGTAAACTGTTTGCCACTAATGCAAAGAAGGCTTTCTTTACCTACGTATGAATAAATAGAGTAAGGATGATGTAATTAGCATTTTAGTCACCACTGCCTATTGCCTATGTAGAAAAAGTCTGAAAAGACTAAGGCTTTGTGTTATTAGGAAAGTGTTTTCAGGTTGACACTGGAAGTTATTGAAGAAAGAAAGAAATTATGCAACCTACTTGCAGAGTCGTGTCGAAAATAACGAGCTTACAGCTGGTGGGAATGGCGTCATAACAGCGGTGTTTCTTCATAAAGTCTAGGTAGGCCTCAGCTCCTGGGTCGGGTTCTGGAAGGGAGACAGGAGAGAGCAGTGGTGTGTGTGTGTGTAGAAGTATGTTTGCATTCTCCTAAACTGCTGCTACAGACTACCAGGGCAGTTTCCTTCTAGTGGAGTACTCCCGTTTGCTCTTTTCCTTAATGACTACAAATAAGATGCATTGTCATCTCCTGTTCTCGTCAGAAACGTCCATAATTGTCCATAAATCAATCACAACATCGTGTGAATCTGTCAGCTTTCCTGACAGCCAGTATTTCTGGGCAGGGTGGCGAGTCGTCTGTTCTGCCAGGCCCTGATGCAGGTGGATGAATAGCAGGATTTAGCACCAAACTCAGATAGGAATCTAGAATGTCTTCTTAAAATGGCTGCCATTCCATCTGCTAAGCATACTACGAGAAAGGTGAGCAGTAACCAAACACATACTGGACAGAGATGAAAAATGAAGAAGTGCACAGAGTGGCATCTGCTAATTATGGAGTTTTACCTGCCAGTTACTGAGTGGCATTTATTAGTAACTGAGTGGCATTTATTAGTAACTGAGTGGCATTTATTAGTAACTGAGTGGTATCTATTAGTAACCGAGTGGCATTTACAAGTAACCGAGTGGCATTTATTAGTAACTGAGTGGTATCTATTAGTAACCGAGTGGCATTTATTAGTAACTGAGTGGTATCTATTACTAACAGAGTGGCATTTATTAGTAACTGAGTGGTATCTATTAGTAACCGAGTGGCATTTATTAGTAACTGAGTGGTATCTATT
>JAQQZU010000010.1:13605151-13618107 GCA_030068025.1 Parauchenoglanis punctatus
ATTTATTAGTTACTGAGTGGCATTTATTAGTAACCAAGTGGCATTTATTAGTTACTGAGTGGCATTTATTAGTAACCAAGTGGCATTTATTAGTTACTGAGTGGCATTTATTAGTAACCGAGTGGCATTTATTAGTTACTGAGTGGCATTTATTAGTAACCGAGTGGCATTTATTAGTTACTGAGTGGCATTTATTAGTAACTGAGTGGTATCTATTAGTTAAAGAGTGGCATTTATTAGTTACTGAGTGGCATTTATTAGTAACCGAGTGGCATTTATTAGTAACCGAGTGGCATTTATTAGTAACTGAGTGGCATTTATTAGTTACTGAGTGGGATTTATTAGTTAAAGAGTGGCATTCATTAGTAACTGAGTGGCATTTATTAGTTACTGAGTGGGATTTATTAATTAAAGAGTGGCATTCATTAGTAACTGAGTGGTATCTATTAGTAACCGAGTGGGTATTAGTTAAAGAGTGGCATTTGTTAGATACAGAGCCTACTGTTGTGGTTAATATGTGACCACCGGTGTGTGTATAGACAGACAATAATTAATATAAAATACTAAAATACACAAAAAATCACCATATCTAATAACTACTGTTTTTGCGACATCCTCCACAGCCCTGTGAAACATCCGGTCTCCGTACTGCAGGTCACCTACCTGAATTATTCATGACATGAGAGTCAGGGTAAGCCTCCTGTCCAGAGGAAGGGAAAAGGTCGAAGTAAGTGACAGGACACGTCCTAAACTGCGTCCTTAGCCTACTAAATAATCAGAACTAACCAGATAAGATGCTAAAGAAATTCGTGTTTGGTGCGCGAGTCGCCACAATGCGGTTAGATTTCAACAGCCAATCAGATTCGAGCGTCATCAGTAACCGTTAAACTCGGGTCAAGACCATAACGAAAGGTAAAATTATAGATTTATATATAACCTTTTTAATATTAGAGATGATATATTTAGATGTTGTTTCTGCTGTATATACCTGAATGTTCGACGCGTCTGTTAACTGTATTTGTTTTAGCCGTTAGCTTACCTGCGTTACAGAGTCCATAGCGTGGGGCAGCGCGCGCCCGTGTGCGGGTGCCTGCTTGCCACAAGCTCGTGCCCGCTGGCGCCTAAATCTGTGCGCGGTCGTCTATTATAGGAAGGAAGGTTGTGAAGGGGACTGATGGAGTCACAGCGTGCGTGCGTGCGTGTGTGGCTGTAAAGATTATGGGATGCGTTTCAAATCGATAAGCTGTGTCTAAAATGTGTGGAATCAACCATCATACCCACTTACTGGCTATTTTTCTCACTCATGCACTCCAAAATTACATTTCACTGCTTTTCTCTAAGACAGTGTTACTGTGAGTCAAAATGTTTTTATGCATCACTGCAACGCACCGAACTCACCGTGTCTACGGACAGGACTGGGATCGTGCGTCGCGCAACAGCTCATTAAAGTCGGGAGATGTAGTCCAAATCGCGTCTCCGCTGTTACGCCTCTAATTTGTTTTTCGATTCGCACAAGTGCAATGTAAATTATTAGAAACACTCATTACCACCGTGTTCTCACATAAGTTTAATTTTAAAAACTGATTTGCAGACCAAACTGCAGCTACAGCGAATTAATCAACTCAATTGACCAATCAGAATCGAGAATTCAACAGCGCTTTATTTCTGAGCCATTTCATCAAACTAAGTGTAGATAATCAAATACCTTGCCTCTGATCGCACACGTCACACTGTATGAGCAGAAATGTCTGAATCATCTGCGAAGGTAGTTAGCAAAAAGCTAATCTTGGCTTGTGTGCAAATCAAGTAGAGGGGTTAAAAGTGTGCAAAACCGAACGAAGAACCGAAGGTTCTTAGAAGGTTCATCGCAAACTTTATGCAAAGAATCTCGAGGAATCTAGAAAGTAGGGAGCCGGGTGTCGATTTGACACACACCCCAAGTCTGTGGGCAAACCCCTTGGCATGCCAAAGCGCTCGCAGGTCCGTCCAAATTTAGCATTTGGCCTCCGGGATATGCAACAAAACACACACAGCACCTCACAAGGGAGACTCGAGAGGAAAAGTCTAATTACGCAACACCTCCCTGAGAACTTTCACTCAACCCAGCTGTAGAACCAGCTTATCATATCACACGGTTATAATTTCTGAATTCTAAATGGCTCCTGAGTTTATACAGAGTGTTAAAAGGTCATTTACACCCAATAAAAATACATTACGTCCATTAGAGAAACAATGACGACGTTCCATATGATTAATTCCGCTGTATGTAATTATCCGTCCGTCCGTCTGTACGGAACCATTTTATTTATTTTAAACACTTAACCTCAGTTTCTGAATGAATAAGTCCAGAACAAATCACAGCAGAATTGTTTTACAGTATTTATTTTGATTAATGCAGTATTATTTTTTTAATAACGAAAAAAAAAGAGAAAAAAAACAAAACATACTGCAGCTTTAACCAAGGGCAAATACTTTCCAATACAGTAACATGACCCTCTGTGTAAGAAAATAATCATTTCTAATCCAGAACCTGCTCAGAAACTTCTTAGATTTCTCAGAATTCCCAGATCCAGCTCGCTTTCATCCGGGATCGTTTCGAAATCCGATCCTTGATCGTCACGGCTACCCAGAACATCTTTCTGAATTCTGTGAAATGGAAATCTGTACCACGTTTCTGTCAAAATTCCAACCAACTATAAATACTTCACTTACTTTCAACTGACTTGCGAGTTGCCTTATAAGGAAAAGAGGTGGAGCTAAACAGTCCTGTTCCTACTAGGAGGCGGGGCTACTTTTCAAGTCAGAAATGTTTACCTGGAAACCTGAAATAAAGAAAGCACGCCAAAACATTCCAAGCCTGTTCCAGCTTCCCAAGTTTGGGACTGAAAAGGAAGTACAGATAAACTTTAGATGATACTGGTTATCCTTCATTCATCTTTTAGCTGTAAAACAAACCAGAGGAACTGCCACGCAGTCTCAAATAACAGTTCCAAATGAAAGTAAACTGAAAAAAGTCGGCTAGACAAAACTAAATTGCGCGACCTTCCTCAGTCTAACGTAACAGCTAGCGCGGAAGCGCTCTCGACATGCAACTGCTCTTGTTGCTCTGCTAATAACTTTTAAATCTAATACATTTTAACTCTAATAAAACACCCTGACAGATGAGATTTAAGTTCCTACGGCTGACAGATGCCGAGTTTTCCCATAATGCAACGTGAGAATGTGTCCGCTTCGGCATTTCGTTACGATTTTTAACGTGGACGAGTGACGCGTCGTAGCCCACGTTTAATCTAATTATAATATGATGTTATAAGATTCGTTCCCTCAACAGCCTCTTTGTTCCTTCGTTTTAAACCCTCGGCTTACAGAGAAAATCATAAACACCGGAGACTCCTTCCATAAAGTTTAAGTAAGCGTCTCCTTACGGGAAACTTCACGTTCTCCTTGTGAATATAACAGAATGATTATTAGGATTAGCCTTGGGGTGCTATCGTCACGGCACTGGTGTCAAAGCTGCTGCTAGAAGAAACGAATCGCGTTCCAACCAATCAAAATCCAGAAATGGCTAGAAAAGTGCATGCCGTTTCTTTGTCACTTGTTAGCTTGCGTTGGTTTGGGATCCAGCCACTGATTCATCTGTTCTTCGCTCACTTCACTGAAAACGAGCTCGAATAACGAAAAACCTCTTTCGATTTAATACTTGCCCGTGTGTGTTCTTGACTTGTCGAGAGCTGTGGATTATTAAAACAAACACACAAACAAACACACACTGCAGGAACACACTATGAAAGCTCGGACGCCTCCTCGGAGCTGTAACAACCCCCGGATCGTCCTTAAATTCCAAAAACGAGTTTAAAACGAAAGAAGAAATGTAACTACACACTCTTTCACAGGTAGGGGGCGATGTTGATGTTGATGTTTCGATCCTCACCTCAAGAGCAACGATACCAAACCATTACCAAGTCAAACAAAACAAAACAGAAAACCTTCCTCGGTCTTTCTTGCGTAATTACCTGTCTCTTGATTTTTTTAATTTTTTTATATTTATTAAAAAACCCCAAAGCTTCAAAACTGGGTGGAAAACGTACGTGAGGGAGGAGGAGGAAGTCTGAACACAAATTCGAAGGAACTGCACGCAGGACTGTTGAAGGTGATGGACTCGGTTGCCAGATTCTACAGTTTCAAGACCCTAACAATGCAAAAAAATATACATTTAACTTTACTTTGTATCAGTGCTTTTAATCGTGAACGAAACGTAGAGACCATGTTGGTCTATGTGATTTAAAAATCTGGGGGGATTCCGAGAGAAATCTGGCAACCCGGGTGCTTTTTGAATGTCTTGAAATTATTTGTAATTTATGCTGCACGTGTGCCGGGTGTTATATTCCTTAAGCGTGAAAACGACACTCGGCGATAATTTTAAGGATTAACTTAACCTGTTCATTTTTGGTGATTTGGCAAAGATTTTTTTCCAGCTCCTTTTACGTCGTTCAAACTCCACCCTCGCATCCTTTTGCCTTTGGAACAAAGTGCTTTTAAATTTATACAAAATCCCACCAAGGGGGGAAAAAAACAATAAAATAAATCGACACTACAAACACTGAAAGCCAAAATCTAACATTCTCTAAGTGGGTATGAGGAGAACCTGCGCCTTCCCATAAGGCAGTGCGGCTTCCGGGCAGCAGCCGTGTCTCTGAAACGCGGCCAGCGGGCTCGGGTGTGCGTGTGGGAGGAAAGGCGGCTGAGCGAGGACATCGGGAGAGGAGAACCAGGCGAACGAGGTGGCGTTCTGAGCTCGGCACACGTGAAGCTCCGACAGCCGGGCGTCCGAACGAGCGAGGGCGGAGAGAAGGGCGCGCCACAGAGAGGGGGCGGAGTTCGGGTGGAGGGGAGGAGCTGGAGCGGAGCTCTGGTTCGTGAGATCTGGAGCGTGTTCGGGTTTGTGGGAGGTGTTGGCGAGGACGCAACAGCGAGGACGGAGCGACGAGGCCGAGGCGTGAGGACGGAACAGGGCGGGATTTACGGGCTCGGCGTTCGGGAGGTTGAGCTGGTGGAGAGCCGCCGAGGCGGCGAGGAGACTGGTGACGCTCGTCAGGTACAGGAGACCGAGCATACACGTGACCTGGAGAGAGAAACGTGCACGTTAGACTAAAAGGACAACAACAATTTTATATACACAATACAGTACGCGTGTGTCCTGCGACGTCACCTTGTCATAAGAATGATCATTTCTGCAGTCGTACCTTGGCGAGGTGTTGGTAGGCGGCGGCGAGCGCGTTCCTCCAGTTGGCCTGCTCCAGCAGCACGCACAGGTCGGTGTAGGTGTACCAGCCACGCGTCGTACCCTGCCGCTCCGCGATGCTGTCGGGACCACGGAACGCATGAAACCGAAAGCAGCAGAGCACTGGCTGTGTGTGTGTGTGTGTGTGTGTGTGTGTGTGTGTGTGTGTGTGTGTGTGCGCAGTGGCGTAATCGCACGAGTAAAAGCTACTCACCAGGTCTCCAGTTGGCTGAGCACATTAAAGAACTCACTGGGCTCGGCAAACAGGCGCCAGTCCTAAAACATACAGATCACGTTTACACACGTTACAGAGCGTCTGTAGAACCCGGGCACTCCGTGTTGGAGTTCTGGGTGAAGGATGTGATGAGCAGCTCACGTACGATGGCACTGAGGAAATTCAGCTCCAGCATGTTGACCGTCTGCACGTCCAGCTTTCCGGCGGCGCCCCATTCGTCGTTAAACACTTCCTCCTCCTCACCTTCGTCGTACAGATATTTACTGGCAACCATCTGCAGGAGGAGGGAAAAAAACCAACAGACCCCTGATTAAAGTGGGCGAAAAAACAGGAGCGAGTCGTCTCGCGGATGGGAAAAACACCTGCTGGAGATTTCGGCCTGACGTGCCGTTCGACGCTGTTAACAGAATCTCGGTGCTTGTGAGGAGCTCACCATGGAGATCAGGAAGAGGTCGGAGGAGGAGATCTGCTGCAGGTACTCGGGGTTTCTGTGTCGGAGTCTCTCGATGTAAACCAGGGCCAGCATCATAGCGCAGGGGGAGATGCACGCTTCTCTACGGGGGAAACCCAATCAGAACGTGCTAGTTACTTTGAAGCTCAGTGACATCACCGTCACGGAGTCTGACGCCACGGCACACTCACCTGGCTACGTGCGCGGCGTACTTCTTGCGGAGTTTCCGTATAGGGCTCGGGGCTGATTTCTGGAGAAGTTCGACGGCGATATCTAACGTCGAACGCAAAGAAGTAAACAAACAAACAAACCAACGAACGAATGAATCTCGCAGACCAGAGTAGCTTTAATGCATCTGCTTCACTGTAGTCCAAATGAAAAGCACCAGGATATAGAATAAGCCATGATGCATTTTATATTTAAAAACTCTCACACACACACTCACACACACAGTGTACAAGCTCACCAGTAACAGGACAGGAAAGCGCATCCAGGGACGCATCTTGATCCAGACCGTAGTACAGACGCTTCCTTACACGCTCAGAGAGTCTCTGATGTCCCGGGACAAACTATACACAAGTAAAAACCCCGGCAGTTCATTAGTGCAAATCTAACGTCACTACTTAAGGACTTAATGTTTTATTCATTTTTATATTTATATACGAGACCTTAAAGCCCATGACCAAGCCTAACCGTTTTAGTTTCATCGTCATAGCACACTTACTGTTCAGGCTTTTTTTGCTCAACAGTTATTGGGGAAAAAAAAAAAACTTTCATTATTTAGAAGTTATTCATACATAATTTGTCACATCTGTAAAATGTACATACTGCCTTATTTATGCTCTGCATAGTTAATGAAACTGGAATCATGAACATACAAAAATAAAAGAATAACTTTTAAAAAATGACTGTAAAAAAATGTCAGAAATAAGTGGAAAGTTTTTTTTTAAGTAACGCCAGACATTAATTTAGATTTTAGGTTTTTGTGTTCACTTACCTCGTTTGCATATATTTGCATATTCACAGAAAATAAATGTTAAAGGTTAAACCGGTCACTGATCCTGCAGTGTCCCAAACTGCGCCATGTTCACTACAGAGTTCACTATTTTATTAATATTTTTCCACCTGTGGTCACGTCTGAACTCTGAACTCGATGTAAGGATTATTCAGTGCGCTTAGGAAGTTCCCACAATGCACTGCTTTGGGCTCGTGTCCAAATAATAATGTACAAACACCCACTTAGGGCACCGTGTAGGCTGTAGGGAGCGTGGCGCTGTTTGGGACTCAGCCCGGCTCTCGCGTTATATTTAGAAGCGATACTACACGTATTAAAAAGATATTAAGGATAATTATCATAATACAGCTAGCTAGTAAATACTAATGTAGAGTAATCTGACAGGTTTAATTTTAACGGGATAATGTAGTTTAAACAGAATATTCTTACAGATAGTCAACATGGCCTAGCCTAGTTAGCATTTCTCGCGCCAGTTAGCGAGATAAACAATGTCCGTAATATTAAAAATATACATGTATTAGTACAGTTTTTTTTTTAAATATGTATTTAATGTCCTACACGGTGGTTTGATTTTAAAATATAATTCCTTAATACAGTGACTGCTTTAAGAAAAACACAAAAACAGCCAATAGTTGTCGAAGATGCTGGCTAACTAGCACAACGAGTCGTCGCTAAAACACGTCCATTTTCACCACAAACACACCGTAAACTCCTGAAAGTCGGAGAAAGTAAACATCCGCTCGTCGAATAAATCCCCAAAATCCATTTTTATAATCTATTTTGCCGACATTAAACAGAGAGAAACCCGGTAAGCACGCAGAAAGGCGTCGCCCTCAGACGCCTTCTTCTTCCGCAACAGCGGCTTCACCCAAATACGGCGTACAGTCACTGTAGTGCACTAGGTAGTGTCCATACTACAACATCCTGTACACGCTACCTAAAGCGCTTGTATAGGGACCGTGTAGCTATTTGGGATGGAGCCCATGACTACAGCAGCATCCGGAATGGCGGAACGGGTTAATGGCTGAGTTCAGTTGTGTTAAAGGCTAAAGGTCCTGTGTTTATATAAAAAGTGTTCATTTACTAAAAAAAAAACAAACAATAAAATTGTTTAAAATATCGCTGAATAGATACAGATACACAATGTTTCACACGTTTTAACTCAGTGGAACTGCTGACAAGTGATAAAGTTCAGGGATTAAAATATAATCAGAATGGCTCAGATGTGTAAATATCAGTAAATTATGATCAGTAATTAATAATGGCATGTACTTGATAATCCGTATACTCATTAAATTCAGGACGCAGCCAGTGGTCACTTTGAGAACAATGCTTACCGCCACCGTGCGCCACTGAGGGATGGTTTCTCAGGGCGATTTATTATTTAAAGTGCTTGGATAGGGACTGCGGGGCAATTTGGGATGCAGCCCGGAAAGCCAGCGGCGTCCAGACTAGCAGAAGGAAAGAACACGGTGTAGTTCCTGTGAGAAATGGGGAAAAGTTCAGGAATGACTAAAATGGTGCTACCACCACCGTGCTTCACAGCCCTCTTGAGATCAACTACGTTTTGTAGAAATCCGTTCTCATTTCTCCGTAAATACGACATGTATTTACCCTCATTTATATTCATGTCAGTTATTTATTTTGAAAAATAAAGAATTTACAATGTTTCACTTTTCAACGCCTTACATTTCATACATCAATAAAAACAAACTTTTTTAAATTAAATCCAATATGCACAAAACCCACTTTCACGTTCTTGTACAAAACGTTTTTATTCACTCATCCTTTTTTTTTTTAAAACAAAAAGTGAAGTATGTAAACGACTGCCAGATGTACACATTGCTTTACATTAAACATAACCAGCTCACGTACATTTAGCTCCGCAAAAGGAATAAATATTTCATTCACAGATTAAACAGCAACAGCTGAGCTATTGTCATACAGAAGGCCACGTTTCACAGACGTGCGCGTGCGTAATCTATTGAGCGCAGAGGCCGATTACGTAATCTCTACGTTTAAACACGCCCGTCTCTCCACAGCGTGCGTGCGTGTGGTGTCTGTCACTTACACCCTTCCACACGCTGCATTATTACAGAATAACAAAACATTTCTTAGTACAGAGAATCATCTTTAATAACACAAGACTGGAATAACCAGAACACCCTTAAAAATAAACAGTCAGGCCACAAATAAAACCAAACCCTGTCTACGTACGTAAAGGTTCCACAATTCTGCATAATTATATCAGCTCAAAAGGAAAATTTAAAAAAAATGAACACTACGTTAAGCACGCGGACCTGTGACGTACTGCATTTTATCTTACTCCTATTTACCTCCTCTAAAATCAAGTCAGTTGCACGTGATAAATACACGGAGTAGTCGTTTTAAAATTCCCAACATGTACAAATTTAAATCGTGTCGTACAAATGAGCTCGCTCACGAACATGGAACATGAGGGAGAGGAATCAAAAACATGAAAACGAAACGAAAACGTGCGCCGTTTCTATGTCAGTGTTGAAATTGTTCAAGCAAGAAAACAGTCCTAGCTAAAAACCGCCTAACCTGCTAGTAGCTTGTTTACTGGTTTTAATCACAGTAAACAAGCTGTCCATCCTGGCGCGGCCGGTAATGTTGTGCTTTTTAGTATTTAAATAGCTGAACTATTATATTGTGCAATTAATAGCAGTGTGTAGAGAAAAAAAAAAGAAAAAAGCAAAGGTATTTTGACTTCCCCAAATTCACGTCTAGTGGCGAGAAATTCCCATCTCTGGAATTCTGGGAGCGTTCCCGCAGAGCCAGATTTCACTTCCGACACGATACATTTAGTTTATCTTACAGATGTTTAGGTGATTTTCTTACTTTAACATGAACACATCTGTATGCACCGCCGTGTCTCTTGTACAGAAACGAGCTAAGCATAAACACGTTGGAAGTGGAAACACCGCCATGTGTCCAAACAGCATCCCAGTAAAGACTGCCATGCAAATAAAGTGATGAGAGAACAGAAATTCCTGAGAGACTGAAAGCATCCGGTACCTCGTGTAACGACAGCAGTGTATCTGTTCTGATATGGTGTGTGTGTGTGTGTGTGTGTGTGTGTGTGTGTTTCAGGCTAAAATGTGTAGATAAATGTGTAAATCTGTTTCATCTTATAATATTAACAAAAGAAGTTTCCTCATTTTGTCTCCGTGAAGCTGGCTTCAGATCAAAGATTGAACCGAACACGAAGCAGACAATACCCAGAATCCCCTCAGTGATGGGCGTGTCCTGCAGAGGATGATGGGGGTTGGAGTTTCTCGGGACGTCGGTCTTTGGTTTCCGAGTCGGAGGCCGAGTCCGAGTCGGAGGCCTGCTGCTGTTTCAGCCACATGTCGGCGTAGAGCCCTCCTTTCGCCAGGAGCTCCTCGTGCCTAGGAACAGATTAACGTGGGATGTGGAAAGGGCTGAAAATGATGCTCGACCGGTATCCTGATGTGTATCGAGAAAAAAATTCCCCACACCGTTACACCGCCCCCACCAGGCTGAACTGTTAACACAGGGCAGACTGCCTATATGGTTCGACATTTTCTTTCTCAGTTGAGAAGCTTTTCTGATCAAGGGGTTGTAAAGAGTGGTTATTTGTCCTGTCTGACCTTTGACCTTTCTGAGTCTCTTTCTCTGCCTCATGATTTGCAGGTGTTTGCTCAGAACTGTGATTGATTTATGCGAAGGGAAACATTTTTGCTTTAAGGAAACCCTTGATTAGCTAGCGTCATTGCTTGCTTATAAGCCCAAGACTTTTTTTTTTTTTTTTTTTTACACACCATCATCTTTATATGACTAATATGTTTATGGGACTTCACCCCTCACTGAGGAACTCTAAAGGAGCTTAAGCCACGGTTTTCTCTGCTCACCTCCCTCTCTCAGCGATCTGTCCATCCTGCAGAACGAGGATCTGATCGGCTCCGATGATGGTCGACAGCCTACGACAGGGATGACTGTTAACCGACTAATATGAACGCACCTGTGCGAGGTAACTCTTGTCACGTGCAACGCCAGTTCTCTTACCTGTGGGCCACCACTACGGTGGTTCTGTTGGCACACACTTTCGCCAGCGAGGCCTGAATGTTGCGCTCCGTCTGTGTGTCGAGGGCAGAAGTGGCCTGAACGAGACAGACGTTTGGGTCAACAATCACATGAATCGTGTCCCAGCTACAATGACCCCTGTTAAATTCACATTTTTTTTTTAATGCGGCTGTGTAAGTTGTTACTATGGAAACGCTAACGTCTTACGAGTGCATTAATGTAAACCCGTGATTTAAGAGCTGACGAATCAAAGTAAACCAGCAGCTCCTGACCAATCAGGATCGAGGAGCGATGTAAAAACGTATACGCTCGCTCACCTCGTCCAGCAGGATGATCTGGGGCGCTTTGAGGATGGTGCGAGCGATGGCCACCCTCTGCTTCTCTCCTCCGCTCAGCTTCAGACCCCTCTCGCCCACCTGTGTGCCGTAGCCTGAGTGCGAACGACACACAAAAGCATGCGAGTTAAAAACGCACAGAGCGAGGGAGATGAAATCAGCTCTCTGGAATCTTGGACTGCGTCTCAGGCGTGACGTGACGGAGAGATTGAGACTGACACCGGAGACTCATCTCCTCACAGAACACTGTTACGCGTTTCAAACACAAAGATGAGTTACTCGCCATCAGAGAAGGAGAGAATTTTGTCGTGGATGTCAGCAGCGATGGCGGCGTCCTCCACTTCCTGGTCGGAGGCGGAGATTCGGCCGTAGCGGATATTTTCACGGATGTTATCGTTGAAGAGGACGGTGTCCTGGGGCACGACACCGATGTGGGAACGCAGCGAGGCCTGCTTCACCTGCACACACAGGCGCACACACACACACAGGCGTGCATTACTTATACCTTTATATGTTATTGACGAGATACTCTTAATATCTGGTCCTGCGTCTCACCTTGGTAATGTCCTGGCCGTCGATGCGGATGCAGCCGCCCTGAACGTTGTAGAAGCGAAAGAGCAGACGCATGATGGTGCTCTTCCCCGCGCCCGACTGACCCACCTGTGGGTGTGAAATCATGTTTCTTAACTTAATAGGATACAATATCAGAATACGTTCTAACAGTTAAGAAGAAGAAACGACTAACGATTTCATGTCCTTCAAGATCAAAATCAGGAGCCGTTTTAAGTCTGTTTCAATTTTAAGCCTCCACTTGGAGTCAGAAAACTTTCACAAGTCAATACGAAAAGTAAAACTATATATAAAGTTAATGTGATGTAATAAAAAAAATAAAGGTTATTTATGAATGTAATATATAGTGTAAAATAATTATAATATTAATATTAGTTTATCCTCAAGATAAACAAACCAATTAATTTAATATAAATGCAATAACAATTACTTTAATAATAATACTAAATTTATCATATAGTACCATATTATCAAATCATTTATATTACTAAGATCATAAGACTTTTATTATACAATATATTTGTATATATACTATTAAACAATTATGTTATTAAATATTAAAACGCAATCTTTAAAGAATCTTGCTGAAGTAGTCATTTTAAAAATAAAATATAATTTCATCATGTAACACGTACTGAATATAATCTAGCTTTAAGATCTAATTTCATTTTCTTATTTGTATTACTCTTATTTCCAAAACAATCATGATGCGTTCTTTAATCTACTAAATTTGATCCCTGCTTAAATCATTTAATAAATGGGAACACAATTAAGTGGTGTAATAACAAATACCAAAAAAAGAAAGTTAAATCTTTAAATTTTTGTTAAATCGGTACTCACGAGAGCTACGGTTTGGCCGGGCAGGACCGCGAACGAGACGTCCTTCAGAATCTCCTTCCTGTTGAACACAGACATTTTAAATATTTCATCCATCCATTATCTATAGCGCTTTATCCGTCTGGGTCGCGGGGAAGCTGGAGCCAATCCCAGCATCTTGGGGC
>JAQQZU010000010.1:13619935-13633369 GCA_030068025.1 Parauchenoglanis punctatus
ACACTCACACACACACTCACACACACTCACACACACTCACACACACTCACACACACACACACACACACACACACACATGTACACACAGTGATGTTACCTGGTACTTGAGGATGGCTTCCTCAAAGCGGCCTACTTCATAATCCTCTGCGTTGTAGTATTTCACCTGCGGAGTGTTATGCAGCGTCATTAACCCACAGATCATCTAATAAACACACTGGTGTCTAATCATGCGTTCCTCTTCCATCACAGATCAACTACGTGTGAAAGTCCACTGGAGGAAGTGACCGTACCGTCTCGAAGTTCAGCAGCGAGTCCACCGCTTTGGCCTTGGCGTTGTTGTCCTGAGTGTTCATTTCTCGCCTGTACTTCGTCCTCCACTCAGTTATGATGATGGTAAGAGCTTTCAGATGAAACAGGACCAAAAAAAAAAACAAACATGCAACTTAAACTTCCACTTGATCAGGTTTTGAGCTTTTATCAATCAGAAAGAGGAAAAGAAGCGTCCGAGACTCACTGAGGTAAAGCGCCATGCAGACGAAGACGATGAGGCCGAACCAGGCGTTGAAGTTGGATATGAAGTAGATGATGGCGATGATGATGTCGGCGATGGTGGGGAAGATGCTGAACACAATGTAGCTGCAGAGACAGAAAAAACTTAATTCAATACGGAGAATTAATGAATTCTGGATTCTGATTGGTCAGAAGGTGTTGATCACAGCAGCAGCAAATCGCTTATAGGAAAAGAATCAGCGATGTTTTTGTCTTGATTATTTTCCTATAACGACGTGACGCGTGAGCGGTTGGGACCTGAGCAGGCTGTCGATGGAGGAGGTTCCGCGGTCGATGCTGCGCAGGACTTCTCCGGTGCGCCGCTGCAGGTGCCAGCGCAGGGACAGGGAGTGTAAGTGTGCGAACAGGCGGACCTGCACCACGCGGCCCGTGTACTGCTGCACGCGGATCCACAGGAACGAACGCACGTTACTGATGAAGCCGGAAGAACCTGAAGACAAAAGAGATAGAAAGCCAGGCATGACCTCATATTAATCAGACCACAGATTTCCTCACACACACACACACACACACACACACACACACACACACATACCAGCACCACCTCCCTGCAGGAACTTGAGCAGGACATAGATGCACACCGTGGTGGCCAGCGTCTTCCATGGACTTCCTCCTGTCAGCTCGTTCACTGCCAGACAACAGCAAGAGCATGAGTATTTAATACATCACACACACACACACACACACACACACACACACACACACACGTCACTGAGGTGTCTCCATCACCTATATTTTTGTAGTAGATGGGCACGAAGACGTTGATGGCGCGTTCGGCTCCCAGTAGCCCGAGGCACAGCAGGACGAGGAGCTGGAGGAGGACGTTGCCGCGCGGCCACATGTACGGCAGCAGGAGACGCACCTTCCTCCTGAAGTCACTCCAAGCCGACTGGTTCTGCGCCGCGCCGCCTAGCAAAGGCTGGAGGAAAGAAAAACCACCAGCTAGCATCTACACGACAAATACATACACTGAGACGGCTGGAACGTTTCCTACATGGCTATGTTTACAACCAGTCATGCTAACACAGCGCAGGCTAACAGTTAGCACATCTAGGACTCTGTCTGACTGTATAATCGCGAGCTACAACCTGCATTAGCATGGCTGAGATAGCAAGTAAACATCACCTTTCACGGCCAGCTGAGGTACTTTAGCTACAGTTCCTAGGTCAGCCCTTGAAAGCCTTAATTGTGGTTTATAGGAGAGGAAGAAAAACACACATTTTACATTTTTGCAAAGCTTTAAAGAACATTCACGAAGCGGTTTTACGGAAATCTGGCTCTTTCCTCTTAATGCGCAAGTCAGAGGAGACATTCCAACACAAAGGGGCGTGGGGTTGTGGGAACATAATCAACTGCAGGATGGGAAGAATAACTCCACTTCATCACACCATCCTGCTGCTGATCGTTGAGGAGCTCAAACTTTTAAAATTACACACACACACACACACACACCTGTGTGCCACTTTCCACATCGCGCTCGTCCTCGTTGATGAGGAGTGTGTAGGGTCTTCGCGGCAGTCCTGGAGCTTTGATCCCGACGAAGAACAGCGTCCCAGAGCAGATATAGCGAAACAGCCAGAACACAAATTCCACCTGCACACACACACACACACACACCTCTCACTACAGACAGCAACACACTCCTACAGTTACTACTACAAAGACTACACGTGGTTTCTCCATTCACATTCGACTCTTTCCTCTTTGACAGTTGGAAGAATGATCTCTGATTAATATATGACTGGTTTTTATGAGCTAATATGTTAGCATACTAGCATGACAGCTGGAGGTTTCGGGCAGCAGGAGCCGGAAGTTACAGGCTTTAAGGAATTGTGCTTTTTTTTAAAGCAGGTTTCATCTGAAACTTGGCAACACTCGGTTCTTCTCGTCATGGCTGGCCAAGGCACCACAACTAGCTGCAAACTGCTGAGTCAGTGGGCGTGGCCTCGCCCAGAGGGGGTGTTTTCCGTCAAGCGTTTTAGGCGTGGCTGATGGTAGCCCTTCCCATGGTTACTACACGCTACACACTTGTTTAAAAGTAAGTGGAGATGTGCTGAGTCATCACCGCTCAGCTGATTCTGAGGCGCGAGTCAGAATGCGGTTTGGCTCACAGTGACTCATTTATTTTATTTTTCTAGGATAAATCGCTGAATCGGGCGTTGTGCTTTTTTACTTACTTGCAGTTCACAGTTAAAGGGTTTCCGTGGCTGCAAAATGCTTCAGAGCCACATTATTATTATTATTATTACAAATAAAAATCCATAATTATTTCTTCATGCAATCAGTTTTCTGTAATATAGCAATGCGGGCATCTCACAAATTACGCTCAAACAAGGGTTCTACTTGTTAGATAGTTAAGGGTTCTAGCTTCCTCAATGGAATCTTCTCGGTCATGAAAGAACCCATTGAAGACGCCAGAACCCTTAACTATCTAACAAGTAGAACCCTAGTGTAAATAGCCCCGTCACGCAGTTTCTCCAGTACTCACCAGCTGCTCAGGGCTCTCCAACCCCCACCACCACCTCGGGCTCTCCCACGACACGAACGCAAGGTTCTCTGCCACGAACGCCGCCGTCCAGTACAGCAGCAGCACGGCACTGTGTCCTCTCGTCCGGTCCCTCACTAGAACCCTCTTCCTCTCCAGTCTCAGCAGCGCCGTCGCCCACACCCACGACAGGGCATAGAGACAGCCACAGAGTACCACGTACCCGGGCACCGGCGTGTCCCGTACCACCCGGAATATCATCCAGACCAGCGCCTGGAGGCCGAGCAGAACCGAGAGAGCCAGCTGCAGCTTGTAAAGGCGGGAACGTGGCACGAATCGGGGCTCCATGTTGGTGCCGTAGCGAGTGTAGCACACGCAGTGGAGGGTGCCGAGGAGGACGGCGAGCGTGCCGAGGACGGAGGGGACGAGGGTGAAGAAGAAGCATGGCGTGAATCCGCCTTCGCTCCACACTCGCTGCACGGACACGCCGGGCTCGCAGTAGCTCCGGAGTTCCACCATTTCTCCCACAAAACCCTGAGACGAGGAAATGAATCGATCATTTTAAGTGTTCTATTCCTCTCACACCACAACAATGCCAATATTATTACAATACTTTTTGCTAAATAACACAGGAAATGGAGTTACTGTTACTTAGATTATATAGATAACTCACAAGCAAGTGGTTGCTATAGAAAAAAATAAGGCGTTAGAACGAGCGCACTGATACTAAGCCGTGATTTGCCTCGCAGCCGGAACTACTGTCATATAGCGAAACCTTCTGACCAATCAGAATCGAGAGGTTTTTAAAGCCGTTTTCAATGTATAGCCTAAGTACAAGTCAGCGCGCGGTTTGGAACACGAGCCTGTGACATTGACAAACTCACCTTGTACAACGCGCAGAAACTCAGTCCTTTTAAAAGAAAATGTCCTCAAAAACAGTTAAACTACAACTGCGTATCTAGAGAGAGCCATTTCAGCTACACCCTTGCTCCGTCCTTGTCCTTGTCACTGCTACACTTAGTAGCTACACTAGCTTTAAAACGTCTCGCGCTCCCGGCTGCTCCAGCCAAAAACATACCGGAAGTAAACATTCCTAGTGGGACGTGCTACATTTGTTTTTATTCTATGCTATTTGCAAATTAACAAAATTCCTAACTATTCCTGACTTACCCGTTGTCTTGTAAGGATGTGTTTCACTGTCTAAAAGCTGGCATTTTATATAAAATATAAATATGATGAACTTATAATTCATTTTGTAGTCCATTTTTACGAACTACATATCCCACAGTAACAATAAAGCCCTTTGGACAAATCAGAGGCTTCTGTCACATCCGGGTATCTTATAGTTTCTAACAGCGGTTTCCCCACCCTTTCTTTGAGCTGTGTTCCAAACAGCGTAGTACTACACTAAATAGTGTCATAAGTGTTCAAGACCCTATAATAGCGCACTTTCCTGACGCACTGTTTAGTATAATTGAATACTATAGGACGTAGCCTGTTAGCGTGACTGCTAAAAGGCTAACGCTAGCCAGCGTAAAGAGGACGTTTAGTGTTTTTTTTTCCAGGACGCATGTTTTTTAAGCATATCGAACCAGGAATTATTGTTTAAAAAAAAAAAAGTTCGTATAAGCAGAAAACTTTCAGAAATTACCGTCCCTTCATTTCCAGCGTCGCCGTGACGTAATGGCATGCGGATTCAACACTACATCGCCCTCTAGCGTTCGCATGCAGCTTTTCACTCTGTATTATTGTTATTGTTATATATATATGTTGCATGTATTTTGATAATTCCAGATCCATAATATTATTAATTCAGTTAACTACATTAAAAAAGACACGAAAATTAAGTATAAACGCCCATTATTAATTAATCATTTCAGTTCAGCCTGGTTTTAAGATGAACACTAGAGGGCGCCATTACTCTGTTTAAAGAAAGAAAAAACGCCGGCAAGGAAAGCTTGTAAACTTGAAAGATTGTTGTCTGAGATCACATATTTGTACATTTTCTTACGTTCTTGCAGTGTTAAAAAATGATAAAGTTTATTTTTAGGATTTACAAGGGTGCCTCAATCATGAAATCACAAAAAAAACTCAAAAACCAATCAGCAGCATTACATAACGTTTCCAATATTTTTGCGTCGAAACTTAAAAGTATGATCACAATTTTCAATAATTCTTCCATTTAATGACAGCAGTCTTTTTTAAGTCATTTTTGCAGGTCACAAGTCAAGTTACAAATCCTTAGCTGTGTGTTTCGAGCCCTTAACAAATGTAAGTCATAATACAAAACTAATAATTAGTAGTCTAGTACACTTCAGGACATGCTGTTATCGGAAAATAATCAACCTCAGGGTGGTACCAGTGACTCCGCTTCATCACAACACGCCGTCATGGATTATTTTCCTGTAACAGAACGACACAGTGTGATTGAATGCTTACGTATCATATGTCATACCATCAAGCCCTAGTCATACAGACATGTGTGTGTGTGTGTGTGATGAGATAAAGGGACTAGTCATGCCTGAAAGAGATAAGGGCAGAGGTTATAAAGGTGCCTGCGCAGAAAATCCTGTTTGCACGTCAAACAAAAATCAAGAACTGGGTTAAATATGTAGCTTCATTCAAACAGGAAAACCTTTCCTTTCTCACAGGAAGACCCCGGAAAGCCGGAGCTCGCAAAGGAAAAGCAGGGCTTGGTCATGTGATCATTATTTATTTAGTTAGTTAGTTAGGGGGCGGAGACTATAGATGGAAACACTGAGTCATTTCTGAAATTCAAGAGAGTGTTATTATATTAACGACGATATGATGAATCATTGATCGATGTTATTCAATCATCCCCATTATCAGTATAGACAGTAGGCTTATAAATAGTTCATGCGTGTATAACTTCACACGGCTGGTGCTTTTCCATGACCACGAATGATGGATATCCCCAAAGAGCATGTCAGCAATGGTCTGTCGATGCTAAATGCTAAGTGATGTGGGACTTTTCCTGACCTGGCCTCCATAAATGACAATATCAGGAACAAAGCAGAATAAAAACAACAACTGGGTCTGTTTTCAGTTCCCAGCCGAAATCTGACGGCGTTATGCAGACTGGCCCCTGAGGTGTTCTGCTGTTTTGCGAGGTTCATGGGTCATTTTTCAGTCGTGCTCATTTCCTGCTCACACAGGAAGCAGCGCGGAGGAAACGTCTCACCTCGTTCGCACCTCGTTCTCACGGCAACGCCGGAACGTTTGGGATTTTGTGAGATACGAAGCTGACTTGACAGCTTGAAGCAAAGATCAACAAATGAAATAAGCTATGACTTCATAGCATTAGCACGAGTCATGCTAATGCTAGACCCTGTTCATGTTGTATATTTCAGTCTCCGTATATATATGTTTTTTTCATAAGATCGATCGAAGATATGCTAGGAAGTCACGCCGACCTCTTCGCTGCCTTTGTTTGGCCATCACTGAACAAAAAAAAAAGATTAGCTGCACCATTTACTAAATGGTCCTTGATGTCATGCCGTCGGTGGCCGAAGATTCCTCATCGTTTATGGGTTATTAATAGAATAAGGGCGAATAAGCCGGACTCGGGGCCATTAGGCACGCTAAGAGGGACTTAATTGTTTCCTGAGTGTCTGGAAGTAGGGCCTGTAAGAGGAGGGTAATTAAATTGCTCCCTCCATTATCAACCTCCCCTTTTTGTTGACTCGGATCTCAATTAAGGCAGTTCGTTAGGACAGAGGGCTCGTCTCCGTCCGAGACAGAAGGCCTTTTGTCTTCCCGTGTCTTCTGTCTACTTTCCTCGGCCAAATCGAAGAGGTCGTCTTCTGCGGTCGAAGGAAAACAAGAGGCATTGTTCGAGCCTTTGTCATGCGATACTCCTGATATCTAGTTCTCTAGTTTGAAAGAACGAACATTCAAAAGCAAAGTTTCTCCGTATTTAAAGACACAAAGGGTCCAGTTTCGGTGTTTTTACTTCTCGATGCTGGTATGGCATTGTACAAGACTTGCATCTGCAGCCAGTACTCTGTAGAAATGGTGCGGCGTTTTGAACGACTCCATGCAGATAAACTAGAAAGAATGCAAAATTGTTTTGCTGTAAATAAATAAAAACCCTACATTCAAATCAGAGAGTATTCCAGAGTATTCCATATCACAGAACCGGAGAAACTGTTGAACCTCAGGTGCAAATTAATACGTAAAACAGAAATCTCACATTTCTAAATTCGATTAGTGAGTCCTTGTTGCATGCTTTGATATTTATTTACTTCATTTCCGTCTTGCGGAATGACTACAGAAACGTTATCCTGCACTAAAAACTAACAAAGATACGATTTTTCCATTTAAGTACATGTGCCGATACTTTTGGAGCCTTTAAGGAATGTTAACGTCATGTAAAAAAAAATCAAGTATGCGGTTGAAAAAAACATTTTAAAGTCTAGAGAGCAGTCCATAATCAGAAAAATGAACTCAAACGTAACATAGTACAGGTGAACACAGTAGGAAAACAAACTGATAACAAGAGAAAAAAAAACACAAGACGTATAGCAACGTAAATAAAACTACTTGAGGTGAGAATAGACGACACAATGTGATGTACTGTATGATGGATGAGATGTATATGAAGGAATGTTGGGGCGTCTTATTTATAAGGACTTAGTAGGCGGGAACTTGTGTTCACTGATTCAACTATTCTTACATGTTTGCTTGAATCCGACGTAGATCTGTTTAGAATTTAGCACGTTTTACGGCCGTGCATTTTGGTGTCCAGTTTCATAATAATAAAATTTGGTCTTCTTATGATCTCTGATTATAGCTATTCATCACAGCGGATGTGTTCACCGACGCAAGCTATTTTACCGAATGTAAGACACGGACCATGGAGCTCAGCGGCGCGGCGATAAAGCCCATTTCCTGCCACACTGGTGGCTAAATATCTGGTGAATTTCCCCCATTTTTTGCCAACACATAAGACGGAAGGTAAACCATCACGAGATAATAAGTGGGTTTATTTGGGCCAAATCTTAAAAATGTGTATTCGTGCAATATTAAAGCGAATTTATCAATTTGTACTTTGATTTATTTATTCATCCGAGCTATGCTGTTAATGTTGCTTGAATGGGAACTTGAGTAGCATCCTGTTACACCATTGGATTGGCAAGAGGGACAAGGCAAAGGAGTCTCAATATTCTGGATTAAAGCCTGAAAGATTACTTTAGATTTGCTGGCTTAACGACAATCCTCTTTACGTTTTGAAAAAAAACAACAAAAAAAACCCCGGAGATTTCAACTTCTCCTATTATATACTGCACGTACGGAGACAAAACGAAGAAAAAGCTTGGCAGGGAGTTGTAGAGATCGAGATCGCTTGTAGCAAGATTATGCCGCTTATTGTATCTAAACCAAACAACCAGTTTTCGCACTGATTAGTGCGTCAGTACTCTAGTTAGACGAATATATATATACGTATAGATCTATAGGCGTACTGTATGGTGAGTGTATGTAGAAATGTAGCTTACGCTCGCTAGTATGATTGCGGAATAGTAAGAAGTGAACATAAGTAGTAAAAGTAATAGTAAGAACACTAAACAAGCTACGGTATCGGCGTTGCGCAGAGATTGCATCATCCCTTCAGGACTTCATGTTACCTCATTAACAAGTGGCCTGAACAATCCGCCATGTTGACATGTGCTTTGATGGTTTTTTTTTTTTTATTCTAAGGTTCCGCTCAATTCGTGGTGTGAATCAGTAACTCGATTTCGTACCCAGAATCAGATCTATACCTCTAACATTCCTTCAATTCACTGATCAAGTCAAGAACTCAAGAGCGTTCTCGTTCACTTCTAACACAATCCTCTTCCTTCTGTGTCCTTGAAATGCTTAAAAAAATGTTTAGTGGCTTAATATAAATCTTCTAGAAATATCTTTCTGTTTATATTCATCACAAGGTCAAAGCACTCAAAAAGAAAGGGGGGGAAAAAAGAGACGGGAACGATCCTGATAACACAGTAAATGATTGGATTAATGTCCCTGCGCCTTCATCAAATGCATTTCACATTGATCGAGGGTCAGCATCAAACAGACGAAACCTTCATTTCAAATCTTGTTATTGGCTACGATTGCATCAAAGGCGGGGGATTTACGGTCAACCGTGGCATCTGGGATCACGGCGGTGGGCGTGCTGGTGGGGGGGTTCGAGTGGATGGTTTCAGCTTCTCCGATATGCAACCCCACCTCCCGAGACGAACTGAAGTCTGACACTCATTAGATTTCCTCGCTGATTTACTTTAATGTAATGTTTGCCGTCTGTAATTATGACAAAACTATTATCCAATTATCCAGTTAGCCGATTAGCCCATTCGATACATAAAGGACAAAGCCATGAATATTACAGAGAGGAGCAGCGATTAGATATTACTCAGGCAAATCAAACATGACGCACAATCCCGAGGGAAAAAACTCCAACGGCGCCGCTTTGGAATGATAACTAGCGCTAAACCTGTAGCACGTGCTAGCTAGATTTTTTTTTTTAAGTATCAAAAACACGATCCAGTGTGTGTATCGTAAAGGCGATGCTGTCGTACAACTGCAATGGTAGAACAGTATCGCATTTAAACAACCTCACGCGCAAAACGAAGATGCTAGCTAACGTTTAGCCACAGCTAATAGCCAAAATGTACTAAAATGATTAATAACCTAATCCCTAATCTCTTAATCTTAATTGACAATTCTACATTATGAAAAATGTCCTTTTTAATCCTGAACCCATTCACTTCGACGAAATATTTGGACTATTCCAAAACTCACAAAGAAAGTCGCCTCATCCGGATTTCCTAAAGATCCCGAAGAAGAACGAAGAAGATCGCCTTCTCGCAGTTCTCGTTTTCTTTCTCCTCAGCGATACGACACTTTCTAATGATCTTAACTAAATCATGTCACTGACGTCATTAGCGTTATCGTAGAGTTAGCATGGATGCTAGTTAAATACACGCGTGTTTGCTAATTCTGCGCTACACTTGGAGCAAAGAAACCTTATGCAAAAAAAAAAAAAAAACCCCACCGCCAATGCTTGCTTTGAGAATCTCCAGAGCCGTAATGACGTGAGAAATATTACATCGTGTCATCTCTGCGACTGCAGTGGAGATTTAAAAAAAAAAACAGCGATTAATCTTCATTCCCAGATGAACTAAAGAGGTGGTATGAAGGATCTCTCCCAGGACCAAAGTCCCGTCAACAGCTGTTAATTAAAGCTGCAATAAATCAGAGTGATGTTTTCATATTTATTGCACAAAGCTCAATTTGTTTCTGCAAGTCCTGGGAAACACACACACACACACACACACACACACACACACACTCAGGTTGATAGCGAGGGCACGCAGTCAGAGGCCCATACATTATCCTGTCTCTTTATACGTCCTCAGAAAGGAGAGTCTACAGGATCCGGCGCTATTACAGTCCACGTCAGGCAGGTGGTCTGTTGTCTCATTTGAGCGCTTAGACAAAAAAGGAACGCTGGCAGGTCTCGGATCAGCTGGAGACGCCCGTCGTTTGCTTTTCTGGTAGTCTGTGAGTAACTTAGTTAATGGGCTCTAATTTGGCCTGGAGGGAGAGCGTGCATGTTTGTGTGTGTGTGTGTGTGTGTGTGTTTTGGGGGGATTTTAAACAGAACCGGCGGCGTCTGCGGTGCCAGAAAGTACAGGCCATCTGCTGAGGTCGGCAGGAAGCCGGTACCTGCTGACAAATACCAGCTGCTTGTAGCGTGGAGCGCTAAAAGGAAAAAAGCGACGACGGCTCCCACCACTAGGGGGCGGGAGAGAGTTTTATTCCCGATAGCTAACAATCAGGGTTTGATCGACTGCACGGCTTTTCCATTTTAGATTCCTATACATGAAGCTGGGCATCCAATCAGATGCATTTATGTAAATTATTAAGCTTATCCGACCAGAGACTTGCTGCTATTGTATCATATCGTAGAATCGCAGATTCAGCGGTGTCTGCCGTATGATACGAAAACGAAATCATATCGTATTATGCAGAAGGTCTGTCATTAGTGAGCCGGTTTATTCGGTTGGAAGAAAAAGATTGCTACGTTTTCCACTGTAGGAAAGTCTTCATGACGCTTAACTTGTTTGTTTTGTGTATCGTTCCTTTCCTAATATGGACATGTTGTGGTGTGATGATCATAAAAAAAGTTTTGAATGGAGATTCAGGCCTCAGCTGTGCCCTGGGGTTGAACTGTTTATTGGAGCCTGGGTTTTATTTTATTTTTTTGTCACGTTCTCTCTAGGCTAACGTCCATGTTTATCATTCCGTGTTGCAGTCCACATGTTAACTCCTGAGTTATTTCCCATACGCACTCTCTGTCTGCACCATCTCGCGTCATTAACTTGATTTACCCAGGCATCCGGTGCCCTCGCGGGTGATCCGTGCAGCCAAACGTGACACCGTCAGGGCACGGTGTGGAAAGGCAAAAAGAACGAGGATGGAAAAAAGGCTCTCCAAGGCCCTACATGACAAATGGATCTATTATGGAGAGAGCGAATCAGAGGCTTTACGAGGCCGCTGAGTGATCCGGTGCCTGCTGCTCTCCCACATGTACTTTGTTTAACCTCCGCTTCTATGATTGTTGAATCGCTCCAAAACCTGTTGGTCTGGTTGGCGGGTTTTTTTTCACTTTCTTGAAGATAAACAGATCTGGAAGGAATTCAGGGTGTCCTGCTGAGAATTGAATTGCAGTGCCGGTCAGAAAACATTTCCGCTGCTTTCTTTGAGAGAAAGTGAGCAATAAAGCCGATGCCAGCGGTGACGAGAGCAAACATCGTGGTGGGGGGATTTGAAACAACAAGGGTTGAAAAGAAGGAAACAGAGATGGAGAGAGAGAGAGAACAAATCAAACCTCCGATTCACAAACCATTGGCCCTTGTTTCCAGCAAATTGCCTGAAAAGAACAGACTGCCTGTTACACCAGCACAGTGTTAATGGCCTGTTATTAAAGACATGCATCACACGGGGTCCCTGAGGAGCAGACCACACACGCACACACACACACGCATGCACGCGCACGCACATATTTGTCAGATTCCTGGAGGTACAAGCAAAGAGAACAAGGCTACTAGCCACGTCCTGGTAAATAACTCTACGTCTCCAAGCTAGCCGTTTCGGTCGCGCATTGTGAGCCATTAGCCACATTACAGTCCCAGCTAATTAGCCTGGAATTAGTTAGCGCCAGGCTTAGCAACTATTTTCTCTCCTGAACCTTAATGCGACAGAGACGAATGGCTGCCGTTCCTCCCCCGCTGAGAGCCAGCATTCTCCGCTAGAGCTCGTTAGCGAAGTGATTCGTACACTGTCACCTGCTAACACTGAAACATCACGCGCTAATCAACGCCAGAGACAGTTAGCCAGACCGCAGCAGGAGCGTTAAAGTATCTCCCACACGCTTACTTTACTAAACCACGTCTCACTGACGCAGCGACGAGAAAAAGCTAACAGAGGGAAATGAACGAGGGGTCACGAATGCTCTCTGCTGACGATCTTTTACCATCCTTTATTTTCAGACAAAAAAAAGAAGCTAACTTCTTTTTCTTTCTTCTTTTTTCTGTTTATTTCTCAACTTTCTTTCTTTCTTACATTCTCTTCTTTCTTGTTTCTGTCTTTTTACACTTTTCACTGTCTCTCTCCCGTTCCACTTCTTTCTTTCGTGTTCCTCTTTCTTTCGTATTTTGAAATACAAGAGCTTTTTTTGTCATATTTATTGGCTTAAAGCTGAAAACCCTTTTGAACTCATGTGGTCTGCATATGATTTTGTTTTTATTATGAAATGAAATCTGAATGAAGCGCATAGGGAGGAGGTTACACACGACTTCTCACATCACATTTACACAGAACTGCTGAGTGTGGGTGTGTGTGTGTGTGTGTGTGTGTGTGTGTGTGTGTGTGTGTGTGTGTGTGTGTGTGTGTTGTTTGTTTCTGAGCAATTACTCTAAACAAACTAATCAGAATTAACAGAGAAGTGCAACAGGCGAACACAACGAGCTCAATTAACAGACTAAATGTGTAATTGTTATGCACATCGTGCGTGTGTGTCTGTGTGTTTGGGTTGCGTAAATCAGTGTAATCATTTACCCCCTCCCCTTTATAAACCCCTCCCCCTCCCCCCACTGTAATGAGGATTGGTTTATTTTTCCATCTGGATGGCATTGTGTCCAATGAAAAATGATAATGAAACATGGATCCCTTAATGAAGAAGGCCAATTATATAAAATCAATAAGAGAGGAGTAATGAGATTCAGAGAGAGAGAGAGACTCAGCGCACACACTCTGGCTATAGAGACGCGCCGCTATAAGAACTCATGGCTCCCTACAGAGCAGAGAGTGTG
>JAQQZU010000010.1:13638794-13666801 GCA_030068025.1 Parauchenoglanis punctatus
ATTCTTTTACCTGATTCATTTGCTTTCACATGTGATTCTTTTACCTGATTCATTTGCTTTCACATGTGATTCTTTTACCTGATTCATTTGCTTTCACATGTGATTCTTTTAACTTTTCACATTTGCTTTCACATGTGATTCTTTTAACTGATTCATTTGCTTTCACATGTGATTCTTTTACCTGATTCATTTGTTTTACCAGGTTCTTTCATTTACACATTTCATTTATTTTCACATGAATTATCTATTTTATTTCACAATGTATTTATTTATTTGTTTTCACATGATTCGTTTGCATTTGCATCATTCATTCATGTATTTTTATACATGATTTTATATCACATAATTCAGTTATTTCCATGTGATTTTCTATTCTCATGACTCATTTATTTTGACATGATTCCTTTATATTCAAATGTTTCATTTTTTTCCCCACAGAGTTCATTTATTTTCACGTGTGATTCTCACAACTGATTCATTCATTGTCACATGCGATTCTTTCACACATGATTCATCTATTTGATTTTTTGAAAACACGATTCGTCTCTTTTCACGTCATTCTTTTAAATTAATTTATTTTCAAATGTGGATTTTTTTAGAAATACATGAATAATTTATTTTCATATATGTTTGTTTCTTAGCAAATATTCCGCGCATGATATCAGGGCATAACGCTTTCATTTTCACATGTTACTCAAATATATGTCATTATTCTGTATGAAAGGAACTAGCAGTGCTAATGCTAATACCTTTTTTTTTCAGTAACTGAATGTGTTATTTTTGCCTGAGGATGTGCTACTTGTTGTGAGTGTACCCATAGAGAGAGAGAGGGGGGGGGGGGGACATTGCAGAGGGCTTCTATAACAAATCACACTTTTATGGCGGATAATCCAATGACAGCCAATTTGCCGAAGGGATATACTTTTTTATTTCATGTCTTCTTTATATATTTTTTGCTCCCTCTTTTACAAGGCAATCCGTTTAGGAGCCAGGCTGAAGCAGGATACATTAACATGCCTTTGAAATCACTAAGGGCAGATTACGGCCACCAGAACCCAAGGGCCTAATCATTAAGGTGCCACATTTCACAACGTAGGCAGAAGGAAGCGGTGTGGTTCAGATTAAGGCTATAAAGTGGGTTCTCCATCTTTCTGCCACTTCTTAAGTCTGTCAAGATCATGAAAAATGTTCATGGAAGATATATGAAGGAAGCTGAATGATGCTGACTCTGATATCAATCCGAATCGTATTATACCACCTTACTGGTGGCACTCCTCAGGGGGCGACTGTAGGACCGCTTAAGATTTCGGAGTAATTTTCAAATACTCAGTCCTAAAAAGAGTTCCTCGAGGGTGCATTAGAAACTTGTTTAGACAAATGCTTCTTTAAAGGGAGCACTGTTTGAGAGGGCAACTATGTGTTGTTGGGTTCTGTAGAGAACCTTTAAGCAGAACTTCCTGGTTGCTAGATGAATTTGCTAATAGCATACAATGGGTACTTGTCCAGATGCGTAGCTAACGAGTTAGTTTTCTGGTTTGGACCTTCCCTGAAATATTTCACATAAGTTTCAAATATTTATTTGCAGATAGTTTACGTAACACAAATCCAAGTCACTCTGCAGGTAGAAATTGCGTCATAATAATGTTATAATTAACATTAAAGGTACATTGCAATTCACCCATATTTAACCCCATAAGATATCAAACAAACTTATCCCTTAGTTTCTAATCATAATTAGCAATGTTTAATTAACTACCAGGATCATGCATTTTTCCCAGCTTCTATTTAAAAACTGTTAGCTATAGCTAGCTACACTCCGAGCTCAGGGATATCGAGGTGATCGCTGATGAAGTTCTGGAGGAGAATAAGAAGGGCAGATCTGGTTTTATGGAGTCAAATGTCATTTACCTCCATTTATATACTGTTATTTCAATCATTTTCATTTTGTATAAAAGATATTGTATTTTCTAAGCCTATTAAGGTTAGTAACATGGTCGATGTTCATGTCTTAAATTCTGAGTACTATCATCACATCAACTGTACATTCCAAACTACGCCACAATTAAGAAATGTGCGTAATTGAATGGAAAACATATGATACAAATTTTCCCCTTATTTCACACCGGTGGATATCTTCTGATAGTCTACAGATGGGATCCATTAATGTCCATTAAACTGTAGACAAACGCATTACCATTGTGGATGACCAAGACACCTGAAGGGCCCCTTTTTTCTTAAATGCTTCTTTCTCCCTGGAGAAAACTAGAGCTCACCCTGCTTCTCTACTCTCTACCACAGCAGAAGCCTGTAAGATCCTTCTGTGTCTTCTTTGAGCTCTGGGTTCACCATAGGTCAACCTACACCAAAACTTCAATCACTGAGCTGTGAGTTGAAGTAAAATGGACCAGAAGGAAGGAAGCAGAGGAACACGCCACTCTTCTGATCTCTGGAATATAGCGTTTTCTTTGATGTTTACCGAAGCACATGTTGCATGGGGGATGGATGGAGTTCTGAAAGTTTAGAGAGGAAAAATTTTTAGAACCTTCTTAGAATCTTCAAAGCTTCTTCTTAGTATCACCTTCATGATGCAAGACTGTGCGGTTTGATCAAATAAACACCCGGCAAGTTCTACTGAGCATCCGTCAGCGTTCTTCGGTTTGTCCTTCGAGAGGAACCCATAACCAGATGGAATTCTTGTCTCACTTAGAAGACTAGAACTGTTAACTCTGCAACGAAGCCTTGAGGAACCCATTTAAATCATATACCTTGGATCTTGTATGGTGTACCTTGGAGATATTTTTTTGAAGGCAAAAATGTGATTCCAGCGGTTTCCAAACAAATTCACGCTTTGTTTTTGGTCAGCCTTTCTCACCCTTTCACTGTCTTCAGATCTCTTTTCATCTGGTGTTATGAATGAAAGGAAGTCATGCTCTCTGGTGACCCCTTGCAGGAAAAGCAAAGACAGCAGAGATGACCCTGAGGCATGGTGAAAGAAGATGATGGAATGAACCCAAGAACTTATGTCAACTTTGCATATTTATCAAGCGCCAAATCAGCAGCTCTTTGCCTCCAGGCGTCAACGTGGAAGGGTCATTCACCTCTTTTTTTTTTTTTTTGACTCGTGAACATCAGAGGGCGACATAGGATTCATGTGATTATTGGCAAGTGGATTGATTCCTATAGGCAAGTTCTTTTTAAGGGGTTTGGAGGTGCGTATTATTTTGTAGCTGTTCTTATTAAGTGCAATTTGAATGCTTGTGGAATTTTACAACTTTAGCTGCATAAACATGAACAGGTGAGACGTTTGCTAGCTAAGCGAGCCACATTAGCTTAGCTAGCTAGATCGTTGAAGTTTTATAGTATTAACCTTCAGACCTCACTTTGATGTTCAGTAGCAATTGTGTTAACTATAGCTAATTGCTGATAACTTAGCTAACATATATGAATTAACATGAGCTAGCGAGCAAACATTCCTAAAACCCAAACAACATTTGGCTAAGTTAGCAAGCCAGACAACCTTCAGCATTCATTTTGTAGCGTAATTGTTCAAAAATGCGTTCTTTTTGGATTAAAAGGGAATACCTAAATACTCGAGGCATTTTCTTGTTCGCTATTTTGAAGTGAATTATTATGACAGTAGCAGTACTTTTACTCAAGTCAGTGTGTTTTGTTCTCTTCCCACCACACATGACATCTCTCCTCATTAAAGTTCACCTCCGTCTCGCTGCAGTCTTTCTTATTAAAGTAATTACCTGTACCTTGTTTGGTTTAGTAATAAATGTACCAGCTAATTGCTCAAATCAATATAAGGTGTTCTCAGGATCACTCACTTCATTAGCGACACAGTCTGCCATCGCCATGGTTTCCGCGCGGAGGACTGGGCTTCCGCGGCTAAGTGCTGGAGAGTGAACTTTAATTAAGCTGTTTCGAAGCGAATGTATCTTGTTGAGGTGAGAGCAAACACAATTGACTCTAAACCACAGCTAATTTGATCCTTTATAGGAAGATGACAGCTAACACTGCCGCTCTTCTTTAATAGTCTGTTTATATGTCAGGCTTTTGCTTCGTGGTCCTTTTTCAGGGAAAAAACTAATCAGGAAAGCTATTCATTTCTACAGTGCTCTTCAGAACTGTCAGGAAGACACTAGCTCTGTGTATCCTTTCTGCTAGCATCTTGTATACTCATCTCCTACTAGATTAGCAAGCATCTTTGACGTCCTGTTTTGCTAGGATTAGCTAATCCACATTTGAACGCTAGCATAGAGTTCAAGAGATCCTTTGAAGTTGTGGAAAAAGGGATAATCCCAGCACAAAAACATTAACAGGAGCTTGTCTGGTTGTATAAGAGATCAAGGCTATAAAAAAAAACCCACATTAAAATCATTTTACGGTTCATCTGGCCTGGTTGTATTTTCCCTCGTAAGTTTCTATATATTGTGTCATGCAGTTATGCTTATCCAAACACAACTCCTCTTCCAGGAGGAATCTGGAATCACTTTAGAGTAAATATGAATTCTTGGATGTTATTCTGTGGTTGTTATTGTTAGCACGTGGCTTACATTGTTAAATCAAGGGTCAAACCATTTTGCAAAATGTTTAGCTTTAACCTCAACTTCCTTTCAAGGTTAACCAATCAGAGCTCAGGCCTTTGATCAGTTTAGGTCAGACAGCGGCCATACGTAAGCCATTTTAGAGATTACGGGAAGGGAAATGGAATAACAACGCTCATGCTAAGTCCTTTTCGTTCATCCTGCTCTGGTGTCAGTAACAGAAGTTAAAAATTAACACTTTAAACAAAAAAAAAAACATTTAAATGTTTCAAAATGTCATTGTAAATGACATAAAATAAAACAAGGGTAGGTTTTTTTTTTTTTTTTTTTTTTTAAACCTGCGGTTGTCGCTCGAGGAAATGCCTTTTGCGTTGCGATATAATCTCTGATATTTTTTGTGGAAGGCACTCCAACAAAGAAAATGAATTTGTGTTGACCTGGCAACCTTCAGTTCCTTCAGTTCTCATTAGCTAAGATCTTTGAGCGTTCCGAGAAAACATTACGTCATTTTTAATTATTAAAATATCCCGTCTTGGATTGCTCGTTGATTAATAGCACGACGGATGGAAAGAATGAGCAGATCAGACCAGCAGATACAGACGTCTACAGGACCAGCAGAGAAACAAGTCTTCAGACCGACATTGGTGTGCGCTGATGCGTTCTGACCCAGAATCCATAAGGTGGGCTTTTTTAAAACGCATAAGTCAGTGGCTCGACGGCTTCCAAAAGATGAAGATTAACAGATGACCCAGATGGTGTCTGTTCAGACAGTGTTGTCAAAACGAATCTCAGTCAAGCCGCATCTGCTGTGACACAGCGTAATAAGAAACATGGCTGAAGGCTTCATTATTATTGGCTGCGATGAAAGCCATGACAAGAGATGGCTGAACACCACACATACTGTGGTACGGTTGACGCGCAAGTCATAATACATATCCACACACACACACACACACACACACACACACATACTCAAAAGAGAATTCTTGTGGTTTGCTGAGTTATTATGGATTATGAGTCACTCAGTGAATCATTTGGTTAAATGAAAACTCGCACCCGCCCCAACGAATTAGGTGGAGTTAGAACCAGTCGCATGGTATGACCACAACATTTCAGCCCTTTGGAAAGCCATTATGGCACCGGTTTAAGTAACTTAACACCGCTACAAAGTCATGGTATAAAAAGCAAAAGTGACCACCCACGTACGATAAACGGTCTGCTATTTATAACATCTACCTTTAATGTGGTGAATTCAGGTACTTATTGTGTTTTGTTTTTGTTTTTAAATTTTTATACACATACTGTACCTGCGCGGCAACTTGATCAACTCGTGATGCTCGCTGCGTTAACTAGAGAGGTTTGAGACGGATCGAACATGATCAAAAACGATCTTTGCGGAAGTCATAAAATCTCCCAAATAAAAGCTTATCCATGTTGTTTTCATAAAAAACATGTTTATGTTTTCTTAAAGTAGAGTATATTATTTGCGGTGAACCTCAATTTTTGTCACTTTCGCCATTTCGCGCATATTTATTTCCAAAAATAGAACTCTTATAGATTTTCGTTCAACTCTTCCGACATGTGAAGGCGGCTAGTGCGTCATTTTGAGCTTCTGCATCGCAGGGCAGTGTAACACACGGTGCTATCCGCCCTGTTCCGCATACACAACGTTACAGATTGGCTAGTTCCGCTGTGATTGACGGGGCAGCGGATATGCTCCTCCCACTTAGAAACCGTGGACAATTTTGCCATGAATGTTGCATTGTCAGGATTCAAACTTAGAAATCTCATATTTCTGAACATAGCAGTAGCTGTTACTGATCTGACCACTTAAATCAGAGTGTGTGTTAGAGCAGGACGGGTTCACCAGGAGTACGGTATCACATGGGAAGTGTGAAATGAAGAAGTTGGCCGCTAAACACACACTCTGTGTTCATTCTGTTATGTCTGTTTCTCATAATAGCCCCAAAAAATACACACTTCCTCCTAGAAACAGGAAGATCCGATGAGATATGGTTGTGTTCAAATGCCATCGTGTACTACTCCACCGTTGTCCTTTTTATACCTTTGAACCTGAACTTATCCTAGAGATGAATTATTTCCCTTTTCACTCAGCATGCACAACAACAACAACAACAACAACAATAATAATAATAATAATCCGGCAAAGGTTTATCAGTGTGTATCTGTCATAGTTATCTGTGTGTGTGTGTGTGTGCGTGTGCAGTCATTGATGCTACATTTCTCCTGCCATGAGCAGCTTATTTCCCAGTAGGCGAGAGATAAAACAATCCTCTCACACACCTGCTGATGTGCCATGGCCCGGCTTTGACCTTTCTGGTTAAACGGTGAAATGAGGCTCATCGTTCACCTGCGATCCACGTGGCCATAATGGATTAAAAAAAGAAGAAAATGGAGGAAAGAGCATGAATCGTCTGGTGTGTTGGCCAGATTTCCGCTGAAAGTAACAATTTCGCTGCTAATCCGTTGATCGATGCATTGAAGTGCTACAAAATAAATAGACAATTAAAAAACATATCTACATATTTTCATATCATAACTGCAAGAATTGACTCAGACGTGCACAAGGTTTGGATTTAATTCATTCATTCATTCATTCATTCATTAAAACCCTTCACACAGATACATTTTGAAACTATATAAAGTTTTGAAAAATGCTTTCTTTCCTGAAAAGAGAAATATGCGTCGCTTTTACACGTTTCTCGTGTAGAGAAGAAAGAAAAGACATTTTTTGGGCGTTTTTCGCAGCTTCCCGGGACTTTACAGTTTCATTCAAACTGTATCGTGGATTCTCATGCTAAATAAAAAAGGATAACATATTAGATAAAACACATCACGGCTCCTGACCAATCAGATTAGAGAAATCAGCAGCACTGTGGCTATAAGGATTGACCTAGATATCGTCTGTGCAACTTTTCACTCACATTATAACAGAATTTTGTCAAACGGTTTGAAAAGTGATGCCATTAAAAATAGTTTTTGGCCGTGGATTCAGGATTCACCCATTCGGACCATTTCATAGCTTTTCATTTCATAAGGGAACTCATAACGAATGTTGTTTAATGGTTATAGTCAGGTAGTTATGCTGGCTCCATTAACTCTGTGCTATGCGAAGCACTTTTCAAACGCTCGTACATCTGTCACGGCCGTTTTACACGTGTTCCGTGAGCTGCAGTGTAACGGCCGTCGTGAGGCTCTCGTCGCCGTCGTAAAAACCATCGCATGTGCCAAGTTCCGATAATGTATAACATTTATGTTCATGGTAGAGGTCGTTATTTCTCCTGAATGGTTATGCTAATGCTTCATTTCGGTGCTTTGTGCGATTGCATATTGTGAGAAAAATGCAAAAGCCCATAATGGAGGAATTGGAGATCGTGCATTAGCTGGCGGCGTCCCCTCCTCGCAGATGGTAGGGTCCGATATGTTCTCTTATAGTCTACTAACACGGACTTGTTTAACACCAGGTCAACATAATGATCAGTTTATTGCTGTCTCTCTAAAGAGCACATTTTGGCGCTTAGCGAAAAACATTTATTTGCCATTAAAGTGCTTCGGCATCTCCATCTGGCCATTTGTGCTTTCTTGTGGGTGGACGGGGATTTAACAATGCTTCAGCATAATTCCCATATGCTAAATGCAAATCACTAAGATGGTACAGTGCCAAGGTAGTCTATGGAGCTGTTGAATTCTGCATCCTGATTGTTCAGAAGGTGTGCCCAGCTGCAGCTGTTTATATAAATGTGCTGGTTTTAATATGTTAGCGCTACAACATACACTTGGGTTTCTGTGGTGGACGGTCCATAAAAATTTTGTTAAAAAAACCCATATAACGTGTTGATGTAATGAGGCTGGCTAGGCAGAGAATTTTTAAACTAGACCAATTTGTCAGGGAACTGTCGTGTTTGCTGCTCCTACCCTGAGTATGGGGCAGCATGATTCCTGCCCAGATGGACCACTATTCCCATTTTCAACCACTAGGTCCACCACGACTGTGCAATTTCCCTTTCTGGGAAGGCTTTACGCTAGAACTGTGGCTGTGGGGATACAAGAGCATTACTGATGTTAGGAGGTGTGGGGTGCAGTCGGGGTTCCAGTTCATCCCAGAGGTGTTCAGGTCAGGGCTCAGTGCAGAACACTCGAGTTCTTCCACTCTGACTGTGCACAAACAATGGGGCCGGCTTTGTGCACGGGGGCATTGTCATGCTGGAACAGGTTTGGGTCTCTTAATTCCAGTGAAATGGAATTGCTAACGGTACAGCGTACAAATGCATTCTATACACTTCTGTGCTTCTGACTTTGTGGCAACAGTGTGGGGAAGAACAACATGTGGGTGTGATGGTCAGGGGTGCACATAATTTTGGACATATCGTGTATGTAGTGGTACTTTGCATCATAGCCCCTATGGACGAGCCTTGGTGGAGTAATACTGTAACCGGTCTACCAGTTGGACCAGCTCAGCTGATAAGGACACAAAAGTAAAACAAGAAGAAGAAGAAGAAAAAAAAGATTTTGGGATTTGCAGAACTAGTTTTTTTCAAGTGACTGTATTTGCTCAATAGTTCTGATTTCATTTCAATAAAGTTCATTAATCCGTGATGCAATAAGTTAACAATATTTTATTTCGCAGAATTTCTTTTGTGTGTGTTTCTGATTTGATTTTCTCGCCCCGGATCTTGAATTTTTATTTTTATTTTTTTAAATATATATTTTCTTTTTCAAACATACGTTTTCTTTCGCATTTGGAGTTTTGCTTAATGTCAGGAGACGGAAAACTAAAAGAAAGCTAGAAAGTGGAGATTTTTTAGGCGATTCTATGCTAATATGCTATAACTTCACAACAGCTACTTCCTTTATTTTCCTGCACTTCCGGTTTCACCGGCGAGAAAGACGGAGCGAGCGAGCGAGAGAGAGAGAGCGCGCGCGCAGTGGGGAGCTGAACTCCGCTGAACTTATTTCACTTTTATTTATTTATTTGGGTCATTGTGGTGTATTTCGACTTTTGTGGACAGGTGAGAATCTGTTTCGAGCGGAAATTGGGAACGAACTCGGAGGAGAGAGGATTGCGGCCACACCTGAAGTTCCCCCATGACACCTGTCGCTGGTGTTTGTGTACGGGCGCGAGCGCAAAGTAACACCAGGTGGACGGCATCCATGTTAGACCTGCTGTGTGCAATATAGCATCAGTTTTTTTAATATATTCTATTTAATAATTGCTATTTTACCGTGAGAATGAAAGTGACCGTGAACTTTGGGCGCACTGGAGTCGTGGTGCCGTGTAAAGACGGCTGGATTGTGCGGGACCTGATGGACCAAGCCACTCAGCGGTACAAAAAAATAGTCGAACAGGTAAATTTCATGTCTTTTTAACGCCTCTTCGGTCCAAGTTTATACAAGGAGTAATAATTAAGGGAAGGATTTGGGTCAACAATGCGACGCAGTGAATAGTTTTTCTTTCGGAAGTGTACACCTGTTCCACCTGCGGGAGTGGGTGTGGCTTAGAGCAGGTGGTCACGTGGCTTAGAGCAGGTGGTCACGTGACACCGCGATGTCAACAAGCGCCTGCTGTATAAATAATGTCCGGTTGTAAATAAATAAATCTGCTAGATTGCATAATATTATTACAATCTTATTATGAATTGTGTTTATTTACATTTTTGTATCTGTCTACATTTCTAAAAAATGTGTATATGTAAAAATAAATATTATTAAATGCTTTATTTGCTCAGGAATAGATCTGAGAATATCATTAAAAAATGGCTTTTTTTTTATTATTATATATATTTTTTTACCGCATTTATTTTTTTAAGTCATTTAGTATTTTGGATTCTGCGTCATGGCTTATTTTAGAAAAGAAAAAAAAAAACATGTTTTTTTGATTTCTTAAATACATTTAAATATTTAAAAAATAAATTTAGAATGATTTTACTCCTAGTTTTTATTTTAGTCCTAATTTTAAGTTCTTTAAATTTGATCCGTTTCATTCATTAATTTAAATGTGTTTTACGGTTTTTAATTCTTTTCGCAGCTCACGTTTTTGCGTTCAGCTCACGTTTCGCCACCGTATCGTCACTTGCCGGCATCATCGTCATTCTGCCATCACTCCATGGCACTCAACACCAGCCTGCGAGAATCACGATGTGTGCGTGTGTGTGTGTGTGTGTGTGTGTGCGTGTGAGAGAGTGTGAGATAAATGCGGCCGTGCCATTAATCGCTCCTATCTCCGGACCCAGACCTGCAACCTGTGTTTGATTGCTTTGGCGTGGATGCCAGGCTTTGTTCAGACAGCGCTTTTGTACGCCTGAGTGACGGCTGTAACGTGGTGCGGTTTAAGCCCCCACGTTGCCCCGGCACACCTGGCAGCATGGCCGAGCTCAGGATGTGGCAGGTGCGGTGGGCAACCCTGGGGCTTTAACTGCATTACATTACCCAGTGTAGTGACCCTCACAAATGTAGAAGAAAAAAAACCCAGCCAAGAGTTGAATTACATCCAAATCAGCAATAATTATATTCACTTTGGTTGAAAAATTCAGAGTTGATGTAATCCAAAAATTACCAAAGCGCCACTAAACATTTCAAATGGTGTGAAACAAAGAGATTAACCCTGAAATATTCTGTGTCTCATGCAGCTGCTAGTCGCTGATTCCTATTCATGTGTGGTAATCTTTAAAACTTTTGTATTTACAAGAGTACGTTTGAACTGTTGGTGCGCTCGAGCACCGTTTAGTCTTTGGCAGAACACTCCTCTCTAAGTAGACGGTTTGAATCCTAGGCTCCTCTATGATCTCGCAGAACCTCCGTGAAGTTTGTAAGGAGATCTATAAGCACGCTATCAATGTAACCGGATTGTATAGAACACAGACGCTTTTTAATGAGGCCCCGACTACAGCACCGTGAATATAACGAAGTGTTTCCAATTACCGCTTTTTTATTCCAACACCTTTTTTCTGCCCCCAGCTCCACTCCCTCATGGCGTCTAATGTCACACTAATTTTGCTGCTGTTTAATGAAGTGTTCGGAGGATTAAAGCATGAAAAAACCAGCGCCTTGAGAAATTCCTCGCTAATCATCCTCACTTCCATTCTCACGCTCTCCTCCGTCTCCCTCCAGAGGAAACCATGACTTTAGTAACGCTACTGATTTGTTTTTTCTTGTTTGACCACATGGCATTTCTGATTCCATGGTTAATGTTTGAAAAAAATGCAGATTTGTCAAACTCTTTCTACTGAGTCACTGAAAGGCCATTTTTATCAGGATTATATAACAACAGGAAGCAGCACTCAGCAGGATGTAAGCCTCTGTATTGGAGTTAATCAGAGGGTTTTATTTGTAATCTAGAGTGAGGTTTTGATTAGTGCCATACACTGGAAAAGAAAGAAATGATCATTATGGTATTCCTTTGGAAAACATTTTTAGCCAAAGCACCTTATGAACAAATGATCTGTTCCTTTTTGATTACTTCATAGTCATTATACAATATCTGCCATAAAAATATCTGTATGTTCAGCTTGCTAACTAGAAAGTTACTTATTAAATACAGCTGTACTTACTAACTTAATAACTACACCAGTAGTATGTGTTATGAAAAGAATCTTGACTTACCAACATACAAAACATGAGTTTTTATTCACTAAGAAAGTAACTGCTACCTACTAAATCTAAAACTTTAGCAGCTTATAAACTGTTAACTTACTAAACAAATTTACTCACTAATTACAATACACTAAATGTAACTCACCAACATAGTAACTACTACTTGTTACGTACAACCATCACACTGTACTAACTACATCTTTAATCTCCAACATACTAACCATCAACTTTACTCACTAACATACTAACTTCAACTTGTATTTTATTAACTAGCACACTAAACAAAATTTCACTAATTAGCACACTAGTTAAAACACCTTGGGAGCATATAAACCATTACCATTACTCTTTAGTAGTAACATACTAACTGTAACTTACGAAATATAACTTGACTTACTAATTACAACACAGTACAATTTACTAATTATAACTTTAGTGGCATATTAGCTCCAATTTAAAAAATAAAACCAAGTTTTATCAATTTAATAATTATAATTTGACAGCATGCAAACAGTTAACTTATTTAATAGATTTGTAGTTAATAATATACTACCTGCATCTTAAATATAACTTTGTGACTAGAATTTACTAAAGCATACAAACTGCCAACTTATTAAAAACATTTATCGCAAACTATAATTTACTGCACGAACTTGACTCTGTTAGTAAATAAAACTTCTGATAATGAATTATAACTTCAGCCTACAAATCATTAACGTATCTTATGTAAACTGAAAGAAATAACTTAAACTTATTCAATCTAACATACTAACTATAACTTAAATGTCACTTCATTTACTGAGATACTATACACTGTATACATTTCTAAATTCAAATGAGCAACATGTAAGCTGTTAAAAACATCATCACTAAGTGCGATATAGTGAACAGAACTTTGCTTATTAATCTAGCTTTAATTAGAAAATTAACTACAACCTTTACTTCTCATTCTAACTACTAGTCTTTCTTTAAACTACAGCTTACTAACAATTTCACACTTTCACACACTGCTTTGTGTACTGACTTGAATTTCACTCACATGAGTAAGTGTAGTAATATTTACACCTTCACCTATTGCATAATAACTACATGAGATCGGGGTATACCAGCGGAAATGTCTTGATCCTTAAACCTTCCAGACCAATCAGAATTTCTTCCAAACCATTATCTTCTATCTTTTAGGGATGTGATGAAGTGGTTCCACAGGTCGGGCTTGTTTTTGGCATTTCTATCTTTCCAGCAACGCTAATCGGAGCGGCGTCGTTTCCGCCAGTTCTGCTCAGAACCGTTTTCTTTGGTATTCACACTTATTACTCTACAGTCGTTATGCGGACCTTCCGTTCGCCTCGTGTTCAACCGTGGACCATGGCCCAGTGCCAGGGAACGACCATGTATTTGCGTAGCCCTTACTGAGTTTCTGTAGCGTGTAGCCTCAGGTGGCACAACATTTGCATTCGCACTTTACGTTAGCCTGAAGCTCGGCGATGTGAACTGAGCGCGTCCTTATCTACACAGAGGCGCTCCACACCATTTTACAGCTTTTGATTCCTTGCTCCGTTGATACATGTGCATCCGGCAGTGTCCCACAGACCAAACATGAATACAATCGAAGGACGGAAATTCGCCGCAGAGAAAATGTGACATGAAAAATGCGTTCGCTTTGCCCCGACTTTATCCAGATGAAATTGAACCGTGGAGCTCTGCCTTGTGATCGAGTATAAAAAACGAGGCAGGATGGTGAAGATCTCCCAATTCCTTTGTTTAGACTTCTTGTACACTGACGTATGCTTGGGAAAATTAGGTCATTTATTTTCTTCTTCGCAGCACAGCCACAGATACGCCGGTAGTCATGGTTAAACCGTAAAGAAACCTAACGAACAGAAAAAGCCATCAAGCCCGCTGAACGCTGTTTGCGTTCACGCGAGCTGTTATCTGTGGTGACTGATTTCCAGATGACGTTGGTTGATGAAGTAAACGACGCAGAGTATAGTCATTTTCTTTATTTGTGGTTCTGTCAGAAGAGGATCTTCATCAGTGCTTCTGTAAGGCTTAGCTTGACATCGCAGGCCTCCAAGGAGTCATCTTGGGGAAATAGCAAGAGCAAGTCATTGGATGATGTCACATTAAAAACAGGAATGGCTCACAGGCAGGGCTATAGACTGGTTTTATTATACGAACGATTGAAATGCGGTCTGCTCTTCCCATCTAACGCTTTCTGTAATACAGTAGCAAAGGCGTACCATCCTGGATGATTTGCTAAATAAATGGATTGCTCTAGTTTCTCCTGTAACATCTGGCCAGCTAGTGCTGATTTCTAAACCTGTCTGTGCGCTAATAGTTTTAATGCCTTTTCAGTACGCTCTGGCTCTCAACAGGAAAAACACGCCCTACATCAAAGCAAACCGTTTTTGCCTCTCTGTTGTTTGCTCATTCTGTATTGGTTCATGCATAGCAAAACATACGTAGTTAGCTCCGGAAGTATTGGCACCGTCGGTGAAGATGGGTTTAAAAAAACGAAAGTCTCAGTCTCGCATTAAACACGTGAAATAAACGTAAGGTTTAATTAAAGTCAGTTTATCCTTAAAAAAAATCTCATTGAAAATTTGAAACGTTGAAAAAACTGTTCGATGGCTCAAGTATTGGCACCCATCGAAATTCCTATGAACAAAATGTAAACGAAGCATGTTTATTATTATTTTTTTAAATCAGGTCGCGCAAATACTGAACGAGGGGTGCCAATAATTTTGAGACATGAGGTTTTGGGTTTAGATTGCTTCATGAAAACATTTTTCTTTTCTCTTTTTAAAACCCATCTAGTGCCAGTAATTGTGACCCACATGATTTGGTTAAAAATAAATTTATGAATTACCCCCCCCCTTTCAAACCAGGGGTGGCAAAATTTATGGAAATGCCGGTACATAGAATGATGGTATAGGTGCATTATAGAAGGGCTAGGTACGGGCAGGAGGAGGTGAAGGAGTAATTAAACTGGTAAAAATGTAATCGTAAAATAAATAACCTACTACATGTATAAGGCACAGTTCTTTTCCCACAATGCATTGTAAGCTCTCCTTCACCTCCTGCCAGCTGCTGGAACAGGAACTTAAGACGCTTTGCTAACTCGAGCTATTGTTCCCGACAGGATGGGGAGTTTCTGGTGCGTACACATCATGTGGAGTACGCTGACGGGGGGATTCTCGACCCCGACGACATGCTCACGGACCTGCTCGAGGACAAGGACAAGGTAAGACGGCCAGACTGATGGACAGACAGACAGTATGTAGGTTTATGATCTCAGTTTTTGGTTGTGTGTGTGTGTGTGCGAGTATCTGTGGGGTTGGAGGAGTGAAAGCTGCCACTTCCTGTGCTTCTCAAAAGCATGAATGAATGAACTAATAAAATAAAATGATTGATCTGTTGCGGGTCAGAATAAATCCGTTTAAAGTTTGCTTAAATAAAAGGTGTGTGTGTGTGTGTGTGTGTGTGTGTGTGTGTGTGTGTGTGTGTGTGTGTGTGTGTGTGTGTGTAAGAGAGGGAGACTGGATCAGTCAATGGTGGCCTATGTGATGTAGTAGTATTTCAAAACGAGTTTTACTATAGTACTCTATACTATACTGCATTGTAATCTACTTTACTATACTTGTATGTTACTCTACTACTAAATCATATACTTCGAAATACTACTATACTATACTATGCCAGTTGAAAACCGAACCTTTAAATACTAGCGTATATACTGTCCTACTATACAATGAACTTTGAAATTCAATTGTATTACTATAGTGAATAATAATACGCTATTACTACTAAAATATACTATTATACTATATTGTACTGTACTGTACACTACTGAATGCTGAACCTTTAAAAGCTATACTGTACTAATTGCTATAACCCTAGTATACTGTATTCTCTATACTGTACTACACCCTACCATAATATACCATGCTGCACTGTACTGATCTTTTAAGTGCTAAAGCATGCTATACTACCTGGTGTACTATATTCTATATACGATACTATACCACACTACTTTATACTATTGAACGTTTAAATACTATACTACTGAATACTGTACTTCAAAATGCTATTCACTTACACTCTGCTGTACTGCACTGTGGCATATCATGCTCTAATATGCTAGTAAATGCTCAAATTTGAAATACTATACTGTAACATTAAATCACTATGATTTACTGCTATTATTATTTACTATGAAATGACAAACTAATACACACTACACTAAACCACCAAATACTGAACATCTGATATGCTAAACTGGGCTATAGTATTATGCACTACACTATAATATGCTTTGCTATACTGTACTATACTGAACTATTATACTGTATGATGGTATCTAATAACATGTACTAACTCTGTGCTAGTATGTAATAGTAACTTTGTAACCATGTTATACTACACTGAAGTGTAGGGAAGTATACTACACTATACTACTGAATACTGAATATTACTGAACATCTGAATACTGTATTCAACTGAATACTGAATATTACTGAACAACACTACTGAACATCTAATATGCTAAACTGGGCTATAATATTATGCACTACACTATAATATGCTTTGCTATACTGTACTATACTGAACTATTATACTGTATGATGGTATCTAATAACATGTACTAACTCTGTGCTAGTATGTAATAGTAACTTTGTAACCATGTTATACTACACTGAAGTGTAGGGAAGTATACTACACTATACTACTGAATACTGAACTTGCACCATGCTACACTTTTGAACTACTATATTATAAGTACTTTACTCTGCTGTACTGTTAGGAATGCTGTTATACGGTTTCCTTGAAATCCAATTATACTATACTATGCTATACTCGTGTACTATTATTAAGTAATACATTGGACAGTTTATACAGCAGCAGTTTCCCAGGATTACTTTTTTATTTATTAAAGAATGATGCATCTTAAATTTGATCGCTTTATAGTTAATGTTGTGGCTCATGACTTAAGCTTATTCTTCATCTTAGCATTTGTTATTCAAGTCCCTCTGTATTAGCAGTAACTATATGCACATTAATATTGACTTGTATAAGAAAATCTACACCTATCAAGACTCTCTGACCAATCAGAATTGAGAATTTACTTTGCCACAGTTTGATTCTCTACACTTTGGAATGATCGGAGTGATCGTCATAATCTCAAATCCCAGTTTTCCGCACACACTGATTTGCATTTGAAGCGTAAACAAGCATGAACTTCAAAACCCTCCAGTTTCCGTGCAGCTCATTATAAACGGCGAGGCTTATCTCGCGTCTCTCGCATACTAGCAGTTAAACACGCATACAAAAGATGCGAAACAGCCCACAGGACAAACCTGTTTGATTGCAGTCCAGGAAAGTGTGGTATCTCGCGTGACGTTGCGTAGACCTGCTCAGCTGGATCTTCCCGGCTAGTCCGGATTGTGCTAACTTTGCTAACAATGCAGTCACGCTATTGCGTGTTAGGGACTAGCATTTATGTTCCAGCGTTTGAAAGAGCAGAATGTTCCGGAAAATTGTATCTTTGAGATGGAGAACGTAGATTTATGGTCACAACTGTTAGCATAAGCTCGGAAAGGGACATTTGTTTGAATATATTTCAATTTAAGCTAAAAAAAAAAAGCCTAATACAGATCTTGTATAAATTAGGCCAAAATTGATGGTTCATTGCTAGAACGTACATAATAAACAATCAATGCACTTGTGAGTGGAAAAGCAATATCAATAATTTAATATATGCAATACACCAGGTTGCTAGCTAGATAGTTCAGAATTGTGGCTAAGCTACTCCTTTGTGACACTTCTGTCACATCGGTTTAATAAAAACCAATTGCAGTAAAGCTAAGCGCTAGCTGGATGGAGTTTTGGTGCGGAAAATAAAACTTAAAAAACCCAAACGTTTTAACAACAACAACAAAAAAGACAAGTAACAACAATAAAGCTAGCTCAAAGTTTAACCAAATAAGCCCCTCCCTCAAGCGTCCGCTCCAAAGCCACGCCCACAAATTATTCCGAGCTTGAACGTTGTTTTCTAAATTGTTTTTGACGCGTGAACAGACACATGTCCTGATCGGGCGAAGTCGTCTTCTGCTTTTTAGAATTCAGGACATTTGTTGCTTTTTTTTTTTTTTTTTTTTTTTTTTTTTTTTTTTTTTTTTTTAAGTTCTGATGAACAGTGCTAGTAGCAACATATAGCATCTAAAGCTAACCAGCTAAACAAATCTCTTGTGCGTCAAACTAGTAATTTCAGGTAGGAAGTGATGTCGTGAGCAGGAAACCTAAGAAACGTCATGGGTTATATGGATCTGTTGTCAATTTGTTGCTTTATGGCTTGCTAATGTGAACGTAAGGTCCCTGCTAACAGTTAGATATGCTGAAATAAATTATTAGCACCCCCTTCCACTTATATATTCATAGCCTTTAGCGTTCTTTTGCAAAACACAATCTTCTAATAATGCTAATGGATTCTAATGCAATGCATTATTAAGATTTCTGGCACATTAAAATTTAGAATAATAGTAATCTTAGTCAGCAGGAGTGTGATGAAGCATCTAGATATGCACATACACCATTTAAGATGATGAATAACAGCTTTATTTCAAGCATGCTGATTAAATGATCCTTTAAGAAAAATTTCATTTCAGCGGCAGCGGATTACGACCGTGGATTCTGGTGAGGCATTAATAATGACATCGCCCCAAGTCGAGTCCAAAGGGCCATCGCGCTCGGGCCTGCCGTCAAGCGAATTGAGGAATAAACCTCCGTGACGGACAGTCGAGGCTCGTCAGCCAGCGTACAGGCGATCAGAGGTCGTTTCAGACGTACCTTTCTTCAAGCCGCATCCCTGAGTGCGTTCTCGGCACTCCTAAAACTAATCAAACATGCTAATCGACACTAATACAAAACCTGAGCTGTTTCGAGTTCCCACTCGAGGCTGATGAGGGTGAAATCGCTGTGACTCCGCCCCCCTCCTCCTTGCCCCAGAGCTCAGTGGTGATTGACCTGATTGTGCACCCGGCTCATGAATATTCAACACAGCTTGATGGATGGTGTTAATGCGTGGCGGTGCTGCGGTGGACCGCAGGGGGTGAAAGGTCACGCTGAGCTCGGCTGACGGAGTGCTGCGCTTAGTTAATTAAACACTTCATACCTCCTCCTCCTTTCTGCTTCTCTCTCTAGCTTTCTTTTCCTTGCTTTCTTCTCTGCTTGGGAAATTAAATGGTGAACACTAGAGAATATTTCTCTATGTATGCAGGACTTCTGATGATGATCCTAGCCCCTAAAAACAACCTTTTTTTTTTTTTTTTTCCACTGACATTTAATGAGAAATCCATGACAGATCGGAGGAGACCTGAGACTCAAAGTCCCAGAATGCAACACCGCCATTCAGCAGCAGAGACTCGGCCACGCTAGTTAGCAATCTGCGAGCGCGATGGCGCTAATCAGTGGGTAATCTGATCCGTTTGAGCAGGTGAGAGCGCGGGACAGGTTAAACAATAAATTCTTTTTCTCTTCGCTCCTTTGCTCGCTTTTGTGCGTTTCAAAGATTCATGGCTTTGATAGAAATGTAGCCTCTTGAGGCTCAGCATGTTTCCCCACAACTAAATGGTTCGCTTGAAGGTCAAAGCCATCAGTTTGCATTAAAGATGAGAGATGAGTGTATTATACTTGGCACCTGACGACAACGTGCTCATCGTGCAGACAGTCCAGTCTCTCCAAGGCCACGCCCCCTCCAGCAAGAGCTTTTAATGAAGGTCAAAACAATTCATTTGTATTAAACTGAGGTGTGTGTAGTATGCATGGAATGTGTTGTGTGACCAGTGACATCACTCAAACGGAAAGAAACTTCAGTAGACTGAACGGGACAGGATGCGGCGTATGAAAAACCCATACGCGTTTGCATTACTTTAGCGTCACACTGACTTCCTGTCAGTGAATTCCTGAACCTTGGTCTTGTGATGTCCATCTTGGAGGGTGTTTTTGAAAAACGTCCTTTTCAGTGACTCCGAGTGCAACGATAAAAACGTTTGAAAAAATATCCGTATACCTGTGGGTGGGGCCAAAGTAGCTGGATTTTTTAAAATCCTGTGAATTTTTCCTTTGTGCCTCATCAAACCCAGAGGTAAAACTCAAACTTCATCTACCTACAGAGACGTGTGAAGTGGCTTTCTGTGGTTTGGATGCTTATAGTAGTGGTTGTTTAGGTGTCTGTATTTGTGTACAGGGTTTTCTCACTTCCTGTTCAGTGGGTTGTTTTCCTTTTCTGTCTTTCATAAGATGTTTACAAAGAAAAATACAACCCCGGTTTTGCCAGTTGCTCTGAAAGATTCTAGGAACAATAGTGAACCTGAGAACCTTCTGACATCGATAAAGCTTCTGCGTTTCCATCCATCTGTTTGCACACAACAGCTTCTTTCCTGTAAACATCTTTAGCATGGTTCATGAGAAACTGGGGGAAAAGAAACAAATCTGACTGATTTGAAAAAGTTCTCTCTTACTAACAAATTATATTTGTAAAATAACTGGATGGAAAAATAAATGTCATGAAACAAAAAAAAAGCCACCTGTTGAAAATCTGAAAAAGATCTTTCTTGCGTCTTTTTGGAAAAGCTTATTTTTTTGTAAAACATTTGGATAGAAATATGACATGAAACTGAAACAAATAAAAGAAAAAAGATCTGTAAAGCTGACTGATTTGGAAACATTAATTTGATTATTTTGGAAAAAATTTGCAAATTTTTTTTAATAATAGAATTTGGAAGGAAAATAAACTGTCAAGAAATGAGAAGAAGAAAACTAGGAGAAAAACAAAACAATGGTAAAAAAAAAATCTGAAACGCTGACAGATCTAAGACAAGATCACAAGATAAAGTAATGTAACAAAAAAATTTAAGCGCTGACTGATCTGGAAAACTCTTTTACTAATGTTAAGGAAATTTGTAAAGAGTTTGGATGGAAGCCAAAAAAAACAGAACAAAAAAAATCTGAAATGTTCTGGGAATGTTCTTGTATAAACCTTTAGGGAGAAAAAAATTCTACATTTTAAAGAATTTAGAAGGTACTGTGAGTGTCATGAAACCATAAGAGAAAAGAAAAATAATCCCAAAAGCTTACAACTCTGGAAAAGTCGTAGCATCTGTTAAGGAAAGCGTCATGAATCCAGCAGAAAGTAAAGGGAAAAGTTGGCAAACAACAGCAAGGCTTTTAGCAGCGTCTTTTTAATCACACTCACCTTTAAGACCAAAATCCCATCTGATAAAGAAAGCACTGAAACGAAGAAGTTAATTTCAGAGGAAATTTAATCAAAGTAAAATGGCGTCTGCCCACCTCGGCTAATTGGCCTTTTAATTAGCCGGCTTTTACGCTAACGCTGGATCTAATTGGTTTTAGCATCTGAAAATTGCTTTGTATATCGGCAGCTGATTCATTTCATGCCTTGCCTAAAAAGGTCTGATGGCTTTTCCACCCTCTTTTGCGAATCTTGGTCATCTTGGTAACGTTTCACGTGGCAGAAATGATGCATTAGTGACGCTAATTACCGCTAATTTGGAAGCTCATTAAGGTTCGATGGAAACGTTGTGCTTGCGCTCGAAAAAAGCTAATGCACAATCGAGATCATTCGAGACCTTCATAAAAGGCTGCTAATGAACACGCAAACTCTCGTGTGTCAGGCTTGCGTAGGAGAAACTCTGCATCAGAAATTCAGATTTATTTTTAACATGATGCATGCTAATATGTGCGTTAGCTAAGTGTGTATACAGGCCAAGAGATGGCACTTAGGCCTCGCTCATTTGGACTACTCGTGCCTATGTACGAATAATGAGGAGTCCTGAATAGAGGCTGATTGCAGGCTGAAGAAATTTGCAAAGCATTGTGGGTTAACTAGCGTTCAAGGCAAGAGCCTATCAAATCTCTGTTTTATATGTGAGGGAGCAGGTGAGTTTTTAGCTAGAAGTACATATTCTTCAAAAACAAAAGTTCTCACAAATCCACCTTGAGCCAAATTCTTTCCAGTTTCAACAAATCATAAATTCGTTAGCTGGCTCACCAGGCAAAACTCTTCAGCCTTATGTTTTGGTTTCCTGGAAATCTAGTTGAGGAGGTTGTAAGTGAAAGCTAATGTAATAGAACCTGCAATGAGGAGATTAGCTGGTGAGGTGCATTAATACAGATCAAGACAAATAAACAAGTGTGTGATCATCAAGCACATCTCTTTAGACTTGCTTCCTGTTTGTTGTATAGTTTAAGGGTATAAAAATGAGTATGGACTTGAATGGACTGCTTGGCGGTGGAGGAATCCAGTTCTGATTGTCGGTAAATTCCGAGTTCGTTTTGTGGTCAGTATTTGGTCAAATCTGTGGGCCATTTTTGATTCTGTGCTAAATTATTGGTTACTTTTCTTTATTCTGTTAAATTATTTGTTAAATTTTTTTCATTCTGTGTTAAATTATTGATTAAATTTTGTTTCATTTTGTGGTAAATTATTGGTTAAATCTTGTTTCATTCTGTGGTAAATTTTTGGTTAAATCTTGTTTCATTCTGTGGTAAATTTTTGGTTAAATCTTGTTTCATTCTGTGGTAAATTAATGTTTCTTTTGTGGTAATTTATTGTTTAATCTTTGTTTCATTCTGTCTTGAATTATTGGTTAAATTGTGGTTAATTCTGTGTTAAATTATTGGATCATTTTTTGGTAAATTATTGGAAGATTTATTGGTCACTTGTGTGAGTAATTTTTCTTTCAATCTGGTAAATATTTGGTAATTTGTTGGTTCATTCTCTGATAAAACTTTGGTTTATTCTGTGGTAAAATATTGGTTCATTTTTAAGTCATTCTTTGGTAAGTTAATAGTAGATTTAGTGGTTACTTATGTGGTAAATATTTTGCTTCATTCTGTGGTAAATTATTGGCTAAATTTTGCTTTATTCTGTGGTAAATTATTAGGTCATTTTGTGGTAGATTTATTGGTCATTTGTGTGAGTAATTTTTCTTTCAGTCTGTGGTAAATCTTTGGTAAACTGTTGGTTCATTCTCTGATAAATTATTGGTTTATTCTGTGGTAAATATTGGTAGATTTACTGCATATTTATGTGAAAATTTTGTGGTTTATTCTGTGGTAAAATATTGTTTCATTTTTTATTTATTCTTTGGCAGGTTAGTGGTAGATGTATTGGTTACTTATGTGGTAAATGTTTGCTTCATTCTGTGGTAAATGTTTGTGAATATTTGCTTCGATTTGGTGCTTAGTTGTGGCTCATTGTGTTTTATGTTATTTTCTGTGAATGATTTTTGGTTCATTCTGTGGTCAGTGTTTATTTGGGTTAGTTTTGTATTTCATTTTTGAATAATTCATTGTCTTGAACACGTGAAGAATTCTTACTTCTAATTACTACTTCTTACTACTAATTCTTCATTTATTTTTCGTCGAATTATTGGCTAATTAATGGTCTCGAATACGTTTAAGCAGTGAAGTAATGGCCCATGCCTTCTCTACGAGCGACTGTATACACACATGTTCACATATGTCTTTCTTTCATTTCGTCTCATTTTAATATTGATTTTCCAGAAAGCATTTGAATTCCCGGTAACGTGCCGATCTACTGCACTCAGACATATTGTCTGTAATCAGATAATCAGCGTGGCCATTAAATGCTCATCAGTTAGGCTAATGTCGGTAAATAAAGCGCGCTGATTAGCATGTGCGTAGCCTCTGAAGAGAGATAATGTAATGTGTGTCTGAGATTCAGCACCTTTTGTTCAGAGTTTGCGCTGATTTCCTTTATTCCCTTTGTTTGCCGCGATCGTTAGGGGTCCAAGCACCAGAGCTCGGAACCTTGCTGTTTTAATTAGGTTAGTGGTTTTTTTTTAAAAACCCAAGTGATTCAATTTGTAGTTCCTGCTCAGTTTTGGTAGACACTTTGCACTACGCACACCAATTTAGCGAAACATTCAAGACAAACATCATGTGTTTTTAATATTGTAGTAATAATCGTCATCATTTTTGCCAGCTCACGTCAACCCAAGAAAGAGGAAATGGCGAGGGGAAGTCGAGAGGGGTGTTTTTAAAAACAATACTGAAACTCTGCCAGGTTTTACAGGTTGAATTTTGTTTCTGTAAAAAAAAAAACAGTCAGAAGATTACAGAAGCGATAAATAGCCCAGGCGTCCACTAGCCACAAATCCTTGCTATTTTTCTCTGTTTCGTGACAGATTTTGCATTTTTTTTCTACTCGGCTGTCACCAGAAGTGAAGAAATAGAGCAGGATTGGGTTTATGAGAGCGCACAGGGACCTGCTCGGGTTTCTCAGTGACATTTATGAGGCATGTCTGAGGATTTTATATACTCGTATATAGATATAGAGATATAGATATATATTCTTGATCAGGTAATAAAATGTCTCTCCTATCAAGCGACAGGGATTATGATGTTGCGTATGTGACGGTGGCGGAGAGATTTTCAGGTAAGCGTTCTGGGAATTAACGTGTTGTGCTGTTATGGGAAAACAATCAACGACGGGGTGTCGTGATGGAGCGATGTTACTGTTACTACATTAAAGTTTATAGTTTTCTTATAACAGCCCATGGATTAAAAAATTAATGACGATGAAAAACCTACCGTTCGGAACTAATGTCCAGAAATAACGGACACCTTCTTATTTAAGAACAGGTGAAATGGTGTTCTAGTTACTAAAAAAAAAACAAGCAAAAGTTAGGAATTTAAATGAGCACATTCTGTTTTCAGTACACAGTGTTTGTGAGCATTTTTTTAAGCATCCTTACACACACTTTCACACAGTTTCTCTTCTGGATATCTGTTCTTGTGTTTTCTAACGAATGCGCGTATCTTGCATCCCAGCTACGCCGCCACCTCGAGAGGAGGTTACCGCGTCAATCACGACCTAATAAACACAATCAGAAAGCGCTCAGGCTGCACCTGGGTCCGCGCCGTCTCCACCAATCACCAATCAGCACCGTCGCCATTATTGTTATCGTGAATTTCCACAGCCGGTCGCCGCGCTAATTAATTATCCAAACGAACGGGCTTCTTTGATTAGATGCTAATGAGGCTGAGTGGCTCGCTCCGAAACAAACGACAGGCCAGAGCGGCACGTCGCTCCTCGTTGCCTTTGAGGACATCTCGAGAAGCTCTAATGGATGGTAATGGCGTGTCTCTCGTGTTTTAGGAGGGCATAATTACACATTATAATGCTAACTTCATGTTAATAATCTTCATCTCCGATTCACGGTGCACTTCTATCCATCAGACGACGGTAATTTGTCTGGAACAGCACAATTTATAATAAATGTGCCGCAGCCAGGTGGGGGAATTAACCAGACGTTAAGTCAAGTGTATCTGGAGTTCAGCCTGCGATAAACAACAGATTAAACAAATAAACATGAAAAGAAACGTGAATGACTGGAACATATGGGGAAATGGAGGACGCGAGCAAGGGAGAGAGAGACAGGAAAACAGAGATGCTATGGAGAGAGATAGTGAGATAAATGGTGAGAGGGATAACTGAGCAAGGAAAGAGGGACAGTGAGAAAAGGAGAGGGATGCAGAGATACACGGAGAGAGCCACAGGCAGAAAACGATGGAGAGAGACACATGGAGTGACCAAGAATAATGGAGAGAGAGAGAGAGAGATACAAGGAGAGACCGGGAGAAGAAGAATGATGCACGGGGGGGGATGCAGAGAGAAAAGGAGACACAGAAACAGACATTCAGATGGAGAGACAAATGGTAAAGAGAGAGAAAAAAGATAAGATGTGAGAAACAGAGAGAATGACTAAGTGATGGAGAAAAAAGGAGAGAGACCGAGAGAGAAAATGAGGGAGAGACACACACGAGAGAGGGAGAGAGACGCACACAAGAGAGGGAGAGAGACACACACGAGAGAGGGAGAGAGACACGAGAGAGAGACATGAGAGAGAGACATGAGAGAGGGAGAGAGACACACGAGAGAGAGAGAGACATGAGTGAGGGAGAGAGACACGAGAGAGAGAGAGACGTGAGTGAGGGAGAGAGACACGAGAGAGAGAGAGAGACGTGAGAGGGACAGACATAGAGAGATAAAGAGACACATAACGAGAGAGAGACAAACATAGAGATAAAGTAATACATAGAGAGAGAGACTGACATGGAGCTGGAGAAACAAATAGTGAGAGAGAGAAGAAGAAGGAGAAAAGGACACCGAGATGGGGAAACAAGGAGAGAGAAAACACACACACACACACACACACACACACACACACACACACACACACACATTATCTCCCTGTCTGTCCCTGCCTTTTTATTTCTGGTCAGGAGGCAATGATGGAGTGATGAAGTGTGTAGTGCTCGTTAATGTCTGTTTTCTTTCAAAATAAATTAGCAGCTAACGGAGGGAAATGCATGAGGCGAGACACCACTCTGTACTGCATTCTCTACCCACAATGCACTGCACCATAAATCGTAACCTCGACCATGTTCTGCAGCGCTGTGACGCACCCCGAGCGTGTTCCTAACTTCATCATACAGAAGAACTAAACCAACCGACGTTCTAATAACAGCAGCAGGGTAAATCCTGACAGTGTCCCAGATTTTATAGGGGGAAAAAAAGCCTTTTATTTTCCGTGAAATTCACAGTTAAGATTAGTCTTAGTTCAGATGTTTCGACAATCCTCTCGGAAAGAAACGTCTGGAAGTTTGTTCCTAAAGGACGTCTGATTGGAGCACTTTTCCTTTCACTCCATCAGCGTCGAGTGCAGGTGCAGATAAGATCAGCGTTATAGACATGGTTGAAACACCTCATATTGGGGGGGTGTGTGTGTGTGTGAGAGAGAGAGAGAGAGACTGCCAATCTCCATGGCAACGCCCCAGGATCCTGGTCGTAATGAACACAACACGTCTTTTCCCCTCATTCTCTCTCTCTCTCTTAGGCTCTCTCGTTCTTCCTTTACTTCTTAAATACACCTCTCCTGTTTTTCTTCTCCATCCCTCTCTCTTTATCACTCTCTTTTCCCCCCCTCCATCTATTCCTATTTATTCATCAGTTTATTTACCCGTCCATCCATTTTAGTCAGGTTTGTCCATCCATCCAATCATCCATCCATCCAGCCAATTATCTATTCATCTATTGTTCTCAGTTTGGTACATCCACCCATTTTACATCACAAACTTACACCATTCACTCAGTCCTCAATCCACCCATCCATCTATCGATCTATCTATCTGTCATAGATTTCTACATCTATCCTCATTACATCACACACTTGCATCATTCAGCCAGTACTCAATCCATCCATCCATCCATCTGTCAATCCATCCATCTATTCATCTGTCCATTATGATTGGTTTGCTACATTCATACATTTTACATCACACACATAATTTACCCAGTCCTCCATTTAAACAGCGATTGGTCCATTAAGTTGTCCATCCATCCGTCTGTCCATCGTGCTTTGTTTGGTACATCCCTTCATTTTACATCACATGCTTGTATTGTTCAACCAGCTCTTCCATTTATACTTTCTTCAGTCATTCATTTTTTTCATACATATTTACATCCTAAGCCTAGTCTCCTAGAGTATGGCACTATTCCAGACACAGCCACAGGAAATTGTTGTTTATTACGTAGTTCTTACAGCGTTCCTGATTCTCACGCTGGTCAGGTGTGTGCGATTATCCTGAGTCAGAGCTTCTCACTTCAAAGCCTTCAGGACGACGTGCTTCATTTCCTGTTCTTTAACTCATTAATGAGACCGTGTGTGTGTGTGTGTGTGTGTGTGTGTGTGTGTGTGTGTGTGTGTGTGTGTGTGTTCCCATGCCCATCTCTTGCCC
>JAQQZU010000010.1:13696501-13721290 GCA_030068025.1 Parauchenoglanis punctatus
TACTACATATTACACACCGCACCCTGCGTACTACTACATGTTATCTACAACATACTACTTTATACTAAACCTATGTATTACTTCATATTTCACACTGCACACTATGTACATGTGTAATGGTGAAGTAGGGTTCAGCATATTTATTAGAATTTTGCCATTTTACAAATTACATCAACCGCCCACGGTCCAACAACGCAAATCCACTTCAGCAATAAAAGGCCATAACACTGTAGTGCGGATGCTTCGAGGTGCAAATATTTATGAGCCATTACGTGCAAGAGGCCGCTGGTAACTGTGATATGAGCTGTTCTATATTCCTTTCCTTGTGTATGTAAAGCGTATTCTTTCCCATGCACACTGATGCGTTATTTACGTCCCTGGGCTTTAAAAGCTATCCGACGCTCTTCTGGAGGATTGTAGCGGAAGCGTGTGCGGATCACACGTGCGAGCGCGAGCTGCGAGCGTGTGGAGTACTGTTCACAATGACAGCAGCGCTCGCCCAAGTCTTCCTAAATTGCGGTGCGCGGGTTATTTCTGTTCCAGGCTGCTGTGTGATTGACTGAAGAGCTCTGCTCTATTGAAGGTCTGTTAGAAAGGAACAGCTGCCACTTCAAAGTCACACACACACACACACACACACACACACACACACACACACACACACACACACACAGGAACTACAGAGCCCTTTATCAATCTTCAGTCTTGCAAAAAAAAAAACCCACATATGCTTGCTTGCTAAAAAAGCGTGAAACTCCACTTTCAAGCAAAGTGATCCCGTGATTTTCCGCCTCGCTCCGATTCGGGACAAACTGTAGCTGAAACGTAACGGCGTGCAAGAAGGGAAAATAATCGCAGACTTGTTGGAGTTTTTTTAGAGAAGTGAAAGACTATAAAAAGATTTAATGATGGTGTAGACACGTCGCCGTTCTGTCACACCATCTGCTCTTCATCGTGTGTGTGTGTGCGTGCGTTTCTGGGTGTGTGTGTGTGTGTTTCATGCTTGTGGGTGTGTACGCGATGCCTCACAAACTATTACACCCTCGAAAAACCACCTACGAGATCTCTAAACATCTCAACAGCCATCTTTTTAAACCATTTTTATTTTCAGTCCGCGATTCCGATCGGATTAGATTCCATGTCAGTATTTTTTGGAAGCATTTCTCTCTCTCTCACTTCCTGTCGCATTTGGACGGGTCAATCATTACTCGCTTTGCTAAAAGTGCATCCTTTGTCTAACGAGAGGCCTTGTAGCCGCGTGGAAATTAGCAGACGTTTGGGAAGGAAGCCTCACAGACGAGCTACGCCCATCCTGGGAACAATTCCGCTTTGTCGTTTCGGACTCGCATCGGAGACGTTGGCTTGATTAGAATGGGGTTTGTGGGTCACACGGACTCGCTGACGGACTTACGGCTCTGTTTGCGAGCCGCACGCTCTCTGGAGAGACGCGAGATCCCGTATTAGTAGCTGGATTTCCTGAAACGAAACAAAAAAAACCCTCCAACACAACAGCAAGAGACTGGCACGGTGCTGATGAGCTCTGTTTCCGTCAGCTCTAAAGAGTTTTCAAAACACCTCTTCGGCGTGCAGCTCCTCGATTCTGATTGGTCAGAAGTGACCGACTCGCTTTCTACGTTATCGTTTCTATAGCGACAGCTCGCTCACTTGCGTACGATGAATAGCTGCTGTAATGTAAGTGAGAACTTGTTTCATGGAAGTCCCGCAAATATAAATAGATAAGAAGTAAGACTTCTGATGATGGTAAAATATACCATCAAACCCCTGCACAGCAGGTAACAGCCTTTTTGCTGTGTTTGCGCTGCTGTGCAGTTTTTAAAGCCGTGCGGACGGCAGCGAGGTCGCCGTGACTCCGGACTTTCTGAGTGCGGTCACGTTTTTCGGTGCAGAGGTCAGCTTGCACATGGCCCACAGGAAGGAGGCTTCAGGGTGTGTGGCTATTTGCTGGTTTGTGTGTCCTTGAGCTTTCATCCTAATAATCCCCACACACACCGGGATACGTCCTGTGCAGCCAGGAACCGAATCAGTGGAGCCGATTTGCTCTTCCTAGTTTGTTTCTATGGCGCGTATACACCATATGGAATGTTTATTGCTCCAAAGCAAACGTGAAGCGCAAAAGAGAACACATATTACACTGTATTACATGTGCATGGTTGAAATGACAATAAAAGCCACTTGACTTGACTTGAGAATGTCATGTTCCCTAGCACGAGTCCGTTTTGCTAATGCTAGCTCCTTGACCTCCTACACAAGATCTCCGTCTTTAACACTCACTCATTGTGTGCGGAGTGTGTGAGAGGAGTGTGTCGGCCCTCCGGAGATCAGTTTGCGTGATCTCCACTAGAAGCATTGATCCAACCACCAGAGTTGTCTCTCTCTATCTCTTTTTTCAGAAGAACAAACATTGGTCCAGTTTGAGGTCTCGGAGAGACCAAAGCCTGCTGTTCATCATTCCTTTTGTGTGTGTGTGTGTGTGTGTGTGTGTGTGTGTGTGTGTGTGTGAGAGAGATGTAGTTTCTCTGTGAGCTGCCTCAGGGCATCGTCTTTGCTTTTAATTCTGTTCATTCACATTCTCAGCTGGACAGTTTGTCTTCTTTCTCCTTCCTCTTATGAGTTATACAGACTCCTTATTGAACGATGCGAACTGTGTGATGGCAAAACACTACAACTTCAGTCAATTTATCAGATTTTTGGATAAAATATGTACAGCACATCTTTTCTTCTTAAACTGCATTAATAAAAATGTAAAAACTCGACAGGAAAAGGTTCATTTCACTGGTTTCGTCCGTCCGTGCTTAAGCTCCGCCCATTTGGCACACGGCTTTATCGCTGCATTGGACTGAAACTAAACTTTACTCCAGCCACCTGCTACAACGTCGAAAACCAGCAATTTCTCCTCAGCACCGAGTTCAGAACGTGGTCCGTCTTCCACTGATGCAGTTATTGTGCACAAGGGATATTTTATATTCCGGTTTTTTAATCTGATTATATTTACAATCAGATCTGCTATCCTTTCAACTTTTGGTCTCTTTTTTCTTAACCACATGTCATATAAAGAACAGGCTTAAACAAAACAGCGTGTTGTGAATCTGAAGACCGTTTCCATAGCTACAAACCCCCCCATCATCCAGAACTTCCTATTTAGTAATTGATTTTTTTTGTTGTTGTTGTCCAAATTGTTTCCCTCCATTTTGTTTGCACATTTCATTCGACCAAAAATGTCTCCCTTGTGGGTGAACGGCGCTCATCCTGCGACCCGATGGCCAGGATGCAAAGAGGAAGAATAAAGATAAAAGAGCGAATGATTTAAACACTCGAATGCTTCCCAGACCCCCACCTACTTTCTAGAAAAGGTTATTTTACCTTTTGAAATGGCACGCTCTCGTGATCTTACTCTTCCTTTCATGTTCAAACGGAGCATCCCCCCTACCCCGTTTACCCTTTTCACGCTCTCCTCTCATCTCTCTTCATACATTTATCCGTCTTTTCCTAGCCACTGTGCCCTTTTACACATCTTACCTATAGCTCTCGGTTATTGAGTTATTACGCGAAAACGATGTGTGGCTCCAAAAAAGCAAACCCGACTAATTATTTTCAAATCCTTTTAACAGTAATAACAGTTGTTTTTGTTTCCCCCCCGTGTGTTAGAAAGGCGAGCTGACCGGTCCGAACCTGTCTGAGGATGGGCGAGAGCAGATGATGTACGAGATTCCTGTAAACGACTCGGGGTCGGCCGGACTCGGTCTCAGTCTGAAGGGCAACAAGTCCAGAGAGACCGGCGAGGACCTGGGCATCTTCATCAAGTCCATCATCCATGGAGGGGCTGCTTACAAGGCAAGACCTATTTCTCCTGTCTTGCATGCTCGCATCGGGAGACCTCCATGTGCGTGGTCATTAGTTTGCTCTTTTAGTGATTTTTGCAGCCAGAAGTCAAAAGGGACCAAAACTTTTGCAGCCCATTGTACACTCTCACTAGCCATACCTGCACACCAAGGCAGCGTATAAAATCATGCAGGTGAAGTTATCTGAAGACCAAGCACCGCTATTCCAATCTTTAACCATCCACGCTGTAGCCGCAGATCCCTGTTCCTGGCTGGAAGAAGTGGAACACGATGTGTTGTAGCCCGTCCACCACAACATGTTACGTGCTGCGAGATGCTTTTCTGCTCGCCATGGTTGTTAAGAGTCGTTATTTGTCAGCTCGAACCAGTCTGGCCATTCCCCCCCCGTGGTTCTGCCTGCCGAACGTCCGCTCACTCGATGGGTTTTGTTTTTCGCACCATTTTGTCGAAACTCTAGAGACTGTTACACATAAAAAGCCCGGGATATAAGCAGTTTCTGAAATGTCTAGGGAATGTGTGTCTGTGTATAGAGTGGTGGTATTAATTTCAAAAATCAATAGACAGGAATAACAGGAACCACTTTCACACAATAAATAAATGTAAAGTCATGAAGATTTATGGGAATATCGGAAATATTTTATTTATATATACTCGTCCTAGAAGCATGTGTATGAGGGTGCAAGCCGTGGTATATACATCTTAGTACAGCCACTTGCTCTGATTACTATGGGGAAAAAAAACACACACACACACACACGTGCGCGCCCAGCATCAGCCTCATTAATCCTAATTAAAGTTTCAAAAGCTGCACTGATTAGCTGGAAGTGCCAAGGGATGTTTAGCAAAACGGCACCTTCTCTAGAGACGGCTCCTGGGAGAAAAGCTCTCGTTGACATGCTGCGTCTGTCTCAGCATGTGTTTGTCTCTCCATTAAAGGCTTCCTCAAACAGGTCAGCACCAGCGGTCACTGGTTAACGACCCCGCCTAAAGGTCACTCACGACCAGAAAACGCAAAGACAATGAGAGGTCTTGAGCAGCTCTGGTGGCTCTTAGCTGCTAATCTCTTTTGTGCTCGGCTCCTCCTTGTTTGAGTTCTATTTCAAGAGGTGCAGCTGTGGGTCCTAATCCAATTCACTCTATTCCCGTCCTTTCACACAAGAGTATGTGGTTTATTGAATTGGAGTTGAACGTATGAATGCATTAATCTTTTAAGCGTGTGTGGTAATCTGAATATCAATGTACCTGCGATGATATTCAGTTCAGCAGATGTAACCTTTAGCTGTTCTGTTTCGTTTGCCACATTGACTAGATTGGAATGCTTTCCCCTCATTAATGGTGTTTGGTATTGTTAAATAAGAAAGTATCAAAAATAATCTGCATAAAAAATAAATGCATATTTCTGCTAATCCCACCTCTTCCTCTAACCAGGACGGACGCCTGCGGGTGAACGACCAGCTCGTGGCCGTCAATGGCGAATCCCTTCTCGGCCGATCCAACAACGATGCCATGGAAACCCTGAGACGTTCTATGTCCTTGGAAGGGAACCAGCGAGGAACCATTCAGTTAGTTATCCTCCGAGCTTTGGAGCAGTCCCCTGTCCAGGTACACCCAATCCCATTTGCTGATCCCAATCCCCAGGTCCTAATGCACCCTGGTTACCCTGTTCGACATCACAGGACCTCAGAGTCTGAGCCCTGGAAACTTGTCCATCTCTACCACCACTATGGTGACTACAGGCTCTCAGGTGGCCTCTGAATTCCATGCGTTTTGACTAGATAACTTGAAGCCATACTTAGTTTTGTGCAAAAACCCACAATTCACATCCCTTTAAATCAGGTGCCCGCAATGGTCCCTACATGCCTGTCCCCACAAAAAATGTTTAGGAGGTGTCTGTACATCAATTACATAGACGGTTCTCTGACAGAGCAAGGTTCCTACAATGCAGGACTTGTGTATGTAAGGATGCAGGGTGAAACAATTTCAGAGGTGTGGCAGGTCCTCACATTGCACACCTAAACAAGTTCCGGAAGTCTCCGTATGTCAGGTCCCTATACTTCATGTCTGCAGAGAGCAAGGTCCTCACAATGCAGGGACAAATATGTTCAGGAGGTCTCTGTAAACCACATCTTGAGAATGTAGGGTCAAACAATTTCAGAACTCTGTACATCAGGTCCACACTTTGCATGTTTGTCATTGTATATCGGGTCCTAACTATTTATTTCCTCACAGAGCAAGGTCCTCACAGTGCAGGTACAAAAACGTTCAGGCGGTCTCGTTATATCTGGTCCCTGGTGTAATGTAGAGTCAAATAATTTCAGATCTTTGTATGTTAGGTTCTCACAATCCAAACAAGTTCAGGAGTTCTTTGTATATTTGGCCCCCACCCTATGTTTCCTCACAGAGCATGGTCCCCATAATGCCCGCCCAAACACTTTAAAAAGATGTTTCTGTGTGAGGTCCCCACAATCTTATCCGAATCATAGAATGATCATTTTTATGTGGAAAACATTCACATGTGAATGTTGTACACTTTTTCTTACTTTTCTTTTCCCTATTGCTTAAAGAGGCTAACTATGGTCTGCATGTAATACGTTTTCTGTATTTCCTGTTTGTCCCTACTTTGCGTCCTGTTTCTGTACTAATAATTTGTATTAAATTATGCCTTTGGTACGTCACATATATTTTGTAAAACCTTTTTTTGCTTTCCCCTCAGTTTCTTGAACCCTTTGCTGTACTGCCTTCCTTCTTGTACTTGTTTCTGCTTGTTCAATAAAAATTCGGAACTCTCTGCATGCTCATGCCTTGCTCTTTCCTTCTTTCCTTTTTCCTGATTCTGCACTGTATTTTCCTGATGAATTACTAAAACAACACAATGATTTCCATTTCTGTTTTGATTGTTTTAATCGCTTCAGTTACAGTGTACCCTAGTGACAGGTGGTCCAATTCATTTTGAGCTCGTTTGCTTTTATATCTCAAATGCAGCCTTTCCCACTTGAACGGCAAATCTGCTGTTCATCGGTTTCAGCTCAGTTCGTCTTCTAACTGGGGACTGTTAGTCCTCAGTTGCCAAGTCAGATGTGTCTAAACTCCCTGATACATAATCTGGATTTTCAACATTAGTCCCAACCAGATGTCTGTATTTCAAACAGCTCAAAATATTTGCTGTGCCGTTAAGTGTGGACATGTGTCAGCATGCACATTTTTACATATACGGCAGATGCCCTTATCCTGAGCGATTCACGTTCATCTTATTTTTACACCTGGGCTGTTGAGGGTTACGGGCCTGGCTCATCGGCCCAGCAGTGGCAGCTTTATGGTGCTGAGATCTGAACTCATGACCTTGACCTTCCGATCACCATGGAGCTACTACTTGGTCCACACAAGAACTAAGATTCAGCATGAAGCCCATTCTCATATTCTGTGCTGTGATGCTCAGTCCCATAGTTGTTTTTTTGCCAACACTCTTGGGCGGGATGTTACCCACAGGTCTGTACTTTTGTTTTTGAAACCATAATGTTTTTTCCTTTGCGGAAGTCTGCACGTCTTTTATTCATGTTCATCCTCAAACAAAGGTAAGCTTGCACGTTATGTAAAGACTAGTCGATTCTGACGACAACACTGAAGTACAGTTTCCTCATATTTAGAAATGTTTTTTTTTATATGTTATTTGTGAAGAAAAAGGCATTGGATGAATACAGAGACGAGGCAAAACACATCCGCTCTGCCCAATATAACGGAGTTTGCAACGTTAAATTACAAAGACTAATCACCTACCAGCAGCCAGCGTCTCTAGCTAAAGCACTTCTGTAGGACATCAATTACACGGCCATGACAAATCAGCTATAATCTGCCACACACTGGCTTCCCACAGAATTCTGCTGCTTGTTTTGTTTATACGGTCACACCCTCACTCTGTCCCGATCGGCTCCCGACTCCCGTCCGCCACTGTCCAGTCAGAGGTCTTTCATACCTGCATTGTGGCGTGATGACTTTTCGTGCTTTTGAGCTTGAACGTGACGTGCATTTTACAACTTTTCTCTCAAAACCCTTTACATAGTGCTGGCGGTGACTTTCTTGTAACAGTGATCGTTTTTTTTTTTTTTTTTTACCAACAATCCTTGCACAAAGTAGCTTGAAGCCATAACTTAAAAACCTCAAAGGAATTTCATGTCCAGTGTCATGTCCATCAACTGAATCATTTGTGTCCAATGAAAACAAATGGTTATTGACGCCACCTTGAGTTCAGGAATCTGACTTTGTCTAGAAAGAGACGAACACCATGGGAGGGCATTAGCCTATCGCCTGCCCCATCTACCCTGAGATGGATGGTGATTGGTGCTGCCTCGAACGGCTCCTCGATAAAAGGTGATGTGTCGGCTGTGATGCATTCACTATTAATCGCGTGCAGGCAGGCTGATCAATATGCCATTAATCATGGTGAGAAAGTAGTGCGATAAGGGAATGAGTGGGAGTCCAGACAGGCTAGACGGGTTTGGTGAAGCGAACTCGATGACGCACCCTTTGTCTCATTGAAATTTCCTTCACGGCTTTTGTTTTCAGAGAAGAGAAGGCACCAAATTCAAATGAAACTCTGCCACATTATGAAATGTTGACGGTGAACAGGATAAATAAGCAATCCTGCCCTACATACTTACCTCCCTTATTGTCTTGTTTCATTTCAACCCCCCTCCCGTTTATTGAGTTGGCTACATTACAAACGCTGGCTCAAACCTGTCCCTGTTTTCTCAACGGTTCTCAAATAGTTAATCAGATTACACCACGGGTTCTTCGGATAAAAGGCGGCCTCGGAGATTTAATGAAAGCACGCCTGGGGCTGGCCTGAGGGAGTCTAACCTTACGTCACCCCTACTCCTGCCCCAAGGTCCAGTGAAGGCAGAGCAGGCCCGATTCTGGGGTCTCATTTGGGGTCGTCTTTTGTCGGTTCTTTGTCCTGTTCCACAATAGTCTGATTAAGACACAAAGCTTTTGAAAGCATCAGGGGGGCGTGTCTGTGTGCTGGTAGCACCCTTCAGGAACAGTCATTAATACTAGGAAGAGAATGGTTGATGGGAGGGATGGGGTAACGTGCATACAATTTACGCTGGATATTGTGCGAAATACCCAACCAGATACCCTGCTCCTGATTGCCTCCTGCCTCCCGTCAACTCTGACACTTCCCTGTGTGGGAGCATCGGTGCGTGAGGGAAAGAACGAACAACACGCTTCCCTCCCCACCGTCAGCACAATGATCAGAGCAAATGCCTAAGACAGGACGGGAAGGAGCAGCCGCCACATCCATAGATCTCCATAGAAACGGTTGTTTCTTTCTCTTTTTCTCCCCCTCTCTGTCATGCACTAGAGAGGGAGATATGAAAAGCATGACATGCTTAAAGAGCCATCATCAGCGCTAATGATCTCCCTCCACCTGAGAATCTCCCCTTGCTGTCGTTGTCTCCGTGTCTCATGCCTGTGCGTTCAAGACGACTTTGATATGATGATGTCCATTCGGCTGGTTCTGCATGCGAGAGGGCTAATAAAGTGTGTGTGTGTGTGTGTGTGTGTGTGTGTGTGTAGTGGTGGTAGTACTACTAGTAGTAGTATGACAGAGTTGGAGCTGTATAAAGGCAATGGAGTGCTATTCTGCTGTGTCCTACCCCTGACAGCTGTACATCCTCGTAAAGAGGCATCAGCGCGCTACCAGGACACAGCTAGCGCTGTCCGTCGAGCCTGTTTCCATTGGCGTGTAGCTGGGACCGGATCAAATCCTTTGCCTTTTTGAAAAACCCTGGGGCTGTTTTGGGTGAATAGTTGAAAAATAAGTATATATATATTTTTTCCGTTCAAGTACATGCTGCTAGCAGTGAACGCCTCGTGCTAAGTTTAATGTTTAAAAGGGTACAATAGTGTTAACCGGCGTAAAGGCAGCCTACATGAGCAATCGGAGTCGTGTCGACGTGCACGGCTAATAAAAACGAGCGCGTGTCGCACCGTGGCGGTTTAAACGAAAGCATGTCCGAGTGCTCGGTGCTCGCCAAAATGAACTGCTCTGTCGCCTCATAGTTTCTCCGCATGCTTCTTTATTGCTCCCTACTCACCAAAAGCCTTCATGTATTTTATTTTTATATATATATATAAAATAAAGTTCCTCCTGTTGATGGAATTTGCATTCTGGTTTGTTTGATTGCTATGATTAATTAGGAAACGCGTCCTGATTGCTGCCATTTGTGTCGTCTGGTCATTAGCATGATCAAATACACGAGGCTTATGTCGCAAAGTATTACCTGGTGTTGTACCTGGAGGCTGTGACTAATGATCCTGCTACCTGTTCATCGGAATGGATTCTGGCTCACAGGGCAGCGAAACAGCACTTAAAACATCTTGGCATGAGAATCCAGTGCTGAAATGTTCACGTGAGCGAACCAGCTGTCCCAGCCGTATGTTATCTGCGCTGGATAGTTAGCTGGCACGACTGTGTCCACTGCGCATGCAGAAAAAAGAGGGAAAGGATATTGTCACTTGACACGTTCAGGCAAAGTAACGCCCGAACAAAGGAGTAAATTTAGTACAAGTAGGATATCAGGATTATGGATTGTTATTTTAAACAACCAGATGAGACTGGACTCTCACCGGAATAGATTTCAAGGTTTTCTGGCGCTCCTTCACTCCACTTTTGCTGGCTGGAACTTTAAATTTAGCAGCAGTACTCGCTGTCTCTGTGTTACATGCGTGTGAGATCTCGAGCCTTTCCTGTTGGGGAAGTCCAGAGTCTTGCTGACAGAAGCAAGGGACTGCTCTCTCTCTCTCTCTCTCGCGCTCTCTCTCGCGCTCTCTCTCTCGCTCTCTCTCTCGCTCTCTCTCTCGCTCTTCAGTAGTTTCATCTCCACTGCCTCCACATACCATAAATTCAACCTGAAGCTTTTCTCCTTCCAGAAATGCTCTGCTCTTTCTTCATGCCAAATTTACACTTGACCACGTGAGTGCGGTCTCTCCTCAGGCCGGACTAAAAAAAAAAAGATCTATAGCTTGTGTATGTGGATGAAAAGACAGAGGATGATGCTGGGGTGGATGAACGAATGGATAGAAGGAGTGAATTGAAGGAATTTTGGAAAGAAAGATAAAAAAGATGAATGGCTGGATATGTACTGGGTAGGCAGATAAAGTGAACAAATGAAAGGTAGATGAATGGAAAAAACGGATAAATGGTGGATTCTGGAAGAAGGAGATTGTGGATGGATGGATGAAAAGAAGAACGAATGGGTGGACGGACAGATACTTGGAATGGATGAAGGAAAAGATCTCAAGATACACATCCATTCCGTGCATCTTTTCTTATTATTACTACGTTCATGACCGTATGTCATAATAATAAACAGTCAGAAGTATTGGCGCCCATGGTAGAAATGGCTATTTAGCGGTATCGCACACTGAGACTTTGTGCGGAAGGTTCTAATCTTCACCTGAGGTAATTTCACTCACTAAAATGATACAAAATTCTAACATTTCCAGGAGAGACGCCAAGGTGGAGGTCCGAGTCAGACCAGAGAGATGTCCCCAGGTCTGTACAAACAAAAGAACCCGAGCAACGGCGTCACTCAGCCGCCCATGGTCATGAACAGCGTCTACGACCGTGCTCCAGGTACACGCACACTCCCTCATTACACACCTCGAACCGGGCAGGAATAATAGTATTACTCCTAACAGGCCATTTTGGGAAAAACAAACAAACAACAACACAACTGGAAAAGCAAGTTGATTTCTGCTCAAATAATTTAATATACATGTATAAAAAAACCAAACAAATATCTTCTACCCATTACTGAGCATTAAGCTTTTTAACTAATTCAAGTTGAGCGGCTGCCTCGCTAAGAGGAGGATTAAAAAAAAGAAAAAGCCCGGCGGCGGTATCATCGTTACATTTTCCCCTCCACTTTCCCGCTGTGAGGTCTGACCTTGAAATCATTAGGCTGATGAAATGGATTCTAAGTGGGCCGTATTTGCATATGGGCTATTGTGCGGACGGATAACCAACCGTTTTAAATTCACTCTCTGTTCATCTCCACGCAGCCTCCAGAGAGCTGCTGTGCCTCGTTTTCTTTCTCCAACCATTGTTTTTGGATTAACGGCTCTTGTTCATAACAGTAACGCGTTGTTATTTCAGATCTATATTGTAACTCCTGTGCATCGAACAATGATGCTGCAAATAAAATAAAAAACAAGGATAAATGTAAAACGTACCCGCCGCATACGGTTCCATGTTGTCGCCTAGTAGCTAGTGCTCATTTAAATGTAGTAATAGCTAGTGAAATACTGATATAAGGAGTAAAGCATTAGCGTTTCTATAGTAACAGCTCACGCGAGACGTTTTCTGTAAGGAGCTGTTTGACACTGGAGACTCCCTCCATAAACACGACAATGTTTGTTGTTGTCTTTCCTGAACAGGTCCTGTTGCAGCCTCCAATGGCAGACGCAGAGCGTATGATGATGACTCTGATGAAGAGGAGTTGCATTCTGCTCCTTCTGACATGGAGTCAGACCTCAACCCACAATGGAGATACGACAAAAACAGGTCGGCCGTGCTTGCTTGTTTACCTTTTGCCTTGTTTGCGTTAGTGATGTAGCTGAATAGCTTAATGCACTTATGATTTACTTAACACGTGCCTGAGCGTGTTTACTGTGGATGTAAAATTGATGTACAGTGATCCATATTGACGCAAAGTGAGAACGTGATATGAAAACGACAAATGTTACTGAAAAGTCATGAAAGCATGAACTCGGACCAGCTCGGACGCTGGACACTCCTTCTGTGAAACTGAGCATGAACAGTTACTCAGATACACGACTCCGTTATTATGGCACGCTGAACGTTGGGTGTTAACGTCTGTACTGCTGTCAGCCAATCGGAAGCAGTGAGATTTGTCACTTTGTCGCCGCAGAGCGGAGCGAGAACTCGTGTCCAATACGGGAGGTCCAACACGTCAACCACAGCACGCACAGAGACTACCGGAGCAGCGCACACCGAAGGCTTCCAAGAGCATGGACCTGGGTAAGAACACGCACGCACGCACGCACGCACCCCAGAGACTCCCAAACACTGAAGAACAGTCAAGAAAAAACTTTGTCTGGTAGCGCTTCTGGTAGCTTTGCGTCAACTTCATCGCAAGCATCGTTCTAGTGAACCAATAGGAAGCGAGTGGGCGGGGCTGTTACAGAGCCGTTCCCCCCTCCACCGACAGATGTTGTTAGTTTTTTTCCTCGATACATTTTGTCCTGTTTAATTGTTTAACGCGCGTGAGTACATTCTTATTCTCTATGCACATAAACAAACGTGCCGTTAAAATCACGTGATCTTGCGGCCAGGTCTGATCTTTGTCCCGTGACGGTTTTCTCGCGCCTCCATCCTCCCAGTCATCTACTTTTAAACTGAATCTGCCGCGGATAACCCCGTTAGCTTCCCCTCCTCCTTTCATTACTTCCTCCTTCTTCCCCGTCGGTTATTTATTTCCTCCGAAGCCGGGTATTTTGTCCGTTTCCAATTACACTTCATTACACTCGCGCTGTTGGCTTCCCAAAAAAGCCATCGACCTTCATTACCGAGAGACGCCTCGCTCGCGTCCTTCCTTTCCTTCATTTCCTTCCATCTTCTGCGTTCTTGTCCCTTCATCTCTCTGCGATATCTTTTAGTCCTTCCGTAAATTCGTACACTTGTTTTTTTTTCCCCTCTTGTGAACGGTCGGCGTTTTCTTTGTGCCTGTCAAAATTGTTCACCCCCCCGCCCAAAAATGGAATGTGTTTCTCCTTTCATGATGAAACTCCGTTTCTGAGCTGACCTTTGACCTCCACACATGCCGCTGTTCTCAAAAGCTATCATTTCAATCACGGCTGAAGATTTGGTGCAATTTTCTTTTGACGGTTTTCCATCACCAACAACTCTTACGTAAACAACGAGAATTGTTCCCAAGCTTCCCTTTTGTTCTGGATCCGATTCAGTTCATTTTCCGGAACACGTGATCGTTTCTATAGTAACAACATGCGCAAGAGCATTTTTTATTTATTTTTTTTAAATGATAGATTCTCCACGCTTGTGATCGTAGTTACAGTAAAGTTTTCTGGAAGGAGTTTACCGTTCGTGTTGGACGATGTGGGGTGTCTGCGATGTTACTATGGAAACGATGACCTGAATATAAACCTGCGTAACAGTCAGGAAAACTAATCAGCACCTCCTGACCAATCAGAGTCCAGGACCGTGATCCAGGTGTACTGGACAAATAATTTATCACTGTTTTGAGATGATGATGTTCTCACACACACACGCACACGCACACGCGCACGTGCGAGTCCTCATGGGCTGAAGCTAAAATAAGTGTGAGACTCTTAATTAGTCTCGGCTGTAGCTGTCGGCGTGTTTCTCTTGTGGGAACCGAGATTTTTGTCCCTGCAACGTCTTTTTAGTCCCCAGGAGACCAGAGTATAAACAGGGTGCCCAAGAAGAACCGAACACACACACACACACACACACACACACACACACACACACACACACGGGTGTATTTTTTCTCCGCACTCGAGGCTTATTCCTCTGGAGGAGAGACAGAGCTTATAAAAAATGAAAAGGATTATTTAAGAGAAATTGCGGTGTAATGAAACCATATTATTGTGTCCCATGGTGCGGTGCCTGTGGCAGCAGCTGCCGCCTACACACACACACACACACACACACACACACACACACACACACCGAGCTCTGGTTGTCATCTACTGCAGTAGGTGTCACATTATCTCACACAGATGTATTCTCAGATTTCCCTTCCTGTTAGTCAGAAGTGTGTGTGTGTGTGTGTGTGTGTGTGTGTGTGTGTGTGTGAGAGAGAGACCCTTGCGCATGTTTCGAAGCTACTTACTTTGTAACTTGATGGTAGTTTTGCATTTCTTCAAACTGTAAATTTAAGCATCTGTTCGAGAGAGAGAGTCAAATCAGTTCAAGGCGTGTGTGTGTGTGTGTGTGAGAGAGAGAGAGACAGATGTTCTCAGCTGTACGAAAGAATTCTTGGCCTCCAAAGCCCTGCCTAATTAAAAAAAACAAATGTGCCTACTTACTGAGAGAATAAGAGAACTTCCAAAACAGAAGGACAGACCGAGCGAGAGAGAGAGAGAGAGCAACTGATACAGGAAGAGAGACAGATATAGTAGACAAGTGAAAGTGTAGCAGAGACACTAGACGAGGAAGAGAAGAAAGAAACACATAAAACCTGAAACAGACGGAGAGACGAACAGACAGAGAGAGAGAAGGATGGACAGAGAAAACAAAATGGAAAGAGAAGGACTGAGAAATAAGTAGATTTGGACAAACATGGACAAGAACACAAAGAGAGATGGACGGAGAAAATGGAAAGAGAGAGAGAGAGAAATAAAAAGACTTGTGGCGAGCATGGACGGATAAAGGCTGGGACATGAACAGAAAAAGCTTTATGGAAAGAAAGAATTAAAAAGAGAGAGAAATAGAAATAGAGAGGAGAGTAATGAAGTGGAGAAAAAGATAGATGGACAGTGAGAATGAAAGCGGGAGAGAGAAAGGGGGCACAAATGGAGCAACGGAGAGATAGAAAACAGAAAAGGAAAGAAGGAAAGAGAGACACATGGGAAAAGGAACAGAAAGTGAGAGAGAGCGACTTGGATAGAAAGAGAGGGAGAGAGAGAGAGAAAGAGAGAGAGAGGGGGAGAGGGGGAGAGCTGGACAACAACAAGGAAGACATGGACAAAAAAATGAGTAGGAAAGAAAGAGAGGAAGAAATGTCTAAGGGGACCGACAGCAGGGAGAGATGCAGCACAAACATCCATGTTGTCTTGGGGGGTGTGTGTGTGTGTGTGTGTGTGTGTGTGTGTGTGTGTGTGTGTGTGTGTGTGCATGAGGGGACAGAACAGTGTATTATTTTCTAATGTATGATTTTGTGTGTTTCAGTGGCAGACGAGGGCAACATTGGTGGCAGGCAAGCACCGAGACCTGGTACACACACACACACACACACACACACACACACACACACACACACACACATACACACATACACACAGTACTTATATATCATGGAGTAGTTAACACCAGATGGATGCAATCGAACACTGGGTGTGAACACTGCATGCACACACACACACACACAATCACCCACAAATAAGCATGTTGAACACAAAAACACACACCCGCAAAACACATAAAAATGACACACACACACACACACACACACACACAAACATGGTCAGCATTAAATCACACAAAATGCAAGCATTAGAATTACTATATATAGCTGTAGTCCCAGAACACACACGTGTGTGCGCACACACACACACACACACACACACAGTTACTATAGAAACAATAGCATATTAGAGTGAGGTCATTAATATAAAGCTGTGAGTTGCGGCTGCGCTGCTGTCAGAGCTGCTGTTACAGGAAATGAATCAACACTTTCTGACCAATCAGAATCCAGACTTCAACAGCGCTGTGGTGTAACACACACACACACACACATACACACACACACAGCAGTTACAGCTAACGCACAACACCACATGTAAAGCATGTATGCAAAAACACACACACCGAGCAAGGCATGATCCCTCCGCTTTATTAGAGTGGGGGATTTACAGATTTGAAAGCTGATAAGTATTGACAGACTGCAGACGGTTTTGCTGACGCACTCGTTTTCCTCCCTCGCTCTTTTCCCTTTCTTTTAATGGCGAAAGCTTTTCTATATGCTCGGACATATTTCATTACAAAGACGCGCTTTAAGAGCCGTGGAGTTTAATCTCGCTAAAACCTCGGAGCGCCGGCCAATCCTGCTACAGCGACACTCCATCACACTCTCACTCTCTCTCTCTCTCCTTCACCGTCTCTCCCTCTCTCACTTTTTTAATCAGAAATGTTTTAAACTTGGGAAGAATTGCACTGCGTAACTTCCCCGTTTGGTAAAAGATTTGTTTTTCAGTAACGTTGTTTACTCTCGACGATGCCACCTTATAGATGTCTTAAAGGCTTAGAAATAAAAAGATTTCTCGCATGAATTAAAATATCAAAGGTTCTTCTTCAGGTTTAAAAAAGAAAAAAAGAAATAAATAAAAACACTTCACTACATTTCAGTGAAGCTGCGGGAAAATCCCCTTATCCACGCTTCTCATTTTGAACTTGTAGGAGCTTAACTCTTATTTCTCATTTACTCACTTTAGCTTTATCTGCTTTAGTGTAGGGTTTAAAAAGTGTGAATATTAAGGGCTACCTTCATCTCTTTAAAAAGTATGAGTGATCTGTTTCTCAGAGTCGAATAACAGGTTAAGGTACGTAGCTGGTCCTGGCCAGTTTTTATCATTAATGCTGGTTTAGATGATGCATACTGGCATGATGTACGTATGTAAGGGATAAATCGCTTCATGCTTTTGGCCCTTTATTAGTATTATTGCATGGCAATTTGCCAGTGATTACATTTTAATCAGCTGACGAATGGCGAAGTTACAGCTTTACCTCTGAAAGTGCTCAAACTGATCACGTATCAAATATGGAATAACGTTTACCACGACAAGAGCAGCATTTAAAGCGGAGCTCCACTCATGCCTCATCCAGATCCATGGCATTTCATTGGCCTTATGTATGCATAGATGTATCCGGCGAGAACTGGGAGTAACTTTGCGACTCGAACTCAGACGAGACAGTGAAAGATCGAGAAAGAACACCCGAAGAAGAGTAGTTAACCATCATTTCCATAAAGAAATCTAGTCAAACGCTTGCTCAGCATCGGGCAAGGTGAACTGCCAAGCGGCGTACACGCTTCAGCTTTTAGTCTCGGGGGAAATCGTCTTGAAGCCCGGTTACAGCTAAGAAAACATGTTGTTGTTGTTGTTGTTTAGTTAACATTTACATGTTGTCATGAGGCAAACAGTCTTGTCTTGCATATTGTGCAAACAGCCCTTTACATAGTTCTTTGAGAATTTCTGAGGATTCATGACCTAGAATATGCAAGTTCTGGAGTGGCCTAGTTGGTGACAAAAACTATAATGTGGAGCCAAATCAAGTGCATAAACAGAACAATCGATACAACAGAAAGTATGCAAGGCAATATCTGGTGTCTTAGATATTGTCTAAAAAAAGTAGGTTATTAGATTTTTTTCCCCCCAGAAAGAATGGAAGCACAGTACTATTCAGACATTCAGACGGGGAAGATTTTCCACCACTGAGCTGTCCGAGCATCTCATGAGCATGAAAAGGACAGGCCGAGTGCCCTGAGGTCACCAGGTGTGTAGTTCCGGACCAGGAACATAGATGTGGTGCCCTTTGAAGTTTAGAATGTGAGGATAAGCTTTCTGAATTAAGCGAGTCACATGAGGAACCTCCGAGAGGTCATGATCCAGTTGAGCAGCGGAATTCTGAATGCAATGTGGAGGCGACGTACGAGAGGAGGTCGAGTGATTACTTGCAGTAGTCATGTCTGGAGAATCTAAACAGCTTCTGAAGCCAGGAATGGTTATATTCTTCTGGTGGTTGACATGTTGTGAAGATGTGGCTGTGAAGAGCTACATGGAGATTTAAACCTGGTGTCTTTGACGGCTGGAGGTCAGGGCATTAAGAGCTCCAGCATAGATGACACTTGACTCAATCTTGACCAATCCCGTCCACTCTTGCAGACTCCCTCGACCAGTCTCACCCAGTTCTGCTCATAGTGTTGACCAATCCCATCCACGCCTGCAGACACTCAACACCACAAAGTTGACCTAATCCCATCCACGCCCACAGAAATTCTGACTAATCCCTTCAGGTCCTGCAGACATGTTTGACCACTTGCTCCTGCAAAAGATTTGGCCAATCACTCCCGCTCCAATCGAACGTTTGGCCAATCACGTCTTCCACTCATCCATTGGTTCTATTTCGCTATTTCCCTTTCTCAGTTGGTTCTCTCTATATAAACGTTAAACCTTTTCTTAGAGATTAATGAATGAACTCTGTAAAAGTGTTGGGTGAGCAGCATGCAGCATTCAACCCCCTCCCATGCTAACAAATGTGGCCATTGGTAGGATCGTTCCTACAGCTATGATGAACAACAGGTTAGAGTACAGATCCTGTTAACTGTACTGGCAAGAGTGAAGTGTTGGTTGGAGGTTGCTCTGTTGTTCACTAGTATTGTTTGCTTTGTGCTAAAGCACTGTGAAATCTTAGCCTGCAAATCCCCCCTTGCTCTATCCACCTGGCTTTTCTACTTTCTTCACTATATCCGTTCATCCTTTCCTCTGTTCCTCTTGATCACCCAGTGCCTGTCCTTCCAAAGCTCTCCACTCTTTCGGTTCTCTTCGTTTTGCCCTGCAGCCTTCCTCTTTGTGCTTGGATGGTATGGCCGGTTCCCAGCAAGCGTTGATCCTCCTAGAGACTAGTCCTGAAGCTGTGTGCGTTTGGCTGCTTGCTCGTTTTGTCTTGTTTACCTCTTCTGTGGTGATAACAGTATACAGATACCCGTCTGCTAACGAGAGAATACCAGTTCCAGAGAGTTTGACAGTCTGCATCATATCAAAGTGATATTTTCCCAGTCTCCTTCTCTCTTTTTCTTGGCTTCATGCTCTCCTTTGTTGTTGGTTCAAGTGAAAATCCGCCATGTTGGGCTGATTCCTATTGGCTTCTGCGTGTGTGCCTTAGGGGGCCATCTGTTTGTTGTTTCTGCAACACTACAGCTCACTTCAGTGGGAATTCGAATGTTTCCATGAATCAACCTGTGATTGGTCTTTCAACTTGGATTGTTATGACTAAATAGCGCATATTTATGTTTCATAGCAGTCTATTTGTAGACCGTCGATTCATAGTGCTGGATTTAATTTGCAAAAGGTAAGAATCCCCGTGTCTGGTTTCGCTTTGACTGTTTTGAACAATACTGTACCAGCCACTGTAGGGTTTTACACTGCAGCACCGCTTATTCGGCAACATTCTATTCTAAAAATACGCACTCGGTAGTTTTCCCCGAAACGTGGGTCTCCCGGCATTCCTGTTTTAGCTCATTTACATTGTTGTTGTGTAGGTTTAATGAAAGATCCATTTCATTATAATAGATTTTTCTTCGTTATCTGTCAATTTCAAATTGATTTTAAAATGACTAAAACAAATGGACTAGGTTTTTACCAGAATGCATTAAATTTTATGTGGCACCGTTCAAACGCACACTGTAATGCATGTGCGGACAAGCAGTTAAGCTTAAGTGCCTGAAAGCTACTTAATTATATTAGACTGCAGCTGAAGTGCTGTAATTACCTGAGATTTTGCTGAGTCATGCGTTTTCAAACCTTACTCAGTCCATCCAAATTCACAAAAGCGCTAACTGCATTAGTGATGCACCAAAATGAAAATTACTGGCCAAACTGAACACCAAATGTGAGCTTCGGCCACGCTGTACGTCTATAAAAGACGTGTATCTGAAAAAATAGTGTCAACTAGGCATGTTGAATATACTCGCCAACATAAACGGTTATCCACCCAAGGCAAGCAGTTCCGTTATTTATAAAGGGGTGCGTGGCGTCACCGTGCTAGCAGGTACGGTACTTTTTGCTTCTGTTGTTTTCGTGTATACTGAATGTACCGTGGTGGGTCAAAGCTGTAGTGCAGAAGTGCTTCCACGCACCCAACGTCTTCCTGCTCAAACTGTTTACATGTGTTTGGCCTGCCTGACAGCTTTATAAAATTTTTACCATTAAAAATATTTGTAAGGTCTTAAACTTGACAGTGTGTTGTACTCGATAACCCTTCTGATGCATCATCCATCATCTCCTCATTTCTCCCGTCGTCTCAGCGCCCATGACGTCTCTGGGACCGACGTTGGGACTACAAAAGTCCAGCTCCCTGGAGAGTTTGCAGACCGCCATGGAGGAAGTCAGTAAGAGCAGCGTTCCCTTCCACCGGCCCGCTGGTCCTATGGTACGCGGCCGTGGCTGCAACATGAGCTTCCGGCAGGCCATCGACAAGTCCTACGACGGACCCTCGGAGCCTGAGGATGGTAAGACCAAGACCAGTTTCGTTAGAAGGTTGTGGATTAGGGTCTTCTGGGCCTTTTAGAAGTCAACGAGTGTGCATTCTTTAAAGTTATAACACAACCCAGTCATTTTTCACTGCTCTGCAAAAGTATTCACCCCCTCTTTGAACATTTCCATGTTTTGTAGTGTTACAAACTCAAATGGGCTTAATTGAGAGTGAAGCGTGCTGGTGGTAGCATGACATCGATCGTTTTGCATTGCAATGAACTGACACAAAACAACCCGTGTTATTGAAGTGGAGGAAACATCAAGTTACTTACAAATAAGAAATGTAAAAGTGATCGCCTAAGTATTCAGCCCCATTGCTTTAACTTACGGCAGCACTGAGTCCGGTTCTCAAAAAATGTCTACAAGTTCAAGGGGGTAAGCTGTCACACCTACAAGGCCACATGTTAATAAAATCCCATATGCAATAGATTTGTGATTGGTATTGATTTTAGCACTGCCTTTATTTATCGAAAATGACTGATTTAATGACTAAGGGTCGCTGATAACCCAGTGCGGTTCTGCTTTTAGAAATAAAACGCAATTTTCCATGATGAATGGCTTCATTAGTTAATGAACAACCGGATCAGCAAAATCAGCCGTAAAATAATTTGTCAAACGAGTTGTGCCATAAATCATGCCAAGACCGTAACACGAGCAAATGGTTTTGTTTGTGCTGGCATTTTTTAAAATGGGTGCAATAATAATTCGGTAATAACCCATTAATGAAACGTCTCCGTGTGCTGAATATTAACCGCCACGGATTTAGTGAACGTACCGAGCCATGCCAGACATATGGTTATCGTTAGCGTAAGTGCATACCAAACTAATAGCTTTAGAAGTTTCTCAAACATGAGCGTGAAGCTTCCACATAATTTGAGACTGCAAACCTTCAAGAGCAGCTTTTAGAAAAGCATGACATTTCTGAGCAAAAGGAACAAAGTAGACATTAACATTACACATGGTGCTCGGATATACCATGAAGAGATACAGACGTGTCTAAACATAGAAGCCCGAGATTTTGCTCCATATTCGATGAAGACTTGTATGTTATCGTGTCAGACTCCGGTCCATAGGCCAGAACCTGAATCTGATGATCACTCCAGCTGTTCAATACGTGTTTATATGATTTTTCAGATTACTCGGAGGACAGCTCGGGCAGGGACACGCCAGTCAGCGGTTCCTCACGCCAAGAACTGGAGGACGGAGGCAAAGAGAAAAAGAAGAAGACCAAAAAGAAGAAGGAAAAGAAGCCCAAGACCAAGAAGAAAGACGACGCAGATGACCCCGACAAGAGAGCCAAGAAGAAGGGTTTCGGACTGTTGAGGTAGGAAAAACCTCCGTTCCGTTCTGCAGCTTCTCCTCACACATCATAAATCATACGTCATAAATCTTTAACTGTTTGCTCCACACGCAGATTTGTTTGTAGACGCTATTTCACCAGGCTCATATTTCCTCCTGTGGATAACAATCTGTTAAGATTGTCATCCATATTTCAACATGTTTCCAAGCGAATTACAGGAACATCTGGAGACGAGTGCAGGATCCTCTGCGTAGCTCTCGTTACGACGTCCCTGGGTTTTGGAACATTTGGTGCAGCATTTGGTTTTAACATATCTGAACAACAAATTGGAAAAGAACGCCTTTGTTGTTTTTAATGCGAGCTTCATTTCTTGGGGGTGACGGAAACCCTGTCGTATTTCTCATGTTTGAATGAATTGAGTCCGGGTGCGAATGTCTCCCAGATTTCTTTTCTTTTTTTTTTTTTAAACGTGATGAGGATGTGTTCCAGTGTTTGCAGAAACATAGTGGATGGGTTCATATTGAGCTTTTCCATGCCTACTTGGGGCTTAAATCCGAATACCGACACTGATAGTGGCGTTGCGTTACATCCCAATGGAATGCAAAAATAGCTGTGTCTTATCAGCATGTCCTGATAAGCTATGTTCTTGGGGCACAAATATGCTTTGAATATTTATCACAGAATTAGAGAAGCTTTTCAGATATGTAACAGCCCACGTCATCTTGACTTGAAGAAACTGTACCAAAGCTCCGTAAGCTGATTACGGTTCTGTTCCAGACGGAATGGGGGCTGTTACTTCTAAAGGAACTGAAATCCTCCAAGCAGAGTTTTAAGTTTAGATTGTTTTAAGAGATGTCGCTTCGTAGATGCATGTGTAAGCCTGGGAAAACCCATCACATGACCCTCGAGTGTCCCACAAAATTTTAAATCCGCTTTAAAGGAAGCAGCGTTTTGACTTCGTTTTGACGAAAATCCAAAAGAAACAGTCTTGCTGTTGACCTGAGGGCAGAAGCGATGTGGAACAGCGCTCGGCTACGATTTGTTAGGGCCCCCTGGCGCAGCTGCACCCTGAGGCCCAGTGGTAATTACTGAACTTCAGTAATTAAAGGCATTCGAGGATGCGTGGCGTCTACAGGACCAGCAGCTTTCATTTCATTTGCCGACCATCCTGTAATTTGAATATCAACCTTTGGTTCCATTCACAGCCGGTTCCGTTCGTCAGTCAAGAAACGATGCGCGTTCTGGAGAGGACATGACATCGCATCCAGACACATTTATTTCTGCCGGAATGGAGAATGTCGCTTGCTGTTCCTTTCTCTTTCCTGAACGACCTGCCAGGAACATTTAATAACTCCAGCCAGTCGTTTCATTTCCAACCCCAGACACTTCCTTCCTTCCTTCCTAAAGCCGTATCTTGTTATCAAACGTGAATAAAAACGTAATTAACCATAATGCTACGCTGTAATCTCAATCTCAATCCACGACGTGGTTTTTTTTTCTTGGTTTTTGGAAAAGTAAGAAATGGAAACCGTATGAGACGCATTCCTGGCCCTGTGAGAGACGCGGGGTAATGATGTAGCACAGTAAACCGGAGGTGATCATTTAGCTTCTTCCTCTTTAAACGAGTGCGAAGGATCTGTTTACAGGCTGCTGGAGTAGGACTTTGAAGAAAATTCGCTGTTTGTTCTGTTGTGAAAATTAGAGGCTGCCTTTAAAAAATCAAATGCGAACTCCGTCCCTAGGTTATGTGCTTGTCCACGCGAACCTGCAGTACATCTTGTACAGTAGAGTCCAAAACAAATCTGCACCTTTTATTGTCTTTTATGGACAAAAGTAGCTTAAACGGTTCTCATAGACAGCTTACAAAGCTTCTTGTTTTATAGATATGCTTCATTAGTTATGCTAGTGGCTTAACGAGCTTTTCAGACGTTGCTCATACCGAATGAAGGGCCTCTAGAGCTTGTAGCACTTTAATTCCACCTCAGTTAGCATTGTGAAACATGAAACATCTACATGCTGTATACCCCTTATGGTACAAAAAAAACCAACAAATCCGTCCATCTCAACCGCTTTCCGCATCCCGGATCGGAGGAAAACCGACGCCGACTTGACCTCAAGCCTGTTAGCACAGCCGTTCCGCTCCTACTCAGGAATCACAGCAGCTTGTTTACATGCAGACTGCAGACTTTGACAGTAATCTCTGATGTGCTAAAATGGCGATGCTTTAATTTACTCAATTTAGCGCCGTCTTGTGAGTTAGCATTATTTTATCATTTCTGCGAATTTTCTGACTTTCGGGCAGCGCACTCTAAATAACTTCTTGTTAACTTTACAGTAACTTACTAGCAATTTTAATATTGCTAGTGTAGGCAGTATTACATGAAATGTTGTATTAGACCGTAAGTCTTATTTTACTGTACTTTTACAGCGATAATTTATCTTACTGAAACTTTACAGCAGTTATGTGTTATTTTTGCTGTAAAGGTACCGCAGTTCTGAATGCTATAACTTTACAGCAGTTGTGTATTATTTCGCTATAACATTACGGCTATTGTGTATTATTTAGCCGTAACTTTACGGCAGTTGTGTATT
>JAQQZU010000010.1:13744693-13754736 GCA_030068025.1 Parauchenoglanis punctatus
TGTGTGTGTGTAGGGGAGTGAAAGGCTGCAAGCGATTTAATAGAAGCATTAATGGTTGTTCTGCCTTCACACAGGACTCCCTTAGGCTGTAGCCGTTCCTTTTAAACGCCCTGACTGAGGATCCTCGCCGGCCGTACGAGCCGCGCTGCACAAAAACCGCGCGACGAGGAAGCCTCTTCACCGCGTAACAGGTGCAACGGCTGCATTCATGTCCTCGCTGATCAAAAGGAAGACGTCTACTCATTAATCCGCGTCCACGCTGGCGAGCGATGAGCTCGCCTGACGTCCGTCACGCATTTCACTCAAAAGTACGCCAGAACGGGCAGATTCCCCCTCCAGTAAAACGGCAGATTGGCCGATCTGATTGACAGCACAGGCCTGAAAACATCAAATCTGTGTCACATGAAGGCAAAAAAAGCTCCTAATTGAGTGTGGTCATGTGAACGCAGCCCATTACACCAGAACGCAGAAGGTGGAAGTTTGCTTGTTGCCTTGGCGCGCGCTAGCAGAGTCAGATCATTACCCGTTATCCTTCATGTTGTACCTTTTACCATGATTATGATACAGTACTCATGATGAATATGCATACCACGCTGAGTCATGTGGGCGGGGCTAAACAGTGCGTCGTGTGGGCGGGGCTACAGTGCGTCAGATTGATTTACCGAACACAACTCTGGTATAATTTTTGGCTTCATGCATAGTAGCGATTACTTTCGCTTCACCTGGCCATCGTCTGGGTGTGAACGCATGTTGATCCCGTGAGCCGATGGAAACCAAGTGGGTGAGATTTACAACGGGTAAAAAAACTGGAGGCTAATTATTCAGTAAAAATGAGTGGTAACATTCTGATGTTTTTCTCCGTCCGCTTACCGCGACGTGTAAAGCGACCTCACTACATAAATGATCGTCATTGCGAAGAGGAAATCGGATGTTAAAATGCCGCACCGCGCCAGACGTTGCTGGTTCATGTTTTTCAGGATATTTTGAGAGAGCATGTGTTTTGCATAACTCATTCACTTCAAAAGATAGCGCTTTCGGGGCTTTTTTTTCGTCCCGTCTTCCTTCCTTCATCGTATTACTCTGCGCTTTTATTGCATTTTCGGTCGCTGTCGCTGTTCCGCTTCCCAGCACATCAAGCCGCGCCGTAACGTCGTTTGCCTCGAAACAGAGCGAGCGTAATGAAATCAGCGTCGAGGAAATGAAGCCTCGCCGCTTCGCCGTCCGCTTGCGTCACCGTCCCTGGAGGGGAAACTTCTGTCGCTTAGAACGCTAAAATATCACGGGCTGTAGAGTCAGCAGCAAGCAAATAACAATGATGAGGAACATTTGCAGGTGATCCTGAAAGGGAGGAGGGTTCGGGGTGTAAATAAATAAATAAATATTGAAATGAACAGAAACGCAGGCAGTGTGTATGTATTTATATGTTTAATGAAGCAGGAAAGTGTATCTGATTTCAACAAGCACTCTTGACTAGTCCCGTACACTCCTGAAGTACCAGCTGTGTGTGTGTGTGTGTGTGTGTGATTCTACTGAGGAACGCTTAAGAAGCTGGGGTCAAACAAGGAACCGAGAGAGGAATTTCCTTCCGAAGATTTCAGGCAGGTGCAAGAAGTTTGGCTCATGCGAGTCGATTTCCCCTTCGTCGTAACGTGGAAAATATGTCCGTGTACAGCGCACACACTTTCTCACACACACAGAATTGGAGGCGTACAGTTTCTCAAGGGATGGAGTGTTAATGGGAGGTGGTATGAGACAGATTGATTGCGTGACATTTCATTCCCGAAGTCCTACTTGTCCGTGTGCGTTAAGATGACTTGTGATTTATTAAACGTCCGCTGCGTATATATACACACACGCGCACACACACACACACACACACACACAAGGTCGGTCACAAAGACAGGCACATGTTCTCCATCATGCTTTTATTACAGTGTTCCCACACAAACACACACACAGTGTGGAAAGTCTCGTATATTCTGACACACTTCGTACAGCTTATAAACCATAAACCCTGGTGCTTATTTTGCGCACACACTCGATGCTGCTTCGTCAGCACACACACACACACACACACACACACACACACACACACACACACACAACAGAGTTTCTCACAGTTCAGCTGGGTGATTATAGGTCACGGGTTCACGAGTGTGTTAGTCACTGGTGTGTGTGTGTGTGTGTGTAAGTCAGTTTTAATGTTTAACAGCCTCTACTTTCCCTGACTTCAGCTTTTATACTGAAACCCCAAACCAAACTCTCCAGTGGCTCCTCGATTACAAACACTGCAGGCAATCTGGGACGTGGAGTCCATCCGTTTCATCTACGAGCGATGGGTTTTAACATGCGAGTACACCGGTACGAGTCGGCGCTAAAAAAATGCATCAAATGATTCATCTCCCCCAAAATAACGCCCAACGATCCGGGTTACATATGAATCTAGAGTGATGGATGGCTGCGTCAGTATCTATAGCTCACCGGTAATAACCGACACCCTGGAAGCCCCGCCCCCTTTCCCTCCTCTCATGTTAGTAATCTCGAGTCGCTTTTCTCACTTTCACGAGACATTAGACACGTATGCAGTTGACATCAGTTAGCAATATTTATTAGAGATGCCTCAGAACAGTCCCACAGCGCGTTTCCTGTACATAAAACTCATTTCTGGATTATTGTGTAATGGGCTCAGTAAACCCCGGCTCACCTACACTTATTGATCGCTATGGAATATTCCTACATATCTTACGATGTCGTCAAATAAACTGATGAGAAAATTACAATAAAAGGTGAGTCCGATCTGAAAATGCCACCCGATCCGGTTTGTGTAGGTAATAAAGTACCTGAGAGTGTGCGGTTACAGGGAAATAAACAATACAGCTACCTTTACCACACCAAATAACGTAGTAGAATGGGTTTTTCTTTATGTAGCGCTTCAACAAGTCATTTGTCTAGGGTAGAAACTTTCCAGTAATCGCAATAAACAATCACTTTCCAAAGGAAGGGTTAATACCTGGGCATGTAAAACTGAATTACGATGCAACAATTCTCCTTTAAGTCTAATGAAGTTTGAATGCTGGACCTCGTTTACCTTCCCAGGGGAAAGACGCATGCCAAAGGTATGAAGGACACAACGTTGAGGTCCGAGTCCGTGTCTCAGAGCGTAAATGATAGAACACAAATCTAGCATGAATTAATATGTATGCTGTAGTTAATGTCCTTAAGAGTGTTTTCGTCATTCGCTTATCTTTTCACTCGGCTTCTTGCTGACATTTCCGCTCTCCGTCTCCCTCCTGGTGGTAATACTTGATAATTCTTTATCTCCAAAATTCCTTGCATCTTCCCGGTTTGCACCCCTCTCTCTCTCTCTCGCTCATTCTCTCTAAGGCTCATGTTCGAGGCTGCAGTCTTTCTGTTGCAGTGCTTGGGTGGTCATGGCCACCAGACATACTGACTGTGTTGCTGATGGACAGAACACACACACACACACACACACAGACCACATACAGCAACAATATTAGCAATGAATCAACCCTTGACGTGACCCCCCACAGACAGTTCTCTATAGAAACATACCTTAACTAACAAGTGTGCAAGCGATAAGCTCAGATCATGAAGGTAAACGATTGTGCTTGTCTATGAAGGCATGGACCTTTCTACAATATTTATCAGCAGTATGTCAAGGTGAGTGAACTTGGTTTATAAGCTCTAAGACGTTTCGTCTTTTATCCGTCAGGCTTCTTGAGTTCATCCCTACCTGAAAGCATAAACCCCAAAGCAATGGTCCGACCTGGCTGATGAACATAAACAAGACATTGCATTTGGAATTGTATGATTTAAAAAACAAAAAGTGCCTTTGTACATCTTGACGATATACTTATAGGTTTTTCTTTCTTTCCTCTAGACGTATGGCTGTGGAAGCCCCCAAAGAAGCAGACCGCTACCTGAACCCTAGTCTGACCTACAGTGCAAACCAATCCCCCCAGCCAGGCCCGAATCGTGTTCCTGCAGCCCGCTCGGGACCTCTTAGATACGACCTGCCGCCTTCCTCCTCTCCAGGCCAGCAGGGGGTGCCGAGCTACGAAGCTGCAATTAAAGCCGGCAGTCGCGTGGCCGCTCCTAACCCGTACGGTGCATATGAAGACGGGCAGTACCCGAACCATCGGACCAAGAACCCAGCCATCGGAGCAGTGTAGAATAACAGTAGGCTAAGTTCAACATGGGCGATAGCTAGCCAACTTTCAAAGGTATTCTTATAAAGGGTCTTTGTATAGTAAAAAGTTCTTTCCTAAAGAGACTGTCTACTCTGGATCACTCTCTGCAAGTTAAACCATAGCTCATAGCTGTCAAGATGGCTAAACTTGGGTTCTGTGCTTTAAGCTCATCCATAGAGGGCAGGCTAGGCTTCTCAAGAGGTCTTTGGATAATAAAACGTTCTTCTCTTCATAACGAATAAGTATTCAGGTCTGCAAGGAAACGTCTTTGTGCATCTCTAGTACAGACCTTCCAAAATCTCACTTGAGTCAACAGACGTCTTCAGTTCATCCGTACACTTTTGGCCCATGTTTATCTCCCAAGAATCTCTTTCCAAAGATGTGCATCGGGATGGATTCTTTAATCATTATTCTTTAAGTGCTCCCCAGAGCAACAACCTGAGGAACCTTTTGGCCTCTGGATGTAACCTAGTGTTGAATAATTAAAGCATGATCTTGGAGCCACGGTCAGCTAGGGTAGGCAAGGGTAGGGTGTACAAGGTTCAATTAGGCTCTCGTTGAAAGAATAACCCTTTTGGGGAACCTTTTAGTCCAACATTATACTTTTTAAGTACGGACCTTCCACCATCTTTGGTAGTAGTTGCCGACTTGCCCCTTGTCCACAGGCTTCTTCAGTTCGTCCGTCCCCCAGGGTGCAGGTAACTTGTTTTCCAAGGCTGTGCATCAGTCCAGAATGTAGCTAGCTTCACTCTTTATAGACCCTCCCAACAGACAAATGGGAATACTTTGGGTTTCTAGTGTTGAATGCCGGTATAACCTCCGAGCCCTGTTCAGTACACCTGGGTTCTGGTTTTGGCCTATTATAGGTCTATTCCTAGATAAGGAACATTTTATCTGCTTGATTGAAACAGTGTAAAGATGATTCAAGTTCACCAAACCCTAGCTATAGAATTCCTTATTATTGTTGTTAATAGTTTGCCATGTTGTAAATAAGCCTTTCCACTTATAGTGCTATCTGCTGAAGAGATTCACTTTTGTCCAGTCCTAGAGAATTTGGGCTACACGTCAGATTTATACACTTGTGTTGTTTTCTATAATCCATATATAATTCCCGGTGCTGTTAGTGTCTAGTTTGAGTGTAGATAAACCGCTCGTCTGTGGTCTGCCATGGTCTTTATCTGTGTGGTTTCCCTCAGAGCTCAAAGCTGTGGTTCACCAGTCTGTGTTATCTCATGAGTAACAGTCTGTGTCTTCTCTCTGTATCATCACAAAGAGTCTTGTTCGGAGCAGAACGACACCAGAATTTAGATGATTAACAAGAAAATGAGGACGTGTTACCAATTAGGTTCCAAACGTTCGCCGTCGTCTTGGGATTATTTTCCGCGTAGCTATGCTTGCAGCTGTAAATCTTATTATTTTGCTTCTTTTTAATGAAGGAAGCTCCAGGGTGAGTGCAGTGCCAAATGGAAAAAAGGGAGGAAAAAACAAAGCAAAAAAAAAAAAATGAGGAATGTTGTGTGAAATGGTGCGAGCAGGTCGTCAAAATTTTTATCAAACCTTTCTGGATAGATTTTTTTCCTGCGTTTTTATGGTAAGATGGATCCTTTACCTTTTGCACATTTTTAAATAATATTTCTTGTCAACCTGCCTCGTCTTCTTTCCGGTCTTTACATGTTGCATATGAACGAAGTGTGAAATCTCTGTGTGACGGAATTTGACCCGAAATGGAAGGTACTTTGCATTCCGCGTTTTGTTCCGTGTATTTATTTCGAAGTTTTATTTTTTAACGAAAGAACAAATTCTAAGAAGCTACGATAAATGTGTATGCGTGTTTTTCATGTAGAAGAATAAAAGGATTATCTGAATGTGTTAATATATTGAGAAATCAGTGTGACCATCTTGTGTATCATTGACGAACGAGCCGATTCTTTGTACTTTGCATTAAAAATAAATCATTCATTAATGTGTTTTACAAAAGTGTGTCGAGTAACTTCTTTATGAACCCAGCAAAGCAGAGATTTGCCCTTTACACTGAGGGTTAATTAAACAAATGCGAACTCTAATTTAATTGCTCACCATAAATTCCACCTTCTTCCAACACACTTATCTAAGATGACTAAGTAATTAACCCAATCATACCCGACTAATTAAGGTTCGCAGTAGCTGCCTGTGTGATTAAGGTATAATGGATCTATTTGGGGAATCGCGCTTGATTAGAAAATTAGGATGGAAAGGTTTGTGCTCGAGTTAAATTGATGTTATTACGAGTTTAATTAAGAAGCGCGGAGGAAATAAAGAAAGTTGAGAATGAATAGAACAGGACGCGTTCACGCGCCAGGTTTGGCTTCACTGGAACGTAAGCTTATGCGAAAAGTGGTAACGAGCAATTCTGACGAATTCCGTTAACGATTTAATTTAATTGGTAACACTAACCCAGGAGAACAATCGCTCACTTTATCTTCGGGAGATCTCGAGTTCGAGTCCTGACGATGCCATAGCCAGAGGAAAACTGGGTCTGGGTGGGCGGGGCATACTGTCTCTCTGCTGTCAATCACAGTGACACTAGCTAATCGTGGGCATCTGCGGGTTCATGTATACGGTATTTGGTTGGCTCAACTTGTTAGCCTTCACACTCCCTGGTTAGTGATGGGGGCGTGGCTAGTTGGTGGGAAGGACCAAACTGGGAGTGATTTATAGAATCCAAAAATGGGTGTTGTATGATTGGGGGAGTGGCTAGAGGGTGGGAATTGGCAAATGACCACATGAGGGAGAAAAAACAAAACTTTCTTTTATTGTGCTGACGCATTTGTACTTTGACGTACTCCAATCATAAAATAGAGACGTCCAAGTATCATTTGCGCGAACTTGTGGCCTTTTTCTAAAATTCTGAAGGATTTTCCCAGACCATGATGTAAATATGAATCACTTTTGTGACACTTTGTTGGAAGCATGATTTTTCTCTCTCTGGTTGTTCACCTGAACAAGCTTACAAATAAGGAACCGATCTCCTGGACACGTTCTATCCTCGTCACGGGTGCTGGAGCTATGGAGCGGTACATTTTTTTCTGCGGCATCATCAAGTCTGCTGACGTAACGACGTTAACGGTATTTCGGATTCCTCCATCATGGCCCGTTCCATCAGAGCTTTCTCACAGCCACATGATTAATCAGGATTAATGGGACAGAGAATCAGAATGGATCCTGTGAAAACGAAACGCACCCTTCAGCACTTTGGATCTCCAGCCTTCTATTCATGCGCCTCAGCCCGCCGAGAGCTTTTGCTCATCTCATTACATCCGCTTTATGAGGGAGTACGCGCCGCTCTCAGGCTCCGTAAGCTCATCGGGACGTTATCAGCTGGAGCTGGAATGTTCTAGAAGGAATTTTTAGTTCTTTCTGCCCCGGGGACGCTCTGACCTGCCCTTCACCTGTGCCGAGGAAATCACAAGGAATCCAGGGACTGAACGCAGAGTCGACTGGGAGCGCATAAACATTGTTTCGTTCCCCTGCTGATTTCAAAACACAGTCAAGTCCTGCATTCTGATTGGTCGGAAAGTGTTCCTTCTTTTTTTTTTTTTTTTCTTTTTTTTTAAAAATAACAGCAGCAAGCTTTACATGGTCATCGTTTCTATAGCAACCAAAAAGGCTAGTTGGCAACGGATCCGTTTTTACCGTTCATCAACTATTGTGGCGCGTCTGCTGTACGAGTCCCTGTGAATGAGCTGTTACTATAGAAACGATGTCTAGGAGATGAAACACCTTCTGACCAATCAGAATCCAGAACCCAGAAGCAGGTGATGATAAACCAGGATTACACGTGGTTCTAACCGTGTACACCGAGATGATGGTGAAAGGTAACGAAGCCTGATGTCGCAGGAACCGGTCACGCTTCTGGCTCGGACTACTGATTCCAGATCAGCTTCTGCGGTACTGAAATGCTTTCCACTTCAAGTTATCCATCTTCGTTTCAGCATTACTATGGATGTGTCGCTAGGTCTGTGTGTATGAGTGTGTGTGTGTGTGTGTGTGTGTGTGTGTGTTTCAGCTGAGCTAAGCTCCAGTGAGCAATAGTTTCATTCTCCTCGTGCCAATAGCAGTAACACGGCTCTGCTTATTTCTCCGTCATATTTATCATATCTGTATTGACTATTATGTTTCCTTAAAACCGAACCAGGAATAACTCGAGTGTGGAAATGTTGGCCTGTATTTAGGAAAGCCTGAAGCTAGCACACACACACACACACACACACACACACACACAGAGCATATGACCTTATTGCCAGGCTGAGAGAGCGAGAAAGAGGCAGAGAGGGGGAGCGCTGGCGTTTCCAGCCCCATGCCAGGTGTTTAGATTGGCAGAAGAGGGAGGGCCGCTCGTGCCCCAGATATCCGCCCCAGTATCGGGTTCCTCCAGCGTGATAAAAGGAACGTTCCTGTTAGCCTCACGCTAAGACCCGCGGCGCTCGGCCAAGACGTGCTCCAGTCCGGCTCCGAGCTCCGAGCTGAGGCAGGAACATGTCCCTATAGGGAACGAGGGAGGCACCGATTCATCTGGCAAGCGTTCAGGATTTTAAATGATGCTTCTAATCGTTAGTGGATGGAGATGTGTACGCAAATAAATAAACAAACTAAATTGTGTGGTTTCGTTCATTCACGGCCTCCTTTTTATGATTTTTTTGAATTCTTTGAATTTTACAACTATACTTATTTTTAAACTCACGTTCGCTATTATGTCTCATGTTCTTGTTGATTTGAATTTTCTTTTCATATTTTCTTATCTTTTCAATGATTTTACGTTTTCATTTACATTCGTCTTACAATATTTTCACAGCACTTGTTACATGTAGCTTCCTAGAATAAACCCCGCAGCGACACAGATGAAGCTCGCCTCCGCCTTTACGTAGCGCGGCTTTGATGCGTGCGTCTCGTTTTATATTGCGTTTTGTTCTAATTCGGTCTCTTCTGAGCAGGTCACTCCGTGCGGCGCCTTTTAAAGCTTCGATGAGACTGGCTAAGTTTCCGTACGATTTAAGGAGGACGGGATCGACGGCTACGTGAGGCTGCTGCGTGACACTCTGGGTGCTTGCTCGGTAGAACCCACGTCCTCTTGCGTTGAGGGGGTCCCGGAGGTGGACGTGTGGATGGAAAGCAGTCCAGCTAGCTGAAGAAAAACGGCAGGGAAAAAAGAAGCTACGCACATTGAGCGAATACGGAGATCGTTAATTAAATGGCACGTTGCGGTGTTTAACTGTTTAGACTTTAATGCTCAGAATAAGTAGCTTTTCTCTCACAGAAACTTGCCGCTTGTCGTGTCGCACAGAAGTCGAGAGTGACGCTGGGAAACTTTGGGGATTGATTTACTGAAACGCAGCGCTGCTGTTGGGATGCCAAAACACTCCAGCGTGTGGATTTCATGTTTGGCCAGTAACCAAGCCATGAACTCACGGTCACATGATCCATTCTACAGCTATAACGCGCGCGCACACCAGTGTATATATATTACATTACTGTATTCCGCATGAATTCAAAGGCAGGATTGGTTTTTTTTCCAGAACCTTCCACGATCATTACGAGCCGTTTCTAGGCTCCAGGCTCACCAGGCATGCGTTTCGTAACGCATGTGCGTTAAATGGAATGATCCTTCTCGGACAGGCCCCTTCACCACAGCGTTCCATAAATCACGTCTCCGGATCCGGCGCGTCTTCGCATTCCGGAATTCCGCCTCGCCCGGTGTATGGTTACCGTAGAAGCCAAAACACTGATCTGGTGAAAGTTTCCAGACGGAGGATTCCGAACCACCAGGTGCAGGACGAAGCAACACACACACACACA
>JAQQZU010000010.1:13754836-13765015 GCA_030068025.1 Parauchenoglanis punctatus
ACACTGATCTGGTGAAAGTTTCCAGACGGAGGATTCCGAACCACCAGGTGCAGGACGAAGCAACACACACACACACAGTCGCTCATTAAGAGCAGCAGACGGCGGCTAATTGAGACCGGCATGATGTAAATAAATTCCGGGGTCACGCCCGCTGCTCCGGTTTCCGCTCAGACGAGTCTCGTGCTTTACCGGTCCCGCGTTTCACGGCTGGCGTGAGGATCGTCGTGCGCCGCTTGTGGGAGAAGAAAGTGAGGCTTATTTATTAGGCACTTGTACACACGTCAATCATTTTGTGGTGTGCTTTTATAGAAAATGAATGAACGCTCTTATTTTCCAATAACGGCGCGTCCTGAAGTCTTTTTATTCGTCCTACGTACATATAGAACAACTTGGCCCTTACGTTTTTGTATCTATAAACAACGGCTCCCTCATCAGCCTCTCTCTCTCTCTCTCCCTCTCCCCCTCTCTCACACACACACACAGCATAAACAAGTGTCTTCTGATGGAAAAAATACCCCGTTTCCGCTTTAAGCTCTGACACTGGAGACTCCTTCCATAAATATTAACATCATGTCAACAATTACACGTTTTTCAATCTGTTTCTGTCGACGAGCTGTTGCTATAGCAACGATAACGTACTAGAACAGCGGTGTAGCTTTTTTAAATCAAAACAAGGCCTCCGTGGTTCATCTCCCCCGTCTGGTGTTTGTGCCTGAAACCCCGCCGCAGTAACGCTTCCAGGGAATAAAAACAAGGTTGTCCTTTTCGTATCTGATCGCCGTGGTGACCGTCGTGAGCTTCGTCGCCGCTATCTGCTGAAACGACTGAACGCGTTTCGTTTCTGACCTTCAGTCGTTAAACTTGTAGACAAAACAACGACCTGCAGCCACTTGTGACTATCTACAAACACCCATCCCCCATCTCACACACACACACACACACACACACCCTGAGTCACCCACAACCCCCGTGACCACCAACTGCTTGCCCTTCTCACTCACCCCCTCTTCTCTCGTTCGGCGTAAACTTTCCTTCGCTCCGTCGGCTAGAGTTACTCGTCACTTGACCCGGTGTGTAAAGTCTCCCGCTTTAACGCTACACAGCGCTCTGCGCTACTTTTCTTTGTTTCCGTGCTTCGCTCAACCTGCCGTGAAAGCTGTGGGTGTTCGCTTACAGCTTCACTTTCCACACATTTTATAAACGTTTGGGAAGCTTCGAGAACACTGAAGTGCCCTGATTAAAAGGGGGGAAAAAAAAAAAAAAAGAATCCACCTGTATGATCACTTTACCGCGTGGTCTTTAACGGTAAGCGAGTCGCCCTCACTGCACGCTCACCTGTAGACAGCGGTGCAGCGGCGCTTTAGTCTTTTACTCTGTCCAGCTCTCTCGGGCAGATCGGCTTCCCGAAGATGCTGACCCTGAGCAACGCCGTGCAGAAGTACAGTCTCTACAGGACAACACGATCCTAACATCACCGCTGTAGAGGATTAGCGCTATAATTACGACGGTAACGACGACGCAGCGTCGCTACGACCTGTAGCTAAAACAGTCGGAGCTAAAGCAGCGCGTGTTGTGGGTTTTACCAGTGTTTGCAATCATGGTGTGTCGAATGGTGTCAAACACAAGTCATTTCCCAACACACACACAGAGCGTTGAAGCTGTTAAAGGGCTCTGCGGCTAGCCTGTTTGCTTCACTGAGCGCAGATCAAGCATAGCGCACTGGAGTGTGCGTGTGTGTGTGTGCGTGTGTGTGTGTGTGTTGCAGGTCAGGGCTCAGTGGTGAGGGTGTGTGATGCCTAAGAACGAGCTACAGGATGATTTACACATTCCCCTTTAACCCCACTCTGTGTGTTTCTCACACACACACACACACACCATGGAATGATTTTTCCACAGTGAGTTGATCGCTTTTTGTAAGGGGTATACTGTGTGTGTGTGTGTGTGTGTGTGTGTGTGTGTGTGTGTGGAGGAGGTTAAAGGTGCTGGCCCTGATCCTCGGCTCGGTGCATAAATCAAGTGTGTAAATCTCTCTTCGCAGAGATGCGGACGGTAAGAGCTCGGCCTCGTCCCGATCCGCGCTCACTCGAGCGATTACAGCGTGTGTTTACGACACGAACACCTGAAGAACGCTGTGACAGGAAGCGGCTACGGGAAGGGCAATCAAATCAATCTCACACACAGTATTTTTTAAACTCGGGGTCGTAACAATGCCGTTTCTCGTGAACCAAAATGTGAACTGGTGTAGCTGTAATATTAATAAATGGGCTCCGGCGTCCAGGCGCGCGCTGACGGCTGAATCGCCGTGTCGTGAGCTACAGCGATTCCGAGTCATTGGAATAAATTACATTGTTCTTTGGACAAACACAGCATGACCTGATACCACGCTGGAGGGAGTCACAATTAACGCCGCAGGGAAGCCAAAGCCATGAATGCGTACTAATTAGAGTAAACATCGGCTCTGTGCGGCAAATCTCCGGAACGTTCCGGACCTGCGCTCATCGCCTCGTCTCACGTTCCGAGAGTGACGTCGTCGTAACCGCTTGTGGAGTGAAAGGAATAAAACACGTCAGGACATGATGTTACTGGAAAATAATCCCCTTTCGTACGGTGACGGAGCGCTGAACCTCGCACCACATCGCCGCTGATCGTTTTCCTGAAACAGCACCGCGCGGAGTGTGTTATTCTGAGCCGAGATTCAAGTGTGTTGGAGAGTGAAATAAAGCTAGCAACCAAAAGGAAGATGTACTGGTGCTTCCTGTGTGTGAGAGAGAGATTCTGCATTGCCTCACACACACACACACACACACACACACACACACACACACACACACTTCAGTGCAGCACCCTAATAGCCGGTTTGGCACAGCGTACATCTGCAATTATCCACCTGGCTGCCATCCAAGGAGCTACGCTACCTCGCTCTCCATGTCCCAGCACCCCCAACTCTACACACACACACACACACACACACACACACACACACACACACAGAGAGCCATTATACAAATGTTTATAGCTGTAGTACGGCCCACAGTGGACTGAACATGCACACAGAAGGCATCACATTACTGCAGGATACATCATCATCATCATCTTCATCTTCTCCTTTTTTACAGCACATTTGTGTGCTTTGTGAGTGTGAGCAAACTGACCCGATCGAAATAAATCTCAAATGGACAGAAAACACCTACACACACACACAGTGTACAATGTGTGGTTTTTGTTGTATTTTTCATTCCATCTATTTACCCCTAATATTTCCTAACCCTTTCCATTATTTTATCATTTCTATTTTTATTACGTATTTTGTCCTGCTATTCACATTTTCTGTTTTTTCTATTCCTTTCATTCACATTTTTAATTTTTACTCATTCTGTCCTTTTATCATTTTGTATTCTGTCCTTTTATTTTGCCATTATTTATGTCTTATTTTCATTGATGACATTTGCTATTTTTCCTAATTAATCTTTTGGATTTATAATTTTCAATCCTCCTATTTTAAATTTGCTTTCGTTTCACTTCTCTGTTATTCTTCCCCATAAACTCCTCGGTCCTGAAAGCTTTACCTCGGAGTGTTACAGCAGCTCTGTGTGAACTGGAGACTCCTTCCATAAACATTCAACAAATATCTCCTGCTGGGGAACTCCGGACCAGAGGGCTGTTGCTATAGAAACGATACCGTAATAATAATAAAGTTTGGGATCCCAAACAAAAAGAGAGAGAGAGAGAAAGAGAGAGACCGCAAGAGAGAGAGACCCACAGACAGAGAGAGAGAGACAGAGTGAGACCCACAAAGAGAGATGGAGACCCACAGAGAGAGAGAGAGACAGAGAGAGACCCACAAAGAGAGATAGAGACCCACAGAGACAGAGAGAGACAGTGAGACCCACAAAGAGAGATGGAGACCCACAGAGAGAGACCCACAAAGAGAGATAGAGAGACCCACAGAGAGAGATGGAGACCCACAGAGAGAGAGAGAGACCGAGAGAGACCCACAAAGAGAGAGACAGACAGAGAGAGACCCACAAAGAGAGATGGAGACCCACGGAGAGAGAGAGAGACAGAGAGAGACCCACAAAGAGAGATGGAGACCCACGGAGAGAGAGAGAAACCCACAGAGAGAGATAGAGACACAGAAAGAGAGAGCAACACAGAGAGACCCACAGAGAGACCCACAGAGAGACACAGAGAGAGACCCACAAAGAGATAGAGACCCACAGAGAGATAGACACAGACAGAGAGAGCGACACACACAGAGAGAGCGACACAGAGAGACACAGAGAGAGAGGGCACTTAGTAAATGACATTGACTCATTGATGAACTCCATTGATCAGGTAATTTGCCACGAGGAGATTAACGATCGAAGGGACAGTATTATGGGATGGACGCTCGGCAGCCACTCATCTTTATTGATAGCTGCTAACTAAAATACGCACACGAGGCTGTTCTCACTATTGTACGTCAGCTGTGGCAGGACGCGAGATTGTCATGCCATTGAAGATAAAATCCTGAGAAAACTCTTCATTTTAGATTCTCTTCGAGAGTTATTAAATCGATTACGAGAAATATAATATTACAAGAATCAAGTTATCAAGGAATATTTTAAGAAATGTCATATTTCGAAAAACAAAAGCTGCTTGTTTTGAGAAAAATAACAGAAAAGTCGAAAACAATTCTTAACACTAACAAAACGATGCATACGACGTTGGCGTGGTAACGTGAGCCACGCTGAGGATTTCTTTTCTTTTCTTGACGAATCATGATTTCTTCAGCAACAGAGATGATTTCATTCAGGCTGGTGTTGATCTTTCTTCTAAATAACCAGTTTCAATTTCGTTGTGCAAAGTATTTTTTCTGCCATGGTCTTGTGACTTTATTTTTGAAACAATCGTACTAAAAACCCCATCGTCAGATTTCACGTGAAGCCTGCGCGCGCCGCGACTCATTTCCTCGACCTCCGTTGGCACTTTGCGGGATTTTGCCGAGTCAGCTAAACTCGTTCTCCTGAGACACGGCGTTATCGTTAGAACACGGTTGATGGAGCTCCTCGACTATAAATGGATTTTATACATTCATGTTCAATTCAATTTCCTTTGCAGTTCCTCTGAGAGCCACATGGGGCGCTAGACTTCCTCACGAAGCTGTCCTGTTTTTAAACAGCTAATGAATAAGCCGTGTTTATTTTGGGGCTTTTTCAGTGTTTATATAAACAGGGTGTGTTAGGGAACCTGCATATTTCCATATCTGTGTGCACATGGGTGTGTGTGTGTGTGTGTGTGTGTGTGTGAGTGACAGTGCGGCTCCGTTTGGGTTGGGTTGCTAGATTAAAGGATACATGAGGAAATTACAGCGGATAGACGGAGCCGTGGGTGGTCTGGAGCGCTGCATAAACACCACGCATACTCCTGGATAAGAAACACCTCCACACATTACAGGTTACGCAACACACCCGGTTGTGAAACTCGTGAAAGACGGCTCGCGCACTTACATGCGTGCTGCTCCACACCGCCGCCGGATTCTCCGTTCTGATTGGTCAGAAGCTGCTGATTCGGTTTCCTGTAACAGTAGCATGTTTACACAAAGTCACGTGCTTGCGTTACTGTTGCATGTTGTTGATATGAACGTGACAACACGTCTGCTGGAAGGAAACGCACGGGAACGGATGAGTGCTAGGATGCAACTCCGCTTTATTGCGCCACACTGTTGTTGATTATTTTCCTATAACAGCGTGCCACATCCTGTCTTATTGCGTAGATCTTACTACCTAAAGGAATTCGCTAGACATGATTTTACTGTGCGTCATGATGCCTTAAGAGAAAGCGGTTATGAAATAAGCTTAAAGTAAAGGTTGCTCTGTGTGTGTGTGTGTGTGTGTGTGTGTGTGTGTGTGTGTGTGTGTGTGTGTGTGTGTGTGTGTGTGTGTGTGTGCGTTTCAGAGCATGAAGTATAGTGTCTAATGTTATCTCTAACAAAGCAGGACCACCTTGGCAGCTTTAAAAGGCCAAGCAAGTTAACTCTCCCTAAAGTTTACACACCCCTAATCCCTCCAGCAGAAGTTTTTCTTCTCCTTTTTCTTTTTTTTTTTAACGACGGGAGCCAAATGAAATGAAAGACGGAGCAATGTTTCATGTTTATGTTTTATGTCAATCCCGTTTTCATTTGCATGTATAATGTGAGCGCTTCAACTCTCTACCCGCTTCAAAACCCAGGAACGGCACTAAAGTCTGGTTTAGTTAAGCAACGAAACAAACAAAAAAAACCCCCACCTCCGTCAGCCTTGAACCAAATCTGGTGAACAGAAAATGCGTCGTTGGCTTCCGGAGGTTTGTGCAGCTGATGCGTAGCTACGAAGCGTTTTATTCTGGAAATTTCCACTGGGGCTGGACGCCGTGACAAAAACATTATGTTGGAAAGGCACTTCCGTGATAGAGCGAAACGGCAGGGATCCGCCATGCTGTTATTTAATGTCAAAAACGTAAAGCGTAGCCAAGTCTCTCTGTCTGAGGTGTTACCATAGAAATGCTAATATTTCCGAACCAAGCTTCGGATGTTTGTTCGGCTCATTTTAAATTTCCGGGCGTCCCCTAAACATTTAGCCGAAGGCCGTTCTGAGGAGTAGGATCGCCTTGCGTCTAGGAAGTGCTTTTAACTTTGGGTGTTTTTCCCGTTTGTCCTTGAAACTGGGCGAGGAGCTTCGGAAATATTTCCTAATGGATATGTTCTAGACGAGCCAAATCTAAATCCGGTTGAGACACATTTCTTGGGATTATTTTCAGTCGCTAATGAAGATGTTGAACTGTAGTTGAGAAGAACGCGCTGCGGGCAAGTCGCGCTTTCGGCATCGTGTGGAACGCTGTAATTTTCTGTGCGCTGGAACGTTGCCGTGCTGTTATTTATTGCGCGTGGAGGGTTTCATGAGTGCTCCCATTGTTGTTCCACACAAAGACAACTGGGAGACAAAGATTATATCCAAGGTTAAAAAACAGAAAAGCACATCATCAAATGTGACTAAACTTATAGCTGTGAATCGTCTAAATGCCAAACAAGTTACTTTCTGTTCTCGCTTCGGTCGTCGCAGCTGGAAAGGGGCGTTTCTGCACCGGCCTCATTTTTGCCTCCGTTTAAAATTTCATGGAAAAAAAACACAACTCGTTACATTGACGCGAATACAAATCGCTGTAACTGGAGACTCCTTCCAGAAATGTTCGACGTCTTCGACGTATTCGAAACGATAACGCAGTCGGAGCGGAGAATTCAACAGCGCGGAGTAAATAACGACATATAAGCAAGCAGAATACGGAGCAACTGATCGTTCCGCTCCCGGGAGTGCGTTGACCCAGGAAGTGACCTCCTGATTGGCTGTTGGTGTTCTGTACAGCTCAGAACACAGACAGATGGATCGACATTCCCAAACGCACGCCTCGAGACTTCCTCGACCGATCAGACGTCCCCGTCACGCTGATCTCCTCGGGCCATTGGCTGCTGATGTAGAGAAGGACTGCCATTTTAAATCTTTACTGCATTTTGACGGAACACTTACAGCAACATCCCAAACGTGTAACCTCTTTTGCTCCGTTAATGAACCAGAATTAATATTACTTAAAAACGTGTTTATACGTACAATATAAGTGCTATTTGCATAACTAGGAGATAAAAACCAAGCAACCTTTCAGGAAACTAAACTCAGGGATGACCTAAAACGTTAAAGACATGTATGTTCCAGTGTGTGTGTTCAGTGAAAGCCTGCCTACTGTAAAAGGCAGACTCGCCCTGTAAACACTACTCGGCGAGGTATTTTCGGCACCCCGCAGCCACCACCGTGTAATTAAGAAACCTCCGTTCCTGTGTTTAGAGCTGCGTATTGGAGAGCGGGCTCCGGGCCAGGCCTGTCCCGAGCTCAGGGTTTACTTCATGTGGTCACTCTGAGAAATCCACCTCCAACTCCGGGTGGGACTGCATACCAACCAGTGTGACGGGGTAGCGTGAGGAGGACATCTGAAACACTTTATATGGCTAGCGTTGTGTTCCACTGCTTATTTCACAGGTATTTTCCAGGTTAACCCTAGGTTTTTGCATTTGAGGTCGTCATTGTGCACATTCAGTTTCACCTACAAGCACCAGTGTGGGTTGTTCCTCTGAAATTCACCATCACTGCATGTCCATGACCTCTACACAACAACGTTTTTTTTTATTGTTGTGCTTTTCTGCGACTTTTAAAAATAGTTCAACCCAAATTCAGTCAGGTTCACGCGAAGATGTCCGAGAGGCTCAATTATTAAGGTATGTTTGATATCTTAAACGGCACTGCCTTAATGGCGACACGACTGCCTTACCATTGGTGCTTGGGCCCACTAATCGCTCCTCGCAGCTTTCCTGTTCGTACGCTCAAAATATAAAGCATGCACATCTTGATGACGTTTAATATCTAAAAAATATTCTAACTTTGTATTTCCTTCTCATTTTAAAAATCCCCCTCCAAAAAAAAAAAATCCAAATACATTTAAGCTTACTTTTGTACTTAATATAATCAAAAGTTAGAGATGCGTTATGAGACTTCTTTACCGTCCCTAAGCCACGCCCACTTATGGTTACTGGCGCTAGGAAACATACATAGCATAAGAAAAGGGGGAAAAATAAATGTAAGGTTAGAGTTACGAAACAAACTCTATGCAAATTAGGCACAACAAATGTAAACGATTGGCTCGAAAAGCCTGAGGTTTATTCGAACTTTGGTTTCATCTTATCCTCTTGTTACATATGATAAAAAAACAAAGCTTGGATGGAAGAAGCAGAGAGTGTTTGTGCCTCTTGTGAGTATATGTAGCTAGCTAATCTGAGAATAAAGCTAGGATGAAGGCGAGCATGTGACATGTCGATCGAAGACTGAAGTGAGCTGTATAAATGGTACAGGATATATATATTTTGTCTATTACCGGACGGAACTACCCAAAAAACCCACGCTGGACAGGCCACGCCCACAAGAAACGATCGCAGCAATCGCCTCACATCCACAGCGTGAGCTAGCGGGTGAAGGAAAGGCTGGGTTCAACGAACGTAATGAGCATTAAAGAGGTTAGTCATGTATAAATAAAGCTGTGACTCTTAAGCACCAGGCTCTCGGCCCTGAGGGTGGAACCATTACTCAGTTTCACATCAGATAACTGGGACAACACACACACACACACACACACACACGCACGCGGCTGTGAAACAGGGACCATCTGATACCTGCCACAACGAAATCAATCAACCTGTGAACAGCTGATCAGATCGTATGATGTCAAGCCTGAGGTCCAGCTGTGCACAACATCTGCTCTGTCGTGTACATGAGCAGCGCCGAACAAAATCACACCCTGCGAATTCTCTGATTTTTCCGTTTCTGATTGGTCGGAAGGTGCCGATTAGCCACATTTAAAAGAAACGTGCACGTGTCGTTTCAATCTTTTGACCTCTTCGTATCTTTGCCTCCGCCAGTCCTTCGAACGACACTGACTCCGTAACAAGTGTCCGGGAGACGAACACGCACATGAAAGGTTTATTAAACATGCAGGTAAATATCGAGGAGTACTCAGAACTAGTCGCAGCGTACTGCGAGGTTTAAACGCGTGAAGTCGGCAGGAAATCCTACCAGTTTCATCATTCTGCAAGTTTCCATGAGCGACTGATTTCTTTAAAAAACGCATGTAGCTGCTATCCCACCTCCCACAGTCTTCCCTTTGGTCCTGCGTCACGTGTGTGAAATCTGCTAACTGGCTTAAGTGAAGCGGGAACGCATGGCTCGCTCTGCAAGACTGCACACCTTCAGCGCAGTGTGAGCTCAGATTAGTGCGCTGGCGCTCGAGTCACAACCCAAAGCCAATGCTGAGGCTCTAGTGGTTGTTTGTGTGTGTGTGTGTGTGTGTGTATGCTGTTGTAATGTAAAAAAAGGAAAATAAAAAGCTACCCTATATAAAGGATTCTGAGTGTTTGTGTTTTTGCATGTGTTTGCAGGTGTAAGGGAGTGTGTGTAAATCTATGCATGTTTGTACATCTGTATATATAAATAATGTGTTGTGTGTGTGTGTGTGTGTGTGTGTGTGTGTGAGTGAATATTTGTGTGTATATCTCTCTGCATGTATGTGTATTTATGCATGTGTGTGTATACATCTGGGTGTTTAGATCCGTGTGTGTGTGTGTGT
>JAQQZU010000010.1:13770385-13829931 GCA_030068025.1 Parauchenoglanis punctatus
TATAAAAGAACATTATATCCATCTTTAAAATATGACCATTCAGTTACTTGTCTCTCATGATTGCGCGTTATTCAGTAATTCCCCGAAACGCTTTACAGTACGACGTCACTAGCCGAGACCGACTTCGGGTTAAAACGAGATGAGTTTTTGTTGATGCGTAAAAACAGCAGTTCAGGATGTTAAAGAACGCACCTTTATAAAAAAACATATTAAAGCATCAAATAGATTTGTTAAGGAGTTCTTAATTTAGTCTCAAATATTTAGAAACCTAAAAAAGCAGTCTATTACCTCAAGATTCTAATCATGTTAATGTTGGGGCTTTAAAGAAAAATGGCAAGGAATGGAAGGTTCCGGAATAAAAATAATAGTGAAAATATCGTGGCACACGTGTAAAATAATATAATATTAAATAACTGAATAGTGGGATTCTGATTTATTTACTTCTTCATTCACTCGTTTATATCAGAAAGGTTTGGGGAAGCAAAAAGGTTTTCTGATCAAAATGATAAAATTAAATAAGGAATGTTTGGTAATTCTCTTCATAAGTTTTAAGCGTTTGTCCGCGCGTGCACGTTTGAGAATGTTTAACAATTTCTTTTTAGATTTCGAGCTAAATAATAATAATTATTATTATTGTTATCATAAAGCACATTTTGAATAATAAAAAAAGTATTTTAATGTATTTAATTTTTACAGTTAAAAAGCATCTCTAGGTAGAAAAAAATGAGCCGCTTTAAAAAAAAAAAAAAGAAACTAATTAATAATTTAATACATTTTTTTAAATTCTGTTTTGTGCATGTAAAAAGTGGGATTCTTTCTTGGATGAGTAGTCTGTGTTCTGCGGTGTTTTATTCCTCTTACACCGCAGCGACAACACTGCATACTTTTATCCTTGTATAGCGACGTTAAATGTCTGCAAACCGTTACAGTGGCGTTGTAGCAACGGTCGTTCTCTCATTAGTGTGTATTTTTCTCTGTGTGTCTCTCTCTCGAGGTTACAATAAAAAACCCGCAGTATAAAGCGTGAAAATGTTAAGGTTATAGTTCTGTCTGAATGATGTGTTAAAGGCTTTAGATTTTTGTCATTGTTGCTTGACGATGTTCGCCAAGTGCTGTGGTTAATTTATTTTTTTTTTCAAACCAGCAGCAGACGGAGCGTCTGGAGTCGTTGCTAATTTAGCCTTATAGCCCACCTGTCTCTTCCTGCACCATCCACAGCTTCAGTCCTTTCTACACCGGGTCATCCGTCTCTGTAGCTGTAACCCAAGCCTGATCCTTTACAAACACGTGCGCCTTTATTGTTTGTTGTGGTTTAAACCGATTGCAGACAAAATGCCCTCTGTTTGACGGACACCGCGCCGAGAGTGTTGTGAAAACATGGAGCCGGGCGTTAGCGTCGGGGGCCGTGTGCTCGAGGCTCCGCCGAGGTGGCGCGTACATGCAGGACATCGGATTAAAAAATAAAAGGCCTCGTAAATAATGCAGGCGGCCTCGTTGATATTTTTGGAGGAAGTGGTGTCGGTCGGAGATTTGACGCAGCTGTTTGAAGGGAAAAGGATGGAAATGGGCCACGTGGAGGAGGATGCGTGACAACAAGTCGGTTTGTGCAGGAAGAGCTGCGTTTGGACTCGTGGGGTGAAAGAAAGCGGGACGGAGTGTGCAGAAATACGAGGCGAGGAGAAATCATATTCTGAGCATTCATACTCCGAGTGCTGGAGATGCCTCGTCCTGAATCGCAATGAAGACAGAGAGAGAGAGAGAGAGAGAGAGAGACGGGTTCATCTGCAACTCGGTAAAGGATGAATGCATCCGCCCTGATTTCCTCACCGCGGGTGATAGCACTTTTTAATTAAGGTGCGAATGAGGCACGGATGGAGAGAAAAGACAGCCAATGATGGAGATTTATCATCGCCTCTCCACAGGCTTGCAACTTATCACTACTGCGACGCCTGGCCAGCGATAATTCTGTTAATAGAAATGAACACACAAACACACACACGCACAAAAAAACAAAACACACTTGCCACAATTCACTCTTAATGCCTACACACATGCCTAGCTGTCGAAATGCTATTCAGGTTCTTAATGAACCGCCTAAAAGCATGTTTAATGAATCACCGAGATTATTAAAACACACACACAATATTAATTCCATTCGATGCCATTTGGAACCTCAGAAGTGGCAAAAGCTGAATGGAAAGATGGAGGAAGCGATACGTTTATCCCATTATAGAAGCTGAAATGGTGTTGAGGAAGCACTGATAAGGAGACAGAGACATTTCTACAAAATTAATACACTGTCTGTAGTTATAAGTGTGTTAACGTGTAATCGTGTGTGTGTGTGTGTGTGTGTGTTTTAGAAGCCTGCATTCACCATCCCGCTGTTGCACTAAGTGCACCTTCCCAAAACAAGCCGTCATGGAAATTTCACAGCCAGAAAAATGTTTAGCTTTGGTCTATGCTGACCTGTCTCACGCCTCACGTGTCTTGCTCCATTTGCCACGTCTCGGAGACGGAGGTCCTCTGAGAACTCGAGAACCCGTGTTCTTGTTTACTCGAAAGTCCCAGGGCTCGGTTTTCCCAATTTTTCACATTTTTGTTGTTTGGTTTATTTATTCACGACTGAAACATTGTAGTTTTTGAATTGGCACATCTCCACGTTTAATGCTGCACCACGAGGATCAGTTTTGCTACTTTTGAAGACACTGTGATAACTTTTCGTTTTAAATTATTACAAATTGACTGGAAGAGGCTGGATTTCACTAAAGTCCTCACGCAAGTTTTATCGGATAAAAACGAAATTTGTGGTTGTAATCGTACACACGCTACAGATGCACTGGATAAGGACTGGTGTATTCCTTCTTAAAGACTTCTGTGCGTTTCCTCTCCGAGAAGATGATCATGTTTAAAAGAATCTGAGGAATCCTTTAAAGCTGTTGCTTTTGGACCTGCGGTAGGAGAATGTTTTGCAAGGGTTCCTCAGTCGAGGCGTTTTTTTTCTCCCTCCCCCCAGTTTGACGACCGAGATATTTGTGACGACTCGCGTCAGATGCAGAGGGTCACTAAAGTCTCAGTCTCAGACTGAGCTCGGTGGCACGCGCTGTTGATTATCCGTTTAAGAAAATGAAATATGGAAGATATGGAGGCAGTCTGTCTGAGCAAGGAAAGGGTTAATAAAAAAGAAAAAGAAAATGTGGTGCATGAAAAGAAAAGGGATGCATGGTTGCCATGGAGACATGACTTCCTGAAGTTTTATGTTTCCTAATCTGAATTTAGACTACTAATCTCCAGAATGATACCCGCGTCGCAGTCGGGGTTGTCAGTTAGTCTGCTATATTTATCACACATTGTATCATGTCGTTCTTGGCAAGGTGCTACACGTTCCTCTCCTGATATTCAGCCATATTTTCTCGGCGATTCTCGCACCTATAAGTCCAGTGCTAGCGTGATCATTCGTGGGAGATAACGAGCAGACACGGGGAAGAAATTGCTAGCGTGTGTTCGGGTGGCTTCTAGAACTGAGGCTTTGTTACGCTGGATCTCATTACAGCTTTAAGGTTGACTTTTGAACCCACAGACAGTAAGTCTGCTTGTCACTTCCTGCTTTAAATCCAGAGGCATGCTATTGGCAGCCCGTTGTCCGGGGAGTGGGGGAGGCATGTTATGGCTAAATGTTTGCAGACTCTGACGATTACTTTGGAACGAAGGGATGGAATAATATCGGCACTGGTTCGGGTTTGTTTTTAGAGGGGAGCTTTGTTAGCAATTTAAATTATTAGCTTACAACTATATTATCTTTGCTAATACCTTGGGTATCTTTTTTCAACCACAGCGATGTCAAATTCTCGATTCTGATTGATCAGAAGATCGGACGGTGGTTTATTCTAATACCATATTTATATTAAATACATTGTTAATACGGTAAGGACATCTTATGTGATAAGGCTTCCTGGAAACAAATGGATCTAACTGCACATTTAATAATGTAGCTATAAATGGATAAAAAATTACCACAAATTGTAATAGTTAGAAAATTGTAATAGTGGTGTTATAGGAATGAGAAACATCAGGACGTGTCCTTAAAGGACTATAATCAACGTCGGTGTGATAACTAACACCATTTAGGTTATTGATTATTTTCCCATAAGTGCACCCCCCCCCACCCCCAAGTGTTTTGTTCCCTACTTGCTGTTTTATATGGCAAGCACATAATGTGATAAACATATCCATTCTGCGTTCACTGCTTTCCCAGAGGTACTGTAGAGGCAGTGATTTATGCTCCTCATTTGTTCACAGTACACACTGGTTACTTGGGTCCAAAGCGGTAAACAAACACTTTTCTCTCCATTTCTCTATTTCCTCCTCTTAGGTGAGAAGTGTGGTGGACATGTTGATGCCAGCGACGCGGGTTACATCACTTCACCTGGTTACCCTTTGGAGTATCCGCCGCACCAGAACTGCGAATGGGTTATCAAAGCCCCGGAACCCACCCAGCGCATCGTGCTGAACTTCAACCCCCATTTTGAGCTGGAGAGGCTCGACTGCAGGTACACAACCACTGGTGGAGAAAGATTATGGTGCGACAAAAAAGCGTTCGCCGTAGCCTCATCATCCAGGGATCGTGTGCTTGAATTACTACAGTGCTTCAGCCGTCCATGTCTGGGAGTCAAAGGGAGTAAAAGTGGCCATGGGAATGGCGTACTTTATCCCTCATGTCAGTCACAGCGTCATTAACCAATCTCGGGCTTCTGTATGTGGAAGACGGTGGATAGCACTTTCTTTCAAGTGTGCTAAATTACCCCGTGACATAGCAGTTTTAAAAACTTTGGTTGGCTGGCTTCACAAGCTGGCCTTCACCCTTGGGTGGGATGGGTGGGAACTGGCATGTGGCATGAAAAAAAACGAAGCCTTCAGATTCCATATCCGATACCACTGAATCTATAATACCATAAGTAGCATCTGATAGATATGTGACCGACCTTGTTTAGAATTGGGGTTAGATCTACCCATTAATTCAAATGATGTAGAGAAGTACCATTTCAGAAGTAGCACCTTGCTTGCCTGTGAAATCATCCACGCATGTGTTATTGTCCTAATTATCAAAAGGTTTTAATGACTTTCGATCGTTGCCTTTCAAAACGATGCAAATATCTCCCTTAGTGTGCAATTCGCCAAGTGGCCCCATTTGGAGTAAAAATTGGTTCTCTAGATGCTTATCCGTTTTTACTACCCACTTAGAACCTGACAGAACTGAATTACCCCTGAGCCCTAGATGGAAGTATATTAAGGCAAAATAGCTTGCTAAATACATTAAATATCATTTTTATTCTTGATGAATTCTGCTAGAAGAATGATGGTGAAGGCTTAAAGTAGAACGCTGAAGAATGAGATGTATTTACATACAGAAAAGCTGAAGAAGGAGCAGTGTGGGGTTGGGTTGGAGGGGCAGAGATGAGCACAAGGCGACAATAAACTTCAAGAAGAAAGGGGGAAGGAGGAAGCTAGAGGGAATGCAAGATGGAGGAGGGTTATGAGACACATAACAGGGTTTGGAGCAGAGCTAAAAGGCTTACGGAGGGATGTGGTACAGCTGTCAGCAGGAGGACTGTTTTCTAGCCTTCCCTTTCCAAACGTGGTACAACATAAATGAGATTCTTGTCTTTGCACGAGATAAAGCGGGTGACTGTCATATCTGAGGCAATATTGTTCGGGTTATTTTATTCTGGACTACAGGGCTGTTAAAGGTTCTCTGAATGGTTAAAGCTTCCACATAAAAGGGATGACTACGGAAATTTTAAGATGCGGATGATTATTCGTACCTGAATAAAAAATACAATGCCAATATTCTTCCCAGTTCTGTAGATTTCAGTGGATTTCTGAGGTCATAGATTGAAAAGACCCACATGGTAGTACATCTCGGATATATTCTTTCACAAATCACCTAAGGTAGAAACTAGACCACGCATATATACAGGGTTTATAGGCGGGACGAGGTGAAAGCTTGCTAATGTAAACTTGGAAGAAAGGGGAGTTCAAAATAGCTATGAGAAATGTTGATTGAATCATCTGGTGTCTTTTTTTTTTTTAGGGGGGGGGCATCTTTTTTTTGGCGTATTTGTAAGTGATAACTAGTAGCAGCAACATTGTAAGCAAAATACATGAATTTGTAGGCAGGTCTGACCGTGTGCTGTTTTACAAAATGCTTCAAATCCACTAGTGTCCCAGTCTCAAACCACAGATTTGGAAGCCTCTCGATGCCATCCAGAATCTGATGTTACAGATGCGTCCTTTGTTTTAGCACAGAGCCACACCAAACCTACCGCATTTATTTATTTATAAGATGGAACAAATGGGGCTTTGGATGCATTAATGCTTTCAGACTGTGGGTTTCTGGTGGAGGGTTTTCTTTTTTTTTTTTTTTTTTATCTCCAGGTCCAAGACAGATTGAAAGGAAAAAAACAACAAAAACATGAGCAAAATGAAGGCCAGCCTTTCATCTGTCCAATGCAGTTTGTGCATTATCCACTTGGACAGGCTCCATGAGGGCGCTTGTTTGTTGTTAAGATTTTGGGACGTTTGAAGTTTGGAGAAAAAAATGCGTCATGAAGGACGGTCCCAGCCGGAGCTAGAAAAACAGCCTGTGGGGTGTGTGTGTGTGTGTTAACCTACGTTTCATGCTCTCAGATTGGTCAGATGGTGAGGTTTTTGAGGTCTTGTGGTAAAGGAAGTGCTTGAAATCAATACGTTTTCTGCACATGGTAAACATCTTTAACACATAAAGGCATTAGGATCAATTATACCGCAGTACTGAGGAATTCTCTATTCTGATTGGTCAGAAGGTTCTCTGACAGTAGTGCAGCTACCAATCACGGGCTCATATGAATTCTCATTTTGCTTCTATAGTAACAACTTGCACAGGGAATTGTATGCTGGGTACTCAACATAAACAGATAAGCAGATAAGCATATGCTTATTTACTATTCATGGAAGAAGTGTCCGGGGCGGCGCGGTGGTGCGGTGGCTTGCACTGTCGCCTCACAGCAAGAAGGTCCTGGGTTCGATCCCCGGGTCACCCAGGGTGCCTTTCTGTGTGGAGCTTGCATGTTCTCCCCGTGCATGCGTGGGTTTCCTTCCACAGTCCAAAGCCATGCAGATTAGGTCAACTGGCTACTCGAAATTGCCAATTGTCTAACAAGTTGTAAATTAGCTGATATGGCGAATGCATTACAGACAGACAGAATTTACTTCGTTGCTTGCACACACAACCCCCTAGATTTACTCCACGCTTTATAGCGAGAGGCAGTGCTGGTGGGCTAAAAATTCCATCTGAAATTCAATATAAATCTGACTTTATATGTTTGTGATGAATTATAAATGAACCTCGGAGGCACCGAGGGCTGGACATGATTGTGGCTTGTGATTGATTTATTAGTGTGTGAAATTAAGCTGTTGGAAAGATTGCCGTTGGAGAAAAGTTCAGCAGGCTGAGTGGACCACACGCACCACATGTAAGCCAATACTCAGAGTCATTTGAACTTTCGTCACTTTCGTGTCTCAAACACGCACATCAGCACAAGCATGAACTCTGGTGCACCCTGTAACATCTACAAGGCCGTGCAGAGACACAGTTTTTGTTCAACCCTTATTGGTTTTTAGTGTTGTACTGTTGAGATAATATCACTCGAAGATCCTAATGTTGGCTGTTCCAAGATCACGATTAAAACTCTGATAACCAACCACTTGTTGTTCACACCCCAGGCTCTTAACATCTATTAGACATGCCGTGACATTGGATGTGCCTCCGTTTCAGAATTTGAAACGCATCTACAAGCTAGCGTTTGTGCAGGGTTGATAAATGATAGTCTGACACATTTATTGTGGGGGTATTTTTTGCTTTGTGTTGCTATTTTCTGTGCCCTTTTTAAAAAATTTTTCTTGTGCTATTTTATTCCTTGCACAATTACTGTTCAATGTACTAGGCTTGGACTGATATTGATTTTTCTCTGCTTGAGACTTACCTATAAGGAAAGAAAAAAAAATGCAATTAACTATTTAATCATCCAAACTAATAAGACGACGAGCATTTCCACCCTTTCGGGTTTAAGGAGAAATAATGTTACCAGCGGTGTGGTCGGAAAATGCTTGTTGGCGGTGCCAATCACCAAATCTCAGCTAGACTGTGGATTTTTAACAAATAGTAACATTTCAATATCGTATAAAAATCCCTTTTTTTATTGGTCATTTTGAACAAAAACAAAGCCAACCTGTATATTTAGTTACAAAACACGTAATGGTCATGGTGAAGTGTTATTTGATACTGTTGTATGTCTAGGTAATAATATAAGGTCAGAATTTGTCCTTTTTTCTCTTTTGTGTTGTTTTTTTGACCATTTTCATCCAATAAATAAAGTCAAGCGCACGTAAGGAGGAGGGAAGGGGGCGTGGCTCCCGGGCGGTTTCAATTAATATCGGACAATTCGAAACACCTAGTTAGGTTTTGTAATCTATTTGATATTCCAGTGTGGAGGAAACGTTGGAAATATAATTGGAGGAAACATCACTGGATATCATGGCATCATAAGCTGGTGTAGAGAGCGTTAAATCGTAACATCATACAGCGCTTTGGTTTATACATGTCATTCTAAATAATGGTTTCAGCTCCCAAGTTCTGTTTTTGAGAAGGCACAAAAGGGAAAAACTGAAAGCAAACAAGTGATCGAAAGAAAGTCTCATCCCCCCCCCCATACTCGCTGCAGGTCTCCTCCCTCCACGCACTGCGCAATGAGTCATCGTCAGCACTTTGTAACGCCGCATGATTGATAGATCTGCCTCGCCATTTCAAGGAACACACACACACACATGCACGCGCTGTATCATTTGCATTCACTTTATGCTCCAAGTTTTCCCTCCGTTCTAAAGAGCAGCTTTGGCACTCGCGGCCCCTTAAGCCAAGGTCACATCGAGATCAAGCCGACTCGATTTCTCAAGCACTATAACCTAATTTATACTCATCCATCCAAGAGAACCTTTATTATTATTATTTTTTATTTTTTTATTTTTTTTAGCTAAGGTGCATAAGCTGTCAGTGCCCGTGAGGCCACTTCAATTGTGGATTCGGTCCCAGAAGATTTGGGCCGTCCGCCAAATGGCTTTCACCTCGAGGGGCTGTAAGCAGATTGATGTGGAATAGATGCAATAAAAACGGTAGATGAAATATTAGGCTATATCTTTAATGCGATCTCCTGCAGTCTTCTCCGCCGCAGGGAAGGAGGAGAACGTTGAGATTTCTACCGGTTATCTCTACAGCGTTCAGTCCTCTTTCCTGTATTAACCGTCTCTTCATCCCGCTCGCTTCTTTTCCTCATCCTTCCACTGCGAATCCTCGGCTCCTCCTCAATCAATCACCCTCCTCCTCTCTGACGGGCGCGTTTGAGGTATTTATTCCTCCCAGCAGGGGAATAAAGCCGAGCAGGTGGATTCTCCTCTCACCCCCGCGCTGATCTACATGAAACAATGTCTCCACTGGCACCTTGCTCTATTCCTCATGTTACTTTATTCCTATCGTTCTTGCACGAGTGACATTTGTTGATGGAACCTAGGAGTAGCAATAATTGCAGATTAGCATACAGGTGCTTTCATGCCCAAATGGAGGTCAACTCCTCTCTTGGCCTCTTGTGGGCGTGGCCTTTCCAAGCAAACTGTGCTCGATATGTATGCTCCCATTCTCCCAAGATTTCATTTTCTTCATAATATTTCTACACGTGTTTAATGCCAGGGTAAGATGAATGTGCCTTAAATGGAAGCTAATTGCAGGTAGGAACTAAAGTTGTGAGTAAGTGTCAGATCGCGCAGGATTGGTCTAAAGTCATTCAAGCCAACTGTTTGGTTGTTTTCTGACTCAATAAAATGACTCATTTCATAGAATTGAGAAAATCTCAATCAAATGTCACTTGAATTCATACTGCACATATGTACATATGTAATGCAGTTGGTCACCTTGTGGCTTGCGTAGCATTACCACCATCATGCACCAGCCTCGGGAGCCCATCTGAATACAGGAGAAAACCCTCTTCAGGGTGGAAAAAAAAAGTACATTTTAACTGTAACAACTATAAAATGCTTTTGGTTAGCTGCCTTACTGGCTAATTAAGACGTGTTTGGCCAGCCTATGAAATCTGGTATGTTGAGAAGTCTGGAAGGACCACCTCATCTAGGAATTCCCCAAGTGTTTGCAGATCTCAGCAGGCAGCTAAGTGCAGTCTGCAAGCTCATGGTCATGCTTGTTTTTAGCATGTCCATATTTAGCGGAGGTGCGAAGCTATCGACTTGCGAGTGTAATCTCACTCCTCCTCAACGGGGAAGAAAGAACCGGGATCGATTACTTAATGAGGGATCAATTGCTCACGTGCCTTCAAGACCAGTGAGGTCACGGCCAGCTAGGTCACTGGTCACGGACGTAAAGACTAGAGGGTCACCGTATTCCTGCGGCTCGGGCTGGTCCGTGATTAGCCCTTGCTTTCATTTCTTCTTCTCGTGATTTCTTTGTTTAATTGAACAAATAGCCAACACATGATCCTTGTTACATATAAGGATGTCAAGCATCAGAGTTAATGTCAGACAGTCAATTGTTTATAAGTGGTGGATTATAATAAATGTCAAGCTTCATGGTGTTTAGCGCCGTGCTAAAATAACGCTCGGTGTTTATACTTCTCATGACGTGGATTATTTATTCTATAAACATCAATTTGCAGCCTTAACCAAGTCAAAGCGACAAATGACTCGGAGACTAAATATACCAGTCAATATATGAGAAAGGTACATCGATCAGCAAAGACAAAACTAACTTTAATGTGTAAATAGGTCAGTGATTATTTGCAGAACATCAGTAGCCATTATTGTTTTATGTTAGCTACTTGCCTTGAGGGGTAGATACTACATTTAATAATTTCTATTGAAAAAAAAAAAAAGGGATGCTTCAGCGTTCATGATGGAACCCCAGGCACATGTCTTTATGCTCCTACAGACCAAGAGAAATTGCTGGGACATCCTAGCGAGTTGCCCCATCCTGACAATCAATGGTGCTTGTGAAAGCCTGAGGCTTTTGTTTCTGTGGTCTCCCTCGCTCATCTGTAAGTGTCAGCTCCGTATCGGACGGAGAATGCGATTCGTTTCCCGGCCGGATTGAAGATGGCAGCTCTTCCCTTCCCTCAGGATTGCTCCCCGGCATCTACTTAATATTTCAGAGGCACTTATAGCTTATTAGGTGAGCCCCTGGAGGACGGCCGTACGGCTTTCTCTGCAGACTCTTAGCTTTATTTAATTTCAATTTTAGCTTCTCGACTGGCCGCCGGCTGGACTTGGAAGGGGCCCTGAAACCTTTACTCTTAAAAGCATGACCACTGAAGTGGGAACAGGGCTGAATTCCTTTTTTCGACGATGCTGAGGTGACGGATCTGAATCTAGGCTCGACGTTGGAAGCTGCGTCGGTGTAGATACAGCGATTGATTGGGCGATAAACGAGATCTCGTGTTTCCATTTGTATGGTCTAAATGAACGTTGCATTGGTCAGCAGTATTTATGAGAATGGAAGGGAAAATACACGTGCTGGTCGATGGTGATATGTGGAGCTGACGGCTGTGAAGAACCCGAAAGAGCTTGGTTCGTATTACCCGCGGTGATGTTGGGAGGAGACGTGTCTTTTCTTTTGGTTTAAAAACTAAACATGGTGATCTGACAAACACCTTATACTCTAGATAATGAGACCAGGGAAGCACCGTCTTTGTTTTTTCTTTTTTTCCTCTCTCCAGATGAGATCTTTTGGGGTAGCTAGTGGTGCCTTGGGAACATGAGGTGCAAAAAATACATCTGAAAAACATGGAAGGTGTGAAAGGCAATTAGTGGCTGAGAGGAAAGATGTAAGCGAGGGAGTAATTGGATAAAGAAAGAAAAAAAAAGTCTTTACATGAAATACTGGGTCTTTCAACGTCCCAGTCCCGTGTCACACACACTTCCATGACAATCTCCTATTTAAAAAGCAACAGTGTGAGAAAAAAGGTACGCTGGGAAATGCTTGCACTTTTGCTTTTATGTAAAGTGTGGCGTAAAATCGATATAAAGGCGGCAAAATAAACGTATGATCATCGCCCTTTTCTTAACGCTAAGTACACTTCCCGTCTTTTCTGTTCCCACCATCAAGCAGTGCTCTCCATAGCAATCAAAGCCCCAAGGAGTCGGCTCGAGTCGGTCAATATCCAAGTTCGACACACTCGCTCATCGCTGCTAATCCACGGCGGCCAAGAGCCTCGGCAAAATCAATTACAACCTAATTACACTTGCACACGGTTTACAGGCTTTTATCCTCACTGTGTGTGAGTGTGTGTTTATATTCAGTATTCAGTCAGTGTGTGCGTTCGTCATCCCAGAGCATAAAATAAAACACTGTTTTTATGGCAAAATATTTGACTACTTATTGTTTACCCTTACCATCCTGACGTTTTTATTTTCGTATTCGTCTTTTATTCCTTTTACACCACAACAATTTGCCAAAGATTACAATTTTTTAAATTCATTAAACACCACCACGTTGTAATTTATCCGTTGCGGAACGTCCGCGAAACAAACGACCAGTTGTTTCCTCGGCAGCTTTTTGTTTTTCTAAAAAAAAAAGAAAAAAGAAAAAAAGTAGCTTGTCATTTTACTGCAAAGGAAACCGCAAAGCGTCAACAACTCTGTCCTGAAAATGACAAAAAAAAAATGGACACGGGAGACTCATTCCATACATGTTCTATAAACGCGTCCTTACAGCAAACAGCACCATATCAAGATTTTTAGGGTTTATGTTGGGAATTTACTATACGAGCCCCTGTGTGCTTGAGAAATGATAAGCAATCAGACGAGTGCATTAATATAAGCCTCTGGAATACGGAATTGGACAGGGGTGTGATGTGTGTGTGTGTGTTTATGTTTTGTATCCAATCCACTTCCAGAAGTAAAACATCTTGAGAGTCTAAATTAGCACTGGCGTACCTGAAGCTTCTGTTGGCGCCGGAGAACCTCCACCACACCTGTGCCTCTATGTCAGACCGAGCGGCCTTGTGTAGTGTCAGGTTCACACACACACACACACATTCCTTGGGTGACGTGCTGGAGCCAGCAGTTCTGCATACAGCCAGCAGAAGAGTGCGCGCCAAGGTGGGGGTGGTGGAAGGAGGTCAAAAATGTGTCTTGTCATGACTTTATCCTGTTTTGGCCTTGTTGCTGTTGAACACATTTCACCCCAGGGCAAAACCTCACGACCAACTGCCAGAAATGGGGGAAACACTTGCTCCATAGAAAAATCTGGATACGTAACTCATGGAGATATTGATTTTTTTTTTGACTGCACTGGCTCAGTGTGTAAAGATAAGGCTTCAGACCTAAAAAGAACGTTTCAGACAGATTGCTCTCGACTTATATTCAAAATAAATAATGAAGGTCTTCGATGTACACGCCTTATTTTTAGGATGTGAGCTAATGATTGAAATAGAGCGTTCATCTTGGGAAATGGGGCTTCTTAAAAATGTTATCTGGGAAAAAAAGAAAAAAATCAATAGATATATACTATAAATAAAGGGATAATGGGTTTATGAAGCCCTGATTAGGCTATCTTGAGGACTTCATGGATAGCGGTTTCAAACACGAGGCTAATTGGTGGTGGGTAGAAGCAAAGGACTTTTTTTTTTTTTTTGGGGCCAGAGTTCGATTTTGGATTTGGTTAAATGGGGAAAGGAGTGCTCCGATGCGGTTTGAAAATTCTTCAGATTAGTTTTTCAATAAAGATTTGTGAACCTAGACAGGATGGCACCTTGCAAAGTGTCGGTTAGGCCTACGTAGCAAAAACGGTAAGCGTTTTGCGTAAGAGATAAAACACGATGGGGAGGTGATGAAGTGGAGCTACTGTTACCACTTTGCCATTTATAGTTACATATACTTATGGACTTCCCTAATCCCTTTGTGGAGTGTCAACCATTATAAATCCATGAGCGAATTGCTGCCTTAGAGACAATAACGTATTAGAATTATTATAAGTGTCAGAGTTGCTGGTGTAGGAAATACATCAACACCTTCTAACCAAATCAGATTTGGGAATTCAGCAGTAGTGTGGTATAACTGGAAATTTCAGCACAGCGTGGAATTGGATGGAATGAAATGGTTTCGGTGAGACAGCTGGATGTCGTCTTTGAAGTGGCAAGCAAGGTATGCACTTGTGTTATGGGAAGGCAACTGGTAGCCAAGGGTCAAATCAAGGGTCATATCCAAATAAGCTTTCCTTAAATTCTCTTGAATTTGCAACAATTTGTCGTGTTGCCTCAGGTTGTGTGTTTTTCAAATGTTTTTGTTGACTCTTTGCTCTTTGACATTGCCACTGCATCTACATGACGGGGTATGGGGATACAAAAATCATGCTGAAGAAAAATGTATACTAGTAAAACCGATCCAAAATGTACAGTTTAAGTAGCCTGGAATCCTTCGTTTTCAGGTACGACTTTATTGAGATTCGAGATGGAAACTCGGACTCGTCTGAACTTCTGGGGAGACACTGCAGCAATATCGCTCCCCCAGCCATCATCTCCTCTGGCCCCGTCGTCCACATCAAGTTCGTCTCCGATTACGCTCACCAGGGTGCCGGATTCTCACTGCGTTACGAGATCCACAAGACCGGTAAGTTAACTTCAATTTTCTCCACCTCACTAGACATTACCATTTAGTGCAGTTTATGGGCTCAACCAGAAACCATTTGCCAAGTCCTCAAGAGTTCACAAATTTGAATTCTGACAATCTGGAGTGCAAGAGCACAAAAAAAACAGATCACCGTATCTGTGGGTGGAAAGGATGGCATTACTCACCGTCAATCAGTCAGAGACACACTTACAAGTCAATTTAGCCTGGCAAATTCACCAACTAGCATGCTTTAAGAAGATGGGAGGAACCCAAGAATCTGGAGGAAACCCAAGATCAGGATCAAATGCTACTTACTTGCTGGAAACATCTGAAGAAATGTATTTGCCTCAGATGAGAAAGCTGTGCCAAGACATATTTGGAATCCAATTTTTTTGCTGTAGTTTTGTATTATAGCTAAAAGCAAAAAAAAAAAAAAAAAAGGTTCCAATCTAGCCTGTGAGATTTCTATATAGACCCTGAAAACAAATAGTTTTCCTTTCAGCAAAGGTTTTAAGTGGAGTGCTGTTAGAAACCTAGAACAGTTAACCATCCAAAAGAAGCCATAAGGTAAGAACCCTTTTTATTTAGCAGGATCATCATGCAATCTGAATATGGATGTTTAAGATAACTGGAGATATAACAAGTCTAAGATCAGGCAGACAAATCTTTGAGATTTCTGCCCCCCCCTCCCAAAAGCCCTGTTTTTCAAAAGGTCGTAAGACCTCTGGCCCACAGCACGCCAGTCAGGCGCAGTGGTACACGTCCGCATAAAATTACCGCAATGCAATCCCAGACCAATTAAACATCAAGGGAAGGGGTGATGAAAATAAACCGAGTTTAGGGGAAAAGGGAGGGGTGCAGAAGGGATGGATGGGGGTTGGTTTAAATGCTTAACTCTTTTCATCCCTCTGCAAACATGCAAGGAATGCCCGTATAATTGGACTCTGAGCTCCCGTCCCTGGGGATGTGTACATTCTGCTTGTAGCCTGTGGATGCCTGACGGGAAAGTGGCACAGGACAAGAAGTTACTGATATGCATTAGTTTTTAGAATAGAACACCAGACAAATACGGTCATGCATGTTAATGGGAACAGTTAGGCAAGGGTTCCTTAGGGGATCTTGGGCAGTTACAAGTTTTGTCACTTTATGAGGGGGTTCTGCTTGGATGGAGGAAACACTGTTGTATGGATTTATGTAGAACCTTTTCAGGTTCCCCTAGAGTAGTGAAACAAGTTACTGAGCAGAATTTGTTCTTAAAGAATACAGCAGCACTCCCAATAAGGTCATGGCTGTCATTGGTAACAGCCAAAGACTCTCCTTAGGGTTTTTTCCACTTGGATTGGTGAAACAATTGTTATACGGGCCAATGTAGAACCTTTAAGGGCTCCCCTAGAGTGGTGAGACAAGAAGCTACAGAGCAAATGAATAAAGCCCCACACACGTATGGTCATGAGTGTCAATAATAACAAGATCCAAGACTTTGTTAGGTAAGGGCTCCTTTGGGTTCTTTGGGTAGTTCTGTCATCTTTGTTTCCTTAAAGGGCTCCACTTGGATTGGGAAACTCCGTTGTAGAGGCCTACATAGAAACTTGCATAGGAAGGGTTCCTGAGAGTGATGGGACAAGTTAATAACAAACGCGGTCATGGGTGTCAGTGGTAACATCCAAAACATACTTTTTCCAAACGTAAGACTTGAGTATAGTGAACTTGTACAAGGGTTCCTCTGTGGTTCTTAGGTAGTTATGGCTTCTTAGTTTCCAAAAGGGGGTGCAAGACAAAGTGTAATAGCAATGCTATCAATGCAAAGGTTCATGCAGTTTCTCTGAAGGTCCTTTAGATGGTTAAAAGTTCCATGGTTGGATGGTTACAGGACAGTTGAGAGTAGGGGTGGGACAAAATGACAAAAATGTAATCAATCACAATACAATCACCACAATACTTGATAAATATCATGAATGAATGAAAGAAAAGACTTCATGATATTTAGCATGCCCAGAAAACTGCACAAAAAAGTGATACTTTTAACTTTACAAATATACATCACTTAAAACTGCGAATGAAATTTTTTTTTTTGTTACAGTTTTAATGATTCGGTACAAAAATTAACATTTGTTTGTAATTGCAATTTTACAAACATGGTACGGGACCTACCATATCACAGAAAAGTGTGTTGAGGCATAGTCCTTATATAAATAATATATTATGATATTTCTCAGCCCTGGTTAATGGTACCTCCTGGGAAAACACACCAAGGAACCATTTAGGAACACTTTCGGAAGTGTGTGCTTGATGAGCCTTTTGCTAGAAGAAAATCTTCATTGTTGAACTTGATTTAAACCTGTGGTGAAATGACATAAGCCCAGCATCATGCCTTTTTTAAATTACAGACCTACAAATAGAGGAAGAAATGTGGGAATGACTCATCAGTGCTTCTTTGAAATAGTGATGTCACTACCAAATCGGCATTTTCTTCAAGCTCTGTTATGAGCCACTGCTTCTAACCACTCGCATAATGTGGTCCATTACTACAAGAGTGATTGACAAATGTGAATTGCTTTTGCCATTTTTGTGGAAAAATCTGCGCTGTGAAATCTCCTGGCCTGCTGACAACATGAAAAGTGTGTGGGTGTGCACTTTGGTGACAGAGTGAAGTGCGTGTGGGTGTGTTTGTGTCATCGTGTATGGTCGGCATATGTTCACTGTTTGACGGCTGTTCCCACTTTCCACGCTCCGGAGAAAGAAAAAAAAGAAAAAAGAAAGAAAGAAGGCTGTTTATTTTCGGATGTCGGATTTCGGGCCAAGGAGTTCCATGAACACTGCCGCTTACAAGCTACAAGGAGAGGGTTGCAGACTGCTAGGCTGAAGAGTCACAGTCAGACTTGTTTTTCTCGTAGAATGTGGGAGTGAGTGTGGACTGTCCCTGTTTATGATGGGAAGCACATTTGAGGGAGATAGGGATCTTTCATATTAAGCAGTCCTCAAAGAGGTGTGCCTTTTCTGTACTTCTCTGGAAATAAGAACACCAAGTCATTGAAGTGATGGGGCAGGAAATCGACCATGGACCATCTGAACCCTTGGGAGGAAACGTGCTTGCTTTTTTTTTTTTTTTTGCTGCTTGGGTGACTGCCGTGTAAGGAACTAGTGGCCATCATCATCGATGTTTACTTCAAAGCTATAACCCAAACCTGTCAATCACTTTTTTGGCAGAACTTTGAGCTGACGATTTTGTATCCAACAAACTGGGCCTCAAATCTTGTGCAAAAGGCTGCATGCTTTTGCTGGATCCTGACTGGAGTTCATGACTGAAGCATTGGTCCTGGTGTAATGATGCAAAAAAAAAAAGTGCTATAATTCTCTTTCCATCACAGTTTGGAGTCATTTTGGACCATCAAAGGCATCGATTAGGTCGGATAAACAGAATTAGGGCGTTAGCACTCACCGCCAAGTGTATTTTGGTGCCATTCTGCATTGGCTGAGTGGTGGAAAAGCTTGACAATACAATGCTTTCTTATCCCCTACAGACAAGGCACTATAGGTATAAAGGGTCCATCATCATCAGCAACCCCACTGTCTATCTGTTTAATGCTCCAAAACTGTATGTATATCTGTACTCTGTAAACGTGGGTTTGGCCTGAATCAATTTTTTTTTCCAGAAAGGTCACCAACACTTCCTCAATCTCATCAGTCTAATTCATAATTTGTCTCACCTATAGAGGTTTGCAAGACTTTATTTTTAAATTTTTTTTAATTTTATTATTCTTATGTTTTTTATTATTTTTATTTGTACTTGTGAGTGATATTTGTAAGCAAATAAATTTGGGTTGAGTTCCCAAAACAAACAAGTAGCCTGACCAGGCAGTTACTGATGATGCTGTCATATTGAAATAATGAATGTGGTCATATTTCACCCTCTGAGCTTCATAACTGACCACTAAACCCTCCTGTGACTTTTTTTGTTGCGTCCCGTGGGACCCCGTCCTGGTGCACACCTCTAGCCTCAATCAGATGCCTTGTGAACCTTTCTGACAAGCTTAAAAATAATATAGTGCACCTCCTATTTGTATCTGTTTAGGATACATCATGTATTCAATCGGAATAATATTTGATTACATCTGTAATGGGTGCAGTGTCTTGTGTTGTTAGGGGTACGGTGTGTTTTAGCATTTCCTGACGTCATATTTTTTTATCGAGTGGCACGTTAAAACGTTAATATTTAATGTGCTTTCATGTAGTTTTTGTTTTTAGCCTCACGTAACGTGGCCATTTTTAAGGTGATTCATAAATAACTAAATATACTTTACTGGGTTTGACCTGCCCAGATTGAGAACTATTTTGCCTTTGGTAGCTAATGGGAATTGGCAGATATTGGAAGAAAATTAGGTTAAGAAAATTCCCCACTGACTTCTGAAAGCTCAGGGAAGGCAATAATTAAAAGCATTCACGGATTTAACCTGTCACCCAATAGCCAGACTAATCTTGTTTATTTGTGACCCCCATTACTCATCCCTCTCACCTAAACCCTTCTATCTTACACTGGATTGTACGCCCCTCCATACAGCCCCCCCGCCCCAGAGTTCCTCAGTCCCCCCGGCCCAAAAGAAAATTCTGCCCTCCCTTAATGCTCCCCATTTTCTGCCCTAGTTCCATCACACCAGATTTTAACCCTCCACCATGAGTGCATGCCACAGCGATGCTGCCCCACCCTCGGTGACGTGATCGTGACACTGTTGCCATGGTTCATAACGGAAGATTTCCCATCTTTAGGCCTACTGGCACTGCCATGACATGAGTGTCATCACATAAAAAGAACATACGATGGTCCTGCCCCCCACCAGCTCCCTCCCTCCCTCCCCAAGGCTGTCTTGCTCACCCGGTGCATTTTACTGCCACTTTAACAACCACCACCTTGGATTGGCCTCGTCTGATTTCCTTCAACCCTGAACTTGCCACGCTGACTACCTGCGCACTGGCGGAAGTTTGACTCTGGACGAAATTCCTTTCCAACTCATTGGAAATGGATGGAAAGCATTAAGTACACATTAAAAGCTGCCACTGTTCTTTCATCCACCCGAAGTTGTATGTTCACTAAGACAAGTTAATACACTCCAGGGATGTCAGAAGTGTGCCATGTTCTATATGTGTCACCCAAACTTCTGGGTCAGGCATCCAGTGAGCAAGTCTGGAACGGATTTTTTGAACTTTTATCACTTGTTATTTAAAACCTACATACCTCATACTAGTTCTTAATAATGCACGACTGAACTCCCGAGACTGTGCTATTGCACGGCTGAATTCTGCATATGAACCTGACACGGCGAGTAAGCTTGTTTAGCTATTGTAATGAAATAGAAAAAACAGTAATTTAAAATCGTCCAATTTGGTAAAGAACGTGTGTATTATCAGATGAATATGAACATGATTCTTGATAGTGGATCCGGGTCTTCAAACTCTCCAAGCAAAACATGACTTATTTTGACTTATTATAGCAATCATGCCTCACTAATAACAATGTCTTGTTTGCGGTTTGGAGTGTTGTTCTTTCAGCTCCTTTTCCAAGTAAACAGCTATAAAACTTCTCTCACAGACTAAGGAAGCAGGGAAAGGAATCCACTTGGAGTGGACACACACACAAACCGTATCTTCCCAACAACTAGCTGTTTTTCTAGCCACGCCTCCCAGATGCCAAACTGTCATTCGCTGTGCCAGAAGCAGAAGGGGGCATGTCCCAGGCCTGAGGAGTAAACATGCATGTTTTAGCGTGCTCATAAACATGAACTAATGAGCTCATGCATGCACGCATGGTGCCGTCTCATGGTGTTGGCATGCGCAGCGAGGTCAAAGGCAGGAGGCAAAAGCAAGAAATGGGGTAATGGAAGAAGTCTTTGACAGGATGGCCTAATTCTGGAGGGGATCACAGTCTGGCACGTTCTGTCCCATTAACAAAGGGAAAAAAAGATCACACGCACATCTGCGGCCTTGGATGACTGCCGTTTACCAAAAACTAATACGTATCAACTGAAACCAGCATATTATAATGTATGTTTTATAATTATGTACTAATTGGTCTGATTGGTCAGAAGGGAAGGAGTTTACGCTTTGCTTTGCTCTCCAAGCGAAAGATTACAGTTTATAGCTGTTTATGGCTGCTATAATGTAAGTGAGGACAAAAACGTGTCCTGCTGGAATTATAAATGAAGAACGCCATTTAAATAAATATACAATTGTAATCATTGTTAAATTGTTGAGGTACTCACTTTGTTGAACAAGAACCAACTTTGTTCTAGGATAATAAATATAACTCTATAAGGCAGTGTAATGAAGTATTCCGATGCATGGGTGGGCGAGCACACTTCCCACGCAAGCGCTGAAGGAAAAGAAAAGAGGTCCGGCATCACACCATGTGGGAAATAAATAAATAAATAAATAAACAATTAGACAAATGAACAAGTAAACAGTGATGCAGAAAGACAGAGAGATGAGTACGTTGTGCCTCATGACATAGCAGCACCACTCATCGTAGCTGCAGATGTCCACACACACCACAGTAACCAAGGACGTGTGCTGCATCTCCAGGTGAAGCAAGGCATGCTGGGAAGCGTGTATGGGCTGTTCAGCTGCCAGAGCTCAGGGTGCATAAATCTGCATAGCTGATGAGCCACAGGCCCCCGCTGCCTCCAGTTTCGACTTGTTTGTTTTATTGTTCGTCTCTGCCTCCTGATCTCTCGTTCTCTCTCATTACGCCTGCCTGTTTTCACTTTCGCGCTCACTCCCGGCTCTCGCTTTCCCATTAAGTTTTGTTGTTTCCCCCCTCTCTGTACGCTGAACAGGAGCGTTGGCACGACCGAAAGGAATACTTGCGAACTCTCAAAGGCCAAAAATCACATCACGCTTCACTCGTGTGGCATTTTCTTCACGGGGAGCCTGTGAAATGTGCAGAGAATAATGAACTATGCGAGGTTTCTGCTTGTTTAAGCTACACAGTGTATTGTGAAGCTTTCATTTATGAATAATTTAGTCTAAATAACACCGAACCTAAGATGTATATTTATATCAAGACAAACATGAAATATAATTCAGGGTAAAAGCAAAAATGCAGGAAACGGTAAAAACAAAAAGGATATTATTTACATGCTCCTTTAATAAATTACTCGTCTAATGTATCTCATCGAAACCAGGAAATGTTTCCACGTGTCAAACATTTTTACTGTTGATCTGTTCAGCCAGCTAAAAGATTACTATTGTGAAATGAGGGAAAAGGGGGCGGGGCCATCCAGGGTTGTCAGTTACCATCAGGGTTCAAAACACTTACACAACCGTCCAGATTCTCATGTTAATTGCCTCATCTTCCAATTATTTTTATTGGAGTGTTTTGGCGTATGTTTGAATGATAACTTGTACTCCCCAAAATGCCTCAACATGGGCTGGCCTGCATATTTACTTTTTCACACATTTTTGTGCCTTCCAGGTTCAGAGCACTGTTTCAGGAATTTCACAGCACAGACTGGATTGATCGAGTCACCCGACTTCCCCGACAAGTACCCTCACAACCTGGAATGCTCCTACATCATCATCGCCCCTCCTCAGACAGAGGTTACCCTCACCTTCAAGACCTTCGACCTGGAGAATGACCCCTTGCTGATGACTGAGGCTGAGTGCAAGTACGACTGGCTGGAAGTGTGGGATGGACTGCCCCAGGGTGAGCGCTTGAATGAATAGCATAGCTTGTAGCGTAGAGCTGATGATGGATTGGGCCCTGAAAATGGTCTCTGGAAAAGGTCACCATGCTTGAAAGGCTTATTCAAAGTCCAGAATTATCCAAAATCTAAGTGTTAATGGATCCAGAATCTATTACTATATTAAATAGAGCAAGAAAACACCTGGTTTTTAGAAATTTAGAAAAAGTAAATTGTTTCTGGAAAAGGTCACCATGCATGAAAGGCTTGTTTTGCCAATTACATTTATTTTTAGGATCCAGCATCATCTAAAATATTAGCATTCTCTGATCCAGAAACGATTATTACGGTCAGCTATCACCAAAAACCCAAATTGATTTTTAGAAATTTCACAATCTTGAGGCATTTCCTTCAAAACCAACATCTCACCTCACCAACTGAGGTAAATGCTGTCTACAAAAGGTCACAGTGCTTGAAAGGCTTGTTTTGCCACTTATATTTATGTTCAAAATCCAGTAGCAAACATTCCGAGATCCAGGAACCTAAGCTGTGGTTAGCTATGGTTTCACCATATTGAGGTATTTTCTGCAGAACCACCTTCTCATCTCTCACCGCTTCAGAGTGGGTGTCAAGTGTTCGCTTTAGCTCAAGGTCTCAGGAATGCTGACTCACTATCAAGTACTGACACCTCCCTAGGGCCAGGAACTTCCTTAATGACTTATTTCCTGTTTTCTCCACCTCATGCTTAAGTCCCTCCCCTTTGTACGCTCTCTCTCCCACCTCAGGTCATTCTTATCTGAAGATTCTCTTCCTTCTTTGGAAGTGAAGAGGAATGATTTAACTTTTTGTTTAGAGGGCAGAGATAAGGAGCGGGGGATGTTTGTGCTGGTGTCAAATGAGGCAAGCATGTGGGTGTCAGAATGGTTTGTGAATTTCGCTGGTTTAATTTATGGAGAGCTCATAGATGGATAGAACGTGGGTGAGCAGGATGCTTTGCGCCCCCATCCAACTGTGGGATCCCAACAAGTCTCAACAATCAAAAATGTAATCTGATGGTGGTCCAAATTCTCATGGACAAGGTGCTTCATGAAACAGCTGACTGCATTTCCACTTTACACTCTACCTGACCTGAAAAGAATGGATCCTGGGCAGATCTGATAACTCGCTCTGAGAATACAGGAAAGGAGATAATGGAGAAAATGAACTTTGTACGGTTAGAATGGATGACTGTTCATGTTTTATTACCCATCTTAAAGCAATAATTCATGGCTGAGGTTATTGTGGAATAACTTCTACGTTCATAACTAGGATTAACTTCGGGTCGCTGATCTTACATTCAGGTTTATGGGCACATGGGGGAAGCGGTTACCTTTGAAATCTGTCTTGTCACCCTAACTGCCATACTTGATCTCAGTTAACCATGTTGATGTAAGCCATTGTTGTAAACCTGTTGGTATTTTTGACCAAATCCCTTGAGAGGAATTACAAAGCCAATACATTTGGCCATGCAACAGCTTGCTTTAGTCCAGTTGTGGACAAATCGTTCAGCCAAGCTCCCAATACAAGTAAATTGCATGGCAAGTAAGAATAACTATTAGTTAGACCAGTTGTACTAGGTTACTAGTTATCTACCAGCAGTAGGTTAATTTGCTTTAGCATGTACAACCAAAATACGGGACTGAGCAACACTGGCGATTTCCCTTGCTCGATGAGCCAGCTCATTTATGACTTGTGGATCACTGCTTGGTCCCTTTAAGATCTGTAATCAGTCCTCTTGCAGTGTGAAAGCTAATAAGACCTGGCTTTATTTCCAAATCAATAAGTAGTAATTTACTTTTGTATTAGCAGGGTGTTTTGGTCCATATAGGAAAGAGCTAGTACCATTAATTATAAACAACACAGGCTGATTAAGCCTTATTTCTTTCATTTAATGCCCTAAAGCATTTCTGTCTCCTCAGGACCGGCTAAGATTGAGGACCTAATTGTAGCGCTGGATAACGGTTTGCACATTTTGGTAGAAACCTGTGCATGTAAATTGATTGGAAGTTATCGCCGTTTTGGGAAAGTTTGAAACTGTTAATGTTGGGTGTAGGCCGTCCTAGGTTTTTGAGCAACATATTTTGATCCAATGGACCTATTCCATTAGACCAGTGAATCTACTGGGGCTTGGGGAAAACCCTCCCGGTTGTCCCACAAGACAGACACACAGCAAGGTTATTTGGGCTTGGAGAAGGTTTGCAAGAATTAGCTGTATGATGATGATTCACTTGTTTCAACTTTTTCCTACAGTTTCGCCATTGATTGGCCGATATTGTGGCATGAAGATCCCTCCGGAGATCGTGTCCTCCACGGGTCTTCTGTCGCTGTCCTTTCACACGGACATGGCGGTGGCCAAAGATGGTTTCTCTGCACGCTACAACATGACTCGCAAAGACGTTACCGACAGTAAGTGTGATGCATTTGCATCATTTTCATTTACAGTGTCATTTATTATTTATAAACGCACCATTTTAATAGAACTACCCACAGAATCTGAGAGAGTCTGAGTAGCACTGTGTATCATTTATCAGTTTCTTCTCTTTATTTTACCATGTCAGCATCTTCCCCCTTTCCTGTTTCACTTAATGGCTGTGAAAGCAAATCTTCACTCGCTTCCTCCCGCTCTTTCTCCATTGCTATCTGTTGACATCGTCTCTTGTCTTTAATGGTAACACTATCTTGTCCTTACCTGTCATTCCAACTGTTGATGCTTTTTAAGCTCTGCATGACCCCTCATTTTCTGCCTTTTTGTGGGCCTTACCTTTGTTTCTCTCATCCCCAGGCTTCCACTGCAACACAGTGTTTGGCATGGAGTCAGGAAAGATCTCAGATGAGCAGATTTCCGCTTCGTCCTCGTTCTACGATGGCCGCTGGCTTCCTCGCATGGCCCGTCTCAACAACGAGGACAATGCCTGGACACCTGCAGAGGACAGCAACAAGGAGTACATTCAGGTCACTATCATACAAACACCATTAAGCCTCTGCCATGCTCCCTTAGCCCTGTGTTTGTTGTCTATGCTGGGAGTGGTGATGCGTGGAGAACCCTACTACATCTCTAACCGCTGTATGATGGATGAGGGCACTCTCTTAAGAATACATGCTTAGCATTTTTCTCCAGCACCATCGATTTTATATCCCTGTGCTTGAAATTTTTGCCATTGTCCACGCCGCAGAGCGATGATGGTGCCTGGATCTGGGAATCCTCAAGTTTTGTTTTTGTTGGATCAGAATCTCCTTGTGCTAAGGTTATTCTCCTGCACTCACTGATGTTCTTTTTCTCAGGTGGACCTGCACTTCCTGAAGGTTCTAACGGGGATCGCCACACAGGGCGCCATCTCGAAGGAGACACAGAAGTCGTACTACGTCACCACCTTCAAGCTGGAGGTCAGCACAAATGGAGAAGACTGGATGATGTATCGCCATGGCAAGAACCACAAGGTAAGCAAAGCAAAGAACCTTTTCATCTTGGCTCCAGAAACCCGCAGAACGCTTCAGAGACGGAGGAGCTGCTCATCATTACAACGAGAACCAGACTGGGAGAAAATCTAAAGCATGGGCGCTTTGCTGTTGAGAACCAAAGCGGAAGGAATGTTTACAGGTTTTATCAAAACCAGAAGGGTGACTTTTAAATACTCGTCTATCCAGGAAAATGGCTTTCTAAGCTGTATGAATGGATACTATTTATACTTTTTTTTGGTAATGTTTCATCAGCTATGCAAAGTATTCATTCTAATTAAGAAAGCTCATTCTGATAGTCCTGTATCTGTTTACTGAACTGAGTTATTGAACAGACTTCATGTAAACATAACCATTACTTATCCATATTTGTCTCATATCACAATACTGGATTTAGAAAAGAAGCTAAAGCACCTCAGACGACGTGAAGGTTCTGGATTTAATTGATGACTGAGCTGTATTGACCTCTGGGAGCAGTGACCTCGGTCCCAGATGGCCTCCTCATTGGTCCGTCAACAGAGAAAGTGACATGGGAACAGGTTGAGGGATGGTTATCTGGCAAAGGGGGAACAATAAGGCCCTTTGTGCGCTGTTATCTCTAAAGGCCATTCGTCATGCCTGTGAACTAACGGCCATAAACACACCTGCACGACCGGTCACACGTGCACCTGGGATAGCAGAGACCCAAAGCGTGGCAGAGTGTGGTGGTTTGTGTGTGGTTGGTTCTCTTTTAGTTCTATGCTACAGATTAGCATTTAGTCATTGCTGTTGGAATGTTCGTTACGAATCATAACCATCATGGTTGGATTTTCAAAAGATTTTTGGATCGTTTCAGGATAAATGGTGGAATGCCTAATCATGTCGTATTTTGCTCAAGCAAGCAAGGCCAGACCATCTTTTACACTTTTTAGACAGCTGGAATCAAATTACCCGAGATACCTAATGACACCAACACAAGGTTTGATTAGACTTAAAGGAACCTGGATGCACCATTAACATGTAAGCAAATACATTGAGAAAGTTCCTTGTATTCAGAGTTGGGTTACGCATACCCTTAGGTTGATTTTCTGGCTGCACCATTCGGGTTCATCACCACCACCTGCAACTTTTCTCGAGTAGGAGCATATGAGGTGGGGGTCTTTCAATAGCGCCAAGCATCCTTTAAAAACAAGGCGGTAGAAAATACAGATTGAAGTAGCAGGAGTCTAGTACATCAGCAACGCACTACTGAATGAATAGTCCTAGATGTAATCATAACATTAAATCACTGGTTTGGCCGAACAAAATCGCTTCCAGACTCCGCAGCGCACAGAATAGCACTTGATCCAGCACATCCTATGATATCCTGTGCCCCAAGTCTGAATGCTCGGCTCTATCTCGTTCCTGAATTTACTCACCCATCCGTGTGAGCATGCCTGATTGTCTAACGTATGTATAGCCACAAAAAGGTCATGAATAACTCCTACTCAATCAATCATGGATGTACACATGGACGGATAAAAGACTTTCACAGTCAGAAATGGAGGAAATCTCACAGGAACTCGGCTGTTTATTATCAAAAATTCCTCTAAATCCATCTTACAAGGCACGCAATTTATCTGTCACATGCTCGAGGCTGGAGAAAGAAACAGCATACAAAGCAATTTCGTCTCTCTCCTCGGCTGCTGTGCCAGAGAGCGGAAGTATGAAGGCGGAGTAATGGAGAGAGTTATTGTCATTTTTTACACTCGGTGACACAAAGCTTGAAGAGAAACGCAATTCTGTACCGAGTATCTGAATATATGAGATATACGTGTGCGTGCGCGCGTGTGTGTGGGTGGGTGTGTGCACTCTCTCACACACAGACCCAATTTCTCATCTGCATGACTCTGGCAAGCGGCCAAGCGAAACCAGCTCGACATCTTCATCCGAGCAGAGATGGAAGGAGAGAGGAAAACGAGGGGGGGGGGAAAAAGAGAAAGGTGGGACGAAAAGAAAGTCAGTCCAAAATAATGTCTTGACCAGACCGTCTTGTAGTGCATGTCCCTCTGGTGCCTTTAAATTCAGAGTAAGAATTTGGAGAAAGCGCGAGCATAAACTCGGACCATCTGCACCGTCCCTCGTTTGTTTTCTTCTCAGTCATTTTCTTTTTTTTTTTAGTCTCGTGTTAATCTGATCAACTGCTCTCTATGTATGCCCCGCCCCTTCTGTGCAGTATGGAATTTAAGGATCGGATTTTCTGACTCGGCTGTCCGTAGTGGAAAACAAACCCTCCTCGGAGCAAAAGATTTCATTTGTTGTGTAGTTCTGATTAGTTTAATCAGGAACGCGAACATGCCGTGATGCACGATTACATTGCATCAAGTTAGCAACCACATTCAAGCCTAGCAACCAAAATCATATCTCTTACATGTCTCGCTAATGAATTTAGCGTTTGTCCACTCCTGAAATTTTTTAATGTTTTTTTTCTCTCGCTGATGCGATGTTACGAATTAATTCGTGTGCAAACGCGTATATCCTGATGCACATCACGCACGATAGAAATGTCTGCGACATGATATTCTTGCCGCACGAGCTCAGAACGTGTAAAGACGTATGACGGGGCATCTCAGGGAAGCATGATGGCTTGGTTATAATTTTATGACCCGCGACGCCGCAGACTGAATTATTCAGCTTACTCGAGCTAGTTGTTTCCGCGTGAATGGAATGCCATGCTGTCGGCAGGCAGATTTCAACAACGGCTTAAAAAAGAAATAAAAAAATGAGGAGTGCGCGCGCATTTAACCACTCAAAAAAAGTGACCACTTTTTTTGCTGAATATGTAACACGGTTCATTTGTTTTTAGTATATAATTAGCAAAGAATCAAAAGAAGTGGATTTAGACATAATATTTCATTTCAGTATGAAAACTCTGTCCATAACGGAGCTTCCCGGCTCTTGTTTTTGTAACCAATTAACCTTTGACCTCAGCAATTAGGACTACTGGTGCAGGTCAAAGATGATGTCGGAGGTATTGCTGGAATCTGTGCGCTTCAGGGGACGATAGCATTTAGTAATCCGAGTCTTCTGTGCTTCACGTTTCATTTTCCCAAACCGTCAGCTTTACCGTCTGCGCTTTATTTACTTATTAACGCTAAGCTATTCCTAAATCGAAACATCTGAACACCTAAACGCAGTTTTCCCAGTCGAGACCAGCTGAATGTCCTTACATGCTCAAATTTGTTGAAATGTAACAGAAATGAATCATTTTTATTCACCCCCCCTTTACTATCCATACTTTTAATTTCCTTTTCAATAGTTTTTAAAACTAATTCCATTATTACACACCATTTTACCTTGTTCTTATGTATTTGTTTAAATTTCCCCCGTTATCACGCACTATTCAATTTTGACCTTAATGTTCTCTTTTCAGATTTTTTATTCATCTCACTAATGTTTTATTTATTTTACTTTCTCCCTCATTAATACACAAGGTTTCATTCATCCTATTAATGTTTTATTTCTAATTCTTTTACTTTTTTTACACGGTATTGTCTTCATCTAATTTTTCCCCCTAATTACTCACCACTTCACTCGGCTTCCTAATGTTACTTTTTATTTGTTTTTCCATTGCACGCAATTTCATTCATCTTCTTACTCGAATTAATTCTTATTCCGATTAACATTTCTCCTCTTTTTTTTTTTTTTTTTACTACTCACTCCATGTGAATAAAGTTCTTGTTTTTCCATTATTACACACTATTCATCCTACTAAAAGGTTTCAGTTTTAAGGCATTTAAAAAAAAAAAAAAGGGTTATCGTTTTTATTTTAGGGTCCTCGCCTTACGTCTCACTTGTTTTAAAAGTTTCATTCATGCGAATTATTTTCTTTTGTCTCTTATTACTCACAGTTTCACTCGTCTTGTGAATGTGTTCTTATTTTACCTCATTACACATTTTCAGTCCTGTTATTACGCACTACTGTGTTATTAACGTCTTATTTCGCCTTCAGCCTGAGGATCTGGAGTGTGTGGAGTGTGAGACCCATGCTGGGATGCGATACCTGTTAACGGCCGGGCATTTTATTTCTTCATGGGAACTTTCCCCTCATCGGTTTTCACTTCCCCCTATTCTGTAGTCTTATCTCGGTCTTATCGGTTCTTCATGGTGAAAGCATGAGAGCGATAAAGAGAAATTTCGGCTGCTGGGGTAAACTCGCACTAAAGTGGAACGCTGTATTCCTTGCTACATTGCGGTCATTTTTCTGTTAAAATCCTTGTTCTGAAACACCCGAACCACGTTCCAGTTACGTCACGCTCAAATCGGTGATGAGGGTTTTATTAATGAAGAGCATTGAAAAACAAATCAGGAAACTCGTGATGCAATTACTCCATAAAAATGACTTTATTCCTCATGAATAAGTAGAGAAGACATATTAGGAGTTTATTTTTGGACAAGTAACACATTAAAATTCAGCCAAGCTTGTGCATTGTTGTCCATTACAGATATTCCACGCTAACACAGACCCATCGGAAGTGGTGCTGAACCGCGTCCCTCAGCCCACCCTGGCCCGGTTCGTCCGCATCAGACCCCAGACGTGGAAGAACGGCATCGCTTTGCGCTTCGAGCTCTATGGATGCCAGATCACAGGTGCGTGTGTGTTGTTTCATGATCATGTATTTACTCTAAAACCTTACCAACTCTTTCACATATGCGGTGTTTGAACAGAACCCTGGTGTGCTCTCCGGGTCCGAGAGAGGTGATTCTCAGTCCAAGTGAACATCAGTGAGACAGTGACTCACTTGCGACGAATCGAATCACTTTCTCATTAGAGTTTACATGAATGAGGTTTGACTCTGAATCAACTAACTTCCAGCAATGAGTCAAATCTCTTTTTAACTCTAGTTTACTTGCATTCGATTCCACACTGAATTGATTAACTTCCTGCAGAGTCGATTCGCTTTGTTTTCAGTGGAGTGCACCGGCGTTAACGCTCTTGCAATGCTAGCGATTTGACTCTGAATCGACTCGCCTGCAGGAAGTGAATCGAACACTGATGTAGCGTTTTTTTGTTTAGTTTTGTTTCGTGTAGTTTGTAGCGGTGAGCTGCTAAACTATAGCCGAAGCGCCGCGCTGTAGCACGTTCTGGAGATTTGGAGGAAAATAAACCTCTGGATCTGGTACACAAAACATTTAAACTCATTATTCATAGTATGATATAATCACGTATTGAGCGCCGGCTCCATGTTCTCTGAGCCGGGGTGATTACTGTGATTTCCACACAAACTCAATTGCATGACATCATTCCGATTACTTTTACTTAACCCCTATGTGAGGATTTAGCAACCCATTCACAGTGTTTGTTATACGTACGTGGAAAGACGCCAAGGTTTTTAGTTAATTTATAATATTTAAGTCCATCATCTATTTAAGTAAATTTCACCCATCCACCATTCTGATCCCACTTTTCCCAGACGCTCCATGCTCGGAACTCCAGGGGCTACTCTCTGGCCAGCTTCCGGACTCGCAGATCTCCGCGTCTTCGTTTCGAGATCTGAACTGGGCCCCCAGCACGGCGCGCCTGGTAGCCAGCAGGTCCGGCTGGTTCCCCGCCCCGCCGCAGCCGCTGGCCGGAGAGGAGTGGCTCCAAGTGGACCTGGGAATGGCCAAGACCGTGAGCGGTCTCATCACTCAGGGAGCGAGAGGCGGAGACGGAGGAACGAACTCGGAAAACCGTGCCTTCGTACGGAAGTACCGGCTGGCCCACGGCATGAACGGAAAAGACTGGATCTTTGTGATGGACAGCAAGACCAGCATGCCAAAGGTTGGTTCCTGTGTCAGATCCTCATTTGGTATGCTGAAAGCTGTTTATCTCTCCTGGACCAGGATTTTAAAAATTGTAAAAAAAAAAAAAAAAAATTTTTAAATTGAATTTAAAAAATGTGCGATGTTGAAAAATACAAACATTGTGTTGTCAAAGAAATATTCAAGATTCTAGAGCAGTTTTTTTTTTTGCACTAATTTCTTCTATTTAAGAATTGGCAAAAAAACTTTGATAAAAAAATAGTTTTTTTTAATACTTTTGCTCTAAACTTGAGGAACGGCGTATCCACCTTACTTTTCTCTTTATTGTTTAGATTTTTGAAGGGAACGTGCACTTCGACATGCCAGAGCTGCGGCGATTCGACGTGATCGTGGCTCGGTTCGTCAGGATTTACCCTGAACGCTGGTCTCCCGGGGGCATCGGCATGAGGGTAGAGGTTCTGGGATGCAGCCTTCCAGGTAGGACGCTGCGGGATTGGAAAATCATCAACGTGTAACACGTTAGTTCCTGTTCAGACTTTGGTCTAAAGTATCTGTAAAGATTCGCTCCCTTACGACGTCTCGATCTTCACTTTAAATGAGCCAAAATAACACAAAAAAATGAAAACATTAATGCAAATTAATGCAAAATCTTGAATTTGCAATGAGGAAAAAAATGAACACGTCTTTACAGAAAACGTCACCATATCACTGATTGTTGGTTTTTGGCTAAACACCACTTTTTAAATGTTTACATGAAGTGTACAAGTTTCCTTTGTTAATAATAGGAACAATAATGTAGTACATCGACCAATCAGAATGGAGAATTCAGCAAAAGAAAAAAAAAAAAAAATCACTCAAGCTTTTTTTCCTCCCAAAATTTCCATAAAACTGTCAAACGTTTGGACGGAAACAGCCAATCAGGGCAGTTCTGCTCGAGAGCCGAGCGCGTAGAACTGGATTTTCTGTGTTGTTTTAGGAGGTTTTCCCATGAAAGATGGGGAAAAAATTCTGATTTTATGGAAGGAAAAAAAAAGACGACGCAGGAGAGAAGAGAAGGTCATGTTGGGTTTGCTGTGGGCGTTTGTGGATTTGAGATATTCAGCTTCAAGGCCTGCTGGGAAATTTGTGTAGGGGTGTGTGTGTGTGTGTGTGTTCAGCTCTGACTGAACGTCCCCATGATGATATGATAAGACGGTAATACAAGAGTGTGTGAAGTGAAATCCTGCACATCTGTAGAGCGGACCAGCCTGCAATCTGGAAACGGTTTACATAGCGCATGCACACGTGCACACACACACACACTCACACACTCCTAGATGCATGCTCAGTGTACATTAGTGCAGTCTATTGATTCGCCTTATGGTGATTGAGAGACCGGTGCATGTTTGAACATCTGCTCGTGGCGTCTTATAGTATACGGTGAACGACACACACACAAACACACACACACATCAATGAATGGTGAGCAATAGAAAGCTTGCCAATAATCTGCTATGTTCTATTATTTATTACTCAGCTAATGGCTTGAGCATGTGCGTGTGTGTGTGTGTGTGTGTGTGTGTGTGTGTGTGTGTTGCAAATGCCATCAGAGCAGTAACACTGCACCATATAGTAATGTCAGCATTGCATTCCCATGTGTTTGACATTCATCTGCGTGTGTGTATAAATTGCCAATCTCTCATGTGAGCTCCTGTTCTGTGTTTCCTCTCCCCTCGATGAAAGAGTACACACACACACACACACACACACACAGACACACTCCTACGGAGCCCTATTGTTCTTCTTTCTCTCTCTCTCTCTGCTGCATTTGGCTGTGAAAATGTTTTTGTTGTTCCTTTCTTTCTCTCGTTCTGCTTCTTATCAGAGAGCGCTCCACGTTCTTTCCCAGGCTCTCACACACACACGTGTACATCTGGCAGGTGTGTGCGCGCGCATGTCCGTCAGTCTTTTACTCTTTGTGTAAAGGCTCCGGATTAAACTCCATAGAGGAATTCCATCATCATCATCCTACATTCTCACTATAAAGAATAAAACGGTGTCGTTCTGCTGCAGGAAAATCATCAGAGAGACAAAAAGAAAAAAACTAAACGAGTATGAAGCGTGTGATGTATAGACAAATTATATATAGTGAAATGTAAAGCAGTGTATTTTACTGATTATAGTGTGTGTGTGTGTGTGTGTGTCTCTACCAGCTCCATCTCTGTTGCTGTTATCATGATGATGATTTAGGCTAACGTGTGTATATTACGTCAGTCCTGCTACTTTGTGTGCCCCGAGAGAACCGTGTGTGTGTTTGTGTGTGTGTGTGCGCGTGCGTTTCCCAGCATGCCTTGCTGTGCAGGGACGCTTTCTACATAATTGAAGTTCTTCCATTTTTTTCTTTCCTCTTTTTAGCTTGAGTCATATCATGCTGAGTCAGGGACTTTTCGCAGCGATGTGGCAGAGTGATGGAGGGACTACGAAAGATGGGGAGAGAGAGGGAGGGAGAGAGAGGGTGCGAGTGAGAGACAGACAGAGAGACAGACGGAGAAAGAGGAGGTGAAATGGTGGAAAGTGATGGCAGTTCTCACTGATGTGTGCGGGCCTGAAAGGTCAAATCCAGCTGTTCTAGAACACACACACGCCATTTCAGCTAACAGATATATTTCATTTCATATCAAACACTCCAATAGATTTTTCCCATTTATGTTAATTTAATCTAATAATTATTGTCTTTTTGCTGGTAAGTCTCACACACACACACACACACACACACGTGTGCGCGCACACAGACACAGACACCATTCCAGTGCACATCATAATATATTTTAAGCCTCCTGTGGCAGTAGAAAGGATATCTAATCTAATCTAATGTAAAATCAATGTGTTTCTGCAGTTAAGTGGGCAGTCTGGTGTATTACACTCAAACACACACACACACACACACACACACGAAGAGCGTCATCTGACATTGCTGTCATATCTAACAAAGGTCAGAGTCATTAGATGAGCTGACCTTTATACACTGACAGAGCCTCTTAAGAGCCTGTGTGTGTGTGTGTGTGTGTGTGTGTGTAGACCATCACTACACTACTTCCCCCTCCTAACCAAATTAACAAAATAACGAGTCACTACAGTAAACAGTAAAAGAATGAATAATCTAAGAGAATGGGGGAAAAAAAATAAATAATTAAAAAAAAAGACAGGAAGTCAGTAGGAATGTGGAAGGAAGTAGAATTAGTGTGCTAATTTGCTAATTCTGCTAGGTGATCGAGTCTCAGGTCTGCAGAGTCGCAGAGAAACAAAACCAGGCAGCTTCCAAGTGTAAAAGCGAATCGACTCTGAAGCGACTCCCTTCTGGGAAGTGAATCGAGCGGGTGGCGTATTATCTGCGGGCAATCGTTTTCCCCCCTCGACGTGAGCTGCTAAACTGCTCCAAAGCACCGCGCTCTCAGGTTGTGCGTTTGCTTTTTGTGTTGTTTCATGCAGCGTCAAACCAAACCAAACGGCAAACGAACCAAAAGAAGCGATGAGTGTCATGTCATAGTACAACATATAGTACATTCAACAGCTGTGCTCCTTTGCATTACTGTTTTATAACATGAATTGAATTTAATCTCACTCAAACCGCGCGCACACACACACACACACTCCATTCTTCCTCCATCCACCTCACCTCGGTGTGTGAGTTACAGCTCCAGTGTTGTTCCCCTTCAGTGTGTAAAAGTGATTTGTGTCGGTTTGGTGTTTAGGAGATGGAAGGGACCGGGACGTTTCTCTGGGTTTGTGTGCGTGTGCACTTTTTTTTCTCATTTAAGATCCCTGAAGCTTGTCTCGTTTTTCATCTCCAGGGCATGCGCTCTTTCGTCCTGACGTTATGATTTGAGACAGAGGTGTTATGTTGGGTCTCGGGCAAGGCTGTGCAGCATTTTATGTGGCTGAATGATAAAATGAGGGGAAATACAGTTGTGTTAATGATTGTGTGCGTGTGATTCAAAACCGTCTACTAGATTTGTATCATTTCTGGTCGAGACGAGTAAACCTAAAAAGACCAGGTATAAAGAACTAATAGCTATATTTATTGCAACTCGTATCTATAATGATGTTTTGTTTCATTTCCCGTAGAAACGTCCACGGTTACCGTGCCAACTTCCACGCTCACGCGCTCTTCCCCTGCAGAAAGCAGCACGGCTCATAAACTCAACTCCCGTAAGTAGACAAATAATAAAATGGTTTTACTCAGTTGTTTGAATTTTCTTTTCCAACACACACACACACATACAGTAATATGGCAGCATCGATCAAATTTATAGTCTAATAAATGGCCTGATCAGATTTAGCATTCGTTAACATCAACAAACCATAAACTTCAGCATGAGTAAGATATCATGAAAATAAAACACTTGGAGATTGATTATTTTCCTATCACAGCGCAATCACTATGTGGCGGGAGGAGGGGGGGGGGGGGCAATTTATTACAATGAAACGTCAAAACACAATGTCCTCCATCTTAAAAAATTACCCTTTTCCAAAATAAATAAATAAATAAAATGTGACTGAAAGTGGAGACTCCCTCCATAAATGTTAAAGATGGAGTGCGGTTTTAGAAAATGACTCACCTTCTGACCAATCAGAATCCAGAACTCCTCAGCGCTGTACTATAAAAATCAGTAACGCTATCTAAGGCAAGTTTAACGTAACATGCTATCAGTTATTGTTTAAAAGTTTACTGCAAATCTAGCAAAAAGAAATGAGCGAGATAAACACTAAAAGCGTCAGCGATTTATCGATTAAAATTTTGTTATACAGCTGGCACGCTGGGGTCAGACTTTACTCGTGTTTCAAAAGAGTTCAATCTGGCATTCGTTTCTCAGATTCGCCGGTTCCAACCCTGGAGCGTTTTACACACTGTGAAGGCTAAAGCCAGAGGTTAGAGAAGGCTAGTCACGGACTCCCCAGCCCACGCAGCGCCTAACTGCCTGATCCAAACTCGTATGAATTTATTACATCAATGAGCAAGCGGAGCATTTATTCTTGTCTCTCTTGTCTTCCTGTCCATCCCAGCAACCTCCAGCACATCTCCCCCCTCTTCCATGGTGCTGTGCGATTTCGAGCAAGGTTTGTGCGGATGGACTCATGACCCCAACGCTGACATCATCTGGGCTTTGCACACCTCCAGCAGAATCGCCGCCCAAGGCCAAAGTCAAAACCTCTCTTTAAACTCCAATAGTGAGTCTCTCCTTCTCTCTCTCACACACAAAAACTCCTAAAATCACCCGCCCACAAATGAGCACACACTCCCTCGCTTGTAAATTAGCATGCCTGTGGGTCTGCGTTAACATACAGCTACACACGTGCACTTAAAACCTAACATGCAATTACTGAAATGAATAGAGAATTTCCTAACGTGTCTTTTTTGTTACGCAATTACACAAAGTCTGGCATTGTGGTGCCGTGAGTAGCGTTGCTGTCCCCAGAACTCCAGGGTTCGTTTCTGAGCTCGGGTTTGTGTCTGTGTGGAGGTTCTTGTAGTATGATTTAAGCTGTTGTCACACGTGGCTCGTTTTGCGGGTATGAACTCGCGTGAGATTTTCCCCTCCTCCCCCTGCTCGTCTCTGTTCACATTACATTATCTGGTTGTGAACCCTGTTCCGTTTACGTCATCAATATGTAAGGAACATGCAATTTACTAATGTCGCTGATCAATGATGAAAAAGGGAGGCAAAAAATGATGAAGGGAATCATGCACTTTCAGGTCCTGCTGCCTTCATTTTACCAGACACTGCTTCATGGTCCTCAAGAACTCCCTTTGAAAAAAACTCCCTGCTCGCTGAAAAATAAATTTCTAATAAACGGGAGATTTCCTCCATCGACCATAGCACACCTTTCCTGCTCATGGTCTTGCGACCGTCAAACAAATTACAGGTCATGAATAGCATTCCGTGTTTTAGGTCGGAAACTTTCACACCAAATATAAACCGCACTGGAGTTCAGGAGAACCGTATAACAGACCCCTGTTTTCTGGACAACTCTTGGTGCAAACCGGAGTTTCAGAAAAGAGCGTGTTCACATCAAAGAAACGAGCAGCTCAAGCAGTCCCCGGTCCACACCAAAAGCTCTAGTGTGAAAGCAGAAGGTGCTTAGCTCAGATTTACTTCTTAAGAGACCAGAGGGAAATCCAGAGGGAAAAAGGATGAGAACCAGTGGAGTAAGGAACTTGAATGAGTAAGTGGCAATACACGGAAATACATTTTAATTAAATCTGATTTTACATTACGTCTAGCCATAAAACCATGACACTAACAACCCTAATGTGCATGGTCCCATCATTCCATCCAGCGTGTACTACCACGTCACACACGGTGTTCCTGTGATAGGCTCTAGATCCATCGCCACCCTGACCAGGGGGCAGGGGCACAATCAAACTCATGTCCCAGACTTTGCCTGCCCAATGTGGAAGAGGTAACGACACCGGGATTGATACTCGGCCTGCTTTTTCCCTTCGAACATTCTTACTCGTTCATTTGCTTCCTAGCATTTGGCAGGATGCAAAGCAGAAGCTGCGGTCAAGCAAAGATTCTCTTGACAAACAGTCAATGTTTTAGATGTATCCATACGAATGTGATCTAACAATTTTTTTTTTGGTTTTGCGTGAAGAAATAAACTCCCTTCTTACATCATTACAGCCTACCTAGCTTCTCCTCTTTTTTGTGAAACAAAGTGTTAAGACTCAGGATCTGTACTTGACTTGAAAGCACCCTACTTCTGTGGAAAAACCTACAACTTTAAACTACCTCAAAGGCACACTGCTGCATCAATAATCAGTCTTCTGTTTTCTTAAAGCCTCCTTGAAGAAATAGTTATTGCTTTTGTTTGACTGGTCATATTAAGAGATCCTGTCGGCCTGTATTTTTTACTTTTCCTTTCGATTGTATGCAGACGTTAAGGAAGCCATTACCCTAGACCTTTTTGACGCACTCTACTCGAGCCGTTAGAGGTGACCTTTTGCATCTGATCCTGAATCGCCGTCCTGTCACACAAACAGCTCGCTTTGTCCTAACAGTGAAAGAAAAACCATGGATGAATATAAGAACAGGTTACAGAATTCATACCTGACCCTACATTTTTTTTGGTTACCGTTGGGGATCTTATTCACAAGTGATGAGCATGAGCATGAACCACTGCTGTGGTGGTGAAACAGCTCAGTTTGCAGATGAAGCCCTTTGTTTAATGATCTATATCCTTAGTTATGGTCATGAGCTGTGTTTAGTGGCTAAAAGTATAAGGTCAGTGGCAGAACTGAGGTTTATCCATAGGGCTGGATAAGGTCACTCCAATCGAGAAGAGATTTGGAGTAGATCTGTTGATCCCCCAAATCAAGATTTGCCAGTAGAGGTAGTTCGGGACATATTGCAAGGATGTCCCTTTGTTGGCTACCAGTATCAGACAAGTCTCAATGGGTAGAGACCCGGGGGAAGACCCAGGACCCGCAGGAGAGCGCACCGTTGGCTTAGGAACGTCTGGGAATCCAAACAATTTAAGAAGAGCTGGAATCTGTGGCCAGGGCTGTAGAAGTCTAGGCCTAGCTTGCTTTGCAGATGTTCCACAACCTGAAATGTAAATATAAATAGATAAAAACAATGTCATTCTTTAATAAACAGACAATTGTTATTGTTGCCATGCTCTTTGAGGAAGCTAATCGAATTTGTTGCTTCACATCAGACCACATCACACCATTTTAAAAAAAAAAAATTACTATCCTTTAACAGCATGCTTTGCTGTGATTTATTACTTTCTTAAATTACGTCTAAATATAATCAAACCACATTTAGAAGGTAACTGGTGGCCCGGAGAGGCTTTCCAGATGACAAATTCCTAAAACATTTTGCTCCTGTATGGTGGAATTTTCCCCTTGGCAATCCTTTATTATTTTAAATCCCTAAAAGATGATACAGTTGTGAAGTTTGCATACACATTTTTCTCAAAATGAAGGAGGCAAATGTTTGCCCATAATGGTGTCTCTTTACTGAGGTAATATTTATACTGGGATTTGTTTGTATGGCCTCACGCTCATGGTAACCGTCTCCAAGTTGGCGCCTGGTGGAATTGTTTGGTTTATATCAACTGGTGAACTGGAATTAATGGCAAGTGTTTGATTTGAAATATTACTTGCACGTTTGCCCAAACTGACATTGTAGATGGATTTGAAGTTGTGTGTTTACATTCTCGGCTTCTGTTTCGAGTACTCTGTCGTTGACCAGCTGCTGTTATGTCTGCACAGGTCTCGGAAACTACCTATATGTCGAGGCTAGTCCCAAGACACAGGGAAAGAAAGCCAGGCTCTTCAGCCCAGCAGTAGGCCCCAATACAGGGCCTCTGTGCTTGAAGTTCTCCTACCAACTAGAGAACGAAGGAACCCTTCGGGTGTTACTGCACAACCCACTTCAAGAGGAAACGCTTCTTTGGGCTCTCCAAGGCAGCCAGGGCTCTATGTGGAAGGAGGGACGCACCATCATACCTCAATCTCCCAAGGAATTCCAGGTAAACTGGGGTGATGTCTATAAAATGACTAAAAAGGATAAAAAGAGTACTATTTCTAGTAATCATATTTTTATATTCATGTATGACTGCTCATTTGAGCATTTTGTTTCATTGAAGGTGGTCATTGAAGGCATCTTTGAGAAGGCAACCACAGGCCACATCTGGATTGATAACATCCATATGAGCTCCAGCACACCACGGGAGGAATGTAAACGTAAGAGCTGGTGTTTTACAGATCATTTCCGTTCTACATACTTATCGGTCATGCATTCATTCATCTACATTAGGATTCTCAATTTCATTTTTTTTGTTTTTAAAAAGAACACATTCCTTAGTTTATAATCTTTGAATTGCAAATAAAAAGTATGGATTTGTGCTCAAGTGTCACAGCAACAACCATAGCACTGCTTCTCAAAATAAAACTGACATGAATACAGAAGGGAAGGGAAGGGAGGGGAGGGTATGAGTGACATGTTACTTGCCATCAAACCCAAAAGAAGAATCAAAACTAGGCCACAAAGCCTCACGGGCCACCATGCTAATCTATATTTCATTATGTTCTCCTCGCAGTATTTGTAAACAGTATTCTCCGAAACCAAATTTACTCAACATCTCCAGTGGCCTCCAGTCCAGGGATTAGCGCTGGTTTCCAACGGATCTAAATTATGGAACCCAGATTTTATGTTGGTAATATAAAGCCAAAATGTGTTTCACGTATATAAAATTAGATTCCTAAGCAATAAACACAATACTGGACGGTAGTTATTGTAGTTACCATGAATATCACAGACTGTAGAATATCCAGGTATTTGGATTTTGAATGCTCCATTCTGATTGGTCAGAAAGTGATTATTCTCCAATACAGCAGCTCTGACGATAGCTTTGGCTGCAAAGTTTATATTAATGTGCTCCATCCAATACATGTGTTTCTATCCATTCAACACAAACTTTTTCACAATAATAGTTTTATCTAAAGTGACGTTTATTATATATTTATGGAAGCGTTAGCACTTCGTCATCCTTCAGAAAGCTTAGCGGTTTCTCGGTAACAAGCTGCATTCACACCATTTATTGCAGCTACAAATGGATAAAAAAAAAAAAGGAAGAAAAAAAAAACTGTTAGCATTGACCAAATATTATTATACACACACAGGTTTTGTGAATGTGTTTACCGTTCTCTATCTCTTTTTCAGAACCTTTTGCTACTTTTCCTCCAGATTTGTTAGGTGAGTTGTTTCAACTATTAGTACAAACTGTATACTGCAGATCCAGGATCAGTTTTAGCTCATGTTACACATGGCAAAATGGCAGTTCACGTTCTCTGCCAAGATAAAAAAAAAAAAACAAACTCTGATCCTGGAAGCAGGACATACCTTTTTATAAGAATTGCCTGTTCTGTGTTGGATTGGTTCTTGCACCACTGACGAGCATAAACCAGCTCCCTAACTTTCCAACACTGGTTCGCATGGATTTGGTAAACCTTTGGTTAGCTGGCACATTTTTTCAACCTTGTTCAGCGATATTTTTATGCAAGTTGAATAGATTACATCAGCCCACACAAATTAATCAGCACGTCCAGCCTTGCACAACTAATTTCCACTGTCTAGTTACAGTTTGCGCAGTGCGCAAGACACCATCTTTTTTTTAATGAGCAGCATTCTTTGTGACACAATATAGCATCACATGCTTGGCTTTTTAAAAAAAGCATGTTAGAGACAGCATTCACATCTTCTGGTCCCTAGAGTACTGTTCCTTTGGCTTTTTTTTCGGTTGCCTGTGCTCAGCTCTCTTTTTAGCAAACGTTGCAGATCTGACAGGAAAAAAACAAGTGCAACATTGTGCCTGAACCATAGTTATTTTGAGTAACAGGACTCAATGAGGCCTGGCTCAATGTTCGGTAATTGGTTTCAGACATTGTGTCAAGTAAATTCTGCTACTCCACAGCCTACCTCTTGCTATAATGAAGACAACTCAAATAATACCAGTAGTCTGATTGGACTATAGCGCTAATCCACTAGCTAAGCATTAGAAACATCCATCTTCCCTAGGCAAACACAGCAACACACCTGTGTGACAATCTCACTAGGAACCAACACTGCTACCACACAATTAATAACAGGGTTACGTCAAAGCTTAAAAGAAAACTCCACCCTGAAGCATTTTAAATACATTTGTATTTAAATTAGTGGTAAAAATCATTGATTCTGGTGCTATGGAGTTATTGATTGGTGTGGTCTTTTTAGTGGCTGTGCATCATGCGGAGGTCACAGGGGATATTGCTATTGGTAGCATTTAACAGGACACAATTTCAAAAACAAACAAGTGTGCCTTCTTTCAGCTTTTCCAGCGGCACACGTCACAATGAAAAAGCCAGTGCAGAAGACCAGTTGGTGCAAATTCAAAGTCCCAGAATGCAATGCAGAAATACAAGGCAGAGACTTGGATGTACAAGATTACAACCGTGATGGTGTTGATGCTTTGGAAGCGGATCTGTTTGACCAGAGTGTACAGCTGAATAGGTGAAAGATCTGGAAAGACTAAATTAGTAAAGGGCTCCTGCATTGCACTCTTTAGCAAACGCGATTTCCCACTCCACTATGGTCATTTGGTAGGAGTTTGATTAGGAGACCGTTAAATAAAAAGTGATAACAGATCAACGTGAAGTTAAAACAAAACAAAACGAAAAAAAAAAAAACTGGGAGGGGAGACACTGCGAGTCTGTTTACTACAGAGCACCAGCCAGTGGTTGTCTGGAAGAGCACCCATGCAAGTGGTTCAGGGTGGATTTTTCCTTTAAGTACAAAAAAATAGCTTTCTTTTGGTATCATGCAAGTGTTCCAAATGTGCATAAAATGACGGGAAAAAAATGCATGTTGTTCTGCTTGGACCCCTGATTTGAATGCAGCCCTACATGCATCCCTGAATGAAGCCATGTAGCTACCATGCCTTTAAATAGTCCTGAAGAGTTAGTCATTATGGCAACAAATATCTCTGGTTAGTGTACAATTAGACTGCTTATCCTACTACCTTATTAACCCTTTGATTGTTTTTTAATCAAGGACTAACCTATAAAGCAAGGACATTTAGCCCTACTTACGGCTTGTCGGAGTGCATTTTTCTCTGCTATGCTTGCACATTGAGCCATGGCAGTAACATGGGGTGTTGTCACATGTTGTATATCTCTCCACCAGGGGAAGCCCCACCAGGCAGGAGTGAGCCAACAGTAGATACCCTGTCAGTGCCACCCATTTCCCCCAACTGGTATTACTTCATGGCTGGCGGAGGCGCCATCTTGTTCCTGGTCATTGCCGTGGTCATGGCCATTGGCTGTCGCCGCCTGACAGCCAAGAGGAGCAGACCCACCATGGCCTACTATAGTCCCCACAGTGCTTACTACCCAAATGGTGCCATGCCCAGAGCAGGGGGGGGTTCTAAGTTGACTGTTTGGGTCGAGAAGGGGGATGGAAACTCCTACTGGTGAGGGGACTTGGTGTGATAAACATTGACCTACATTGCTGACAGAAGGTCAGAGGAAAAGAACTCAAGAGCTGAAAAGTTGGTTAAGTGTAAGGGATGCCTTAGTCAAGAACTTTTTTGGTATCACCTCGATTCCAACTGCTTGCAAACTGCGCAGCTGAAGAGTGGATCAGAACCAGCATCTGCTCTAAACCTGTTGGTTTTCTTTGTGGTTTTTTTACTGCACCTTTACTTGCTGGATGTGGGGAGACACCGAGTCTGTTTACTACAGAGTACCAGCCAGTGGTTGTCTAGAAGAGCACCCTATTGGAAAACCTTCCAGTACAAGCTTAACTGTGACGTGACCAGGTTGAAAGCTCCTTGTGCCTGTGCCTGGGGGTAGCTCCTGAACTACCAAACCATCAGAGACTAAGTGGACATGGTGTCCAAGCCAACGACCTTAATTATAGATCCAAGACTGGCATGATGCCTTACTAATACTTCAGATGGGGATTGGTTTCAACTGGTCCCAAATCAGGGCTAGATGACGGAATGGATTACAAGATCAGGACTGAAGGACAGCCTTTACATTTTTGCAGATCTAGATAATAATTACTAATAATAATGTTGTGTATCTAAATGTGGTGTCAACTTGTGTGGTTTACAAAATGGAATGAATCATGGGTAAATTTACAGCTGTTAAAATGTTTGCACTTTGAATAGAACCTCGTAGTATTTGTGAGACAGTCTGGGAAAAACCATCTGATGACATCCTGGGTAAACTTGGGCAAATAAGGATGAAAAATTAGGACTTTGGCCTGGTTACTTAACTTAACATACTTAACATGCCATAAATATATTGCACTTCTATGACAAGAAAATGGATTTATTTAATTTTTTTCCTTGCCTTGATGTCTTCCAGATAAGGAGTCAGTTTAGCAAACATGGTGGTAAAAACAGACAAGAGTGTGAAAAGACGTCCAAGACCTCTCTATTCAAGAGTGATTTCCTCTCACAGTTAACATCAAACTTTGGATAGCTATGTGCCATAGTGAAATGTAGCTCAATCGATTTCCCACAATGCCCCTACTCCGTAATCGAAAAAGAATCCTTAATGGACTTTTCTCTATTTTTCAGACTTTAAAATGCTAGAATGCATATTGTGGTTGAGATACAAGCAAAAGACAAAAAAAAAAAAAAGTCAGTTAAAATGTAATTTTAAGAACAATATAATAGAAATAGAAAGGGTTTCCAGTCTACCACACAATGTACAATTTCTCTGTTTACTATTTGGACCATTTCTAAGGAGGGTTGATGCTTGAGGAAGCTGGGCAATGGGCTATAATACAACTGAGCATGCATGTGTACAATTTTGTATATTTCTACAGACTCGGATTCAGTGATCAGCTCGAGATATTCGAGAGACAGTCCAGCAAGAACCTTCCAGAACAAGAAAAATCACATTTCATACATCACATAGGTCACAGTGAAGCTAGCATCAAAGAGATTCAACATTGCCCAGAAATATTCGGAGAGGAAAATTGGAGAGAGAGAGAGAGAGAGAGAGAACATATTTTCATTGCTATATTTCTCTATCTCAAGACAGGAATATTTGAGTTCTGCATTTTTATGCCTGTTCCTCAAATTTCACAGCAGAAATCCCCCCAAATATTGCGTAGGCCCACTCGGTTCCAAGCCAGAAGTGAGGAGGCGTGCATTATTCCAAGCAAACGGCTGTCAGCGTTTTATTCCCTGCAACAAGCCACATAAACAACGCCAGCTGCTTCCCTTCACAGCCTCGTCTTAATGAGGACCGAGAGAGAGTGTAGCGGTGATGGAGCGAGCTCTGTGCACTCCCAACAGCTGGTAGACATTTTGTTATGCCGCAGGCCTTGGAGTCCTCCAGAACAATGAAGAGCGTGCAGCACCTCCACGTGGTTCGCTAGTTTTCCGAGCAATTTTTCAAAATCCATTTACTGTAAGGGAACTGTAAGGGAACACTGGTGTTGAAAATTAGATGAGGAGATTGAGAGAGAGACTTCCATGAATGCTTGTTCTACTTGTTCCCTACTTCCCAGTGCATTTCCTAGTTTCCTTGTTCTATAGTTTAGACTTGAGAAATCACAGCACCGAGTAGACTTCCTAGTGTAGGGGGTGTTTACCAATTTCAAGTGTCTTCCTAGTTTCCTCATTTGCTAATTTTGAGTTCAGTGCGTTTCCTTGCTCCCTAGATTCAAGTGTTTCCTAGGTCCCTTGTTCCAGAGGTACGCGGTTTCTAGTTACTGTGTTCCAAGTGCCTTTCATAATTTACTCGTTCACTAGTTAAGCACATTTCCTAGTTCCCGTGTTCCCAGTGTGCTCCTTAATTTGCTGTGGTTTGAATGTGTTCCCTTGCTTCCTTGCTCTAGTTTCGAGCATGTTTGCTAGTACCTTTCTTCCTTAGTCTCGTGCATTTTCTAGTTTACTCATTTCCTCATTCACTGGTCAAATGTTTCCTAGTTCCCAGTGTCTTAGTTCTGAGCGTTTCCCCTTGTTTCCTTGTTCCCAAGTTTGGAGTCATTTTTCCTAGTTCCCCAAGTTGCAATGTATTTGCTAGTTCCCAGTGTTCCCTAACTCTGTGTTCTCTAGTTTCCTATGCATCCACTGTTTGGGGCACTTTTGATAAAATTTAGCACACTGATTTGCCATGGTCATGCACAATGATTGGTTATCGTTTATTGCATATTTCCGTGCTGATACTCAAAGTGTGGTATTCATTATGGCACCAAATATGGTGCTAGGGTTATGAATGACAAATATGTAGCTACTGAGATCTTTAATACTGGATGGTTTTATCTTGTATTTCTAGATTATAGAGCATCTCAGTTAGCATGGTTAGGAAGGGAGAAAGAGGAAAAGGGACAACTTTTGAGAGCCATTCGTTGCTCTTTCCATCACACAGAGAAGTAGTGAGAGAAGTGTTGGCGATGTGCTTCTAAATTAATTTCATCTTGCCATACATTGTTTCAAGCTCTGAATATTTTTAATTAGTTAATGGACCCAATAGCGTTCATTACAGCTGCTGGAAGGTTTCCTTCTTCACTTTTTTGTCCCACTCTAAAAATAAAACTATTTATGACCATAAATGATGTGCTTCTTTGGACATGGGTATCTCAGGGTTTGTAGAACAGGCAGACAGTTGCTGTCTTCTCAGAGGAGTTGTTATCTCGTCCCTGTAGAACAGATTGCTCACAACAGAGCCAGTCAGCCCACCACCTTCGCATCTGTAGCACGCAGGCTTTCACATCAATTTCTCAGCCTTGTTTGGTTTGGACCCAGCAGGCCTCAGTTCAAACACTTTCTCAACAAAGGCAGCATTGTCCTGATAAGCCACCTAACGATGCTTGACGTTCTGGCCGTTTTTATCACCCCACAGCTTATGTAGGTGGTTCAGATGTTCAGACTGTACTTACGTTTAAAAGGATGAAGGCGATGTACTTTCCTGTATGAATGTGGCACTATACCTCAATCTTAAAATAAGTGTGTGGTTTTGAGGGGGAAAAAAAAAAGCAAACATGAATGGAATATTTTTTGCTTGATGAATTGGAAATGCCCTTTTAAAAGTATGGTAATAAAATCTTATTTTTCTAACCAGGCGTTTTTCTTCTTAATTCTTTTTTTAATAATTACACATAATAACCTGTAATTAACATTGCCATTTTCATGTTTCTGTAACACCTAATTTTTATCATCACTGGTAATGACTTTTACAGATTGGGCTTTGGGCAATTTTGTATTTCAATTAATCGTTTCTCCTCCCCACAGTTAAAAAAATGGACCCCAGAGGTAATCGTCTTCTTGAAAACCGGGACCGCATGAGTACAGGTAGGTATATACTGGTAAATACTTTTTTTTTTTTATAAATATTGTTGAAGAAATATCGCTTCTCATAATTCTTGTAAAGTTTTCTTATAAGGACTTCCTCGTTTTGTGTTTTGGAAAAAGGGACAGGTTAATTAGAAACCCATTATCTGTGCATATTTATTCATTGGCAGCTACCCGCCCTACTAATGAAGTGTAATCAAGTCTATCCTCAGCCCATATGCCCTCCACCAAGTCGTCAATCACTTCAGGCTCATTTGTTGATGCTAACAGGGCAAATGTGTGCATACTAATGAAAAGCAAAAGAAGTGAAATGTAGTGTTTTTAAAAAAAAAAAAAAAAGGGGTGAGGTTTATTAGATTGTGGAATCTTTATGTCTTTGGAAAAGAGGTGCAGGCTGGCACAAAATTTAGGAAAATGTAGACATGTTTTCTTGACATCCTATACCTATGGTGTAGAGGTTACCAATTCAGGATTTTTATTCAACCGAGCATTCTTGTGTGTCCAGGGTTATGTATTAGTTTACAAGCCATATACAACAGCATTTGTCTGTCCCTATTCTCAGGCCATTGAACATACACTGCATATAAAAATAATCAAAAAAACAATTGGTTTGAATGCTTTCTCAGACCAATCCCATGCCATGTACAGGCCAATTCTTCCATTTCTCACTCATCTTTAGTTACTGTGGCACTGTTTTACCAAATAGTGAGAAGAGGTGAAGAATTTCCCACTTTTCAGAAGATCCTATGTTAAGATTATATGTCCAGTATGAAAATTCATAAACAGTCTCCGCATTTCCTTGTTCTAGGTGTACAATTTCCAGAATGGACCACTGTAGGACCTTCCATGGAGCCTCCGGTAACACGAATAACAGGCAAGGACAATCCCTGGCTTTACACGCTGGACCCCATCCTCCTCACGATCATAGTGATGAGCTCTCTGGGAGTTCTGTTAGGCGCCGTGTGCGCTGGTCTTCTGCTGTACTGCACCTGCTCCTATGGAGGCCTGACCTCGCGCTCATCCACCACTCTGGAGAACTACAACTTTGAGCTCTACGATGGCATCAAGCACAAGGTGAAGTTTAACCAACAGCGCTGCTGCTCGGAAGCTTGAGGACTACCTGACCCACGTTTATCGGACATGCAGAATTTGGCGCTTTCAAGAGAGACTTGCCCCATCTCTTGGTATGCATGTCACCATATTGCTGCTTGTTGGTGCGATTGTTGGAGCCATCGCTTCCAGCTAGCCTTCCTTGCTCAGCTCAGATCTTGCTTGGCTGGTGCGGCTCGATTCAAAAGTGGATTATCGAAGGCTGCTTTGGAGTTATCTCTAGGGAAGCGTTTCCCAGCTTAGCCTCAAAATAGATATTAGTACATATCAGTTCTGTCTATTCCAAAAAAAAAAAAAAGAAAAAAAAAAAAAAAAAAAAAATCTCATAAGCTTTGGATTCTGAATGGGAACCGGTGGAACTCCCATTCCTAAACGCAGAGCTTTTGTGGCATGTGAATGATGGTGTGGTGATGTTTGTTGACGTTTTTGAGCTTTTTATTTTTCTTCATTTTTCAATTTCCTGACTGTGATGCCTTAATGCTGGTCAATTCGTTGGTTTTCATTCAGAATGTCAGTGACTAAAATTTCTTTTTTTGAATCTTTACATCCATCCAGTGCTCGTTTAGTTCTGTGCTCTTGTTTTATGGTTCATGCTGGCTTTAGTAGAAGGACAAGAAACAAAATGTAACCTTGTTAAGATAAGCCAAGTAGTATTTCATAGGTTTAGTTTGAAACCATGTTATTACACTAGGTTTTGGTAAGAGATTGCAGGACTTTATTTATTTTTTTTTTTAAATGGTGTAAAGCAACAGGGAATTGTCAGTGCAACCTATGGATTGCTATAAATGGGACATACTGCTGAGCTCAATGGTATTACAGAGTAACAATGTTCCAGGCATTTTAAGAAAGAGTGGTTTTTGCAGTGAACATGGAGCCATGAGGAACATGACCATTGAGACTTTGAACCACCATGGCCAAACACTAATCTGCTACTTCTTTCCCAGTCTCCATTCCCCCCCCTACAAGGCTGAAGGTTAACAGGAGACAGGTTTAGCAGTGATGAATTGGGTTGGAGCTTACGTCAGCTCCCTGGTGGCTTTCAAAGGCTTCTTGATGAAAAAAAAAGACTAACTGAGATGGAGTAAATCTTTTCCCAGTCCCACTGATGGATATCATCCATGACAAGCACGGGAACATGCATTCATTTGTGCTCACACGCATTCTGCTGACATATCAACCGTGTTACACCTCGACAAAAATGGAGACAAGACACGGAGGAGCGTTCTGGAATTGCGAGAATCTGAATAGGGAAAATGAATACATTGCGCTCCTGTGCAACAACAAGACTGTCACTACTGGAATGGGAACTTTTCCAAGTGCCTTGGAGCTGCTCTGGCACTCAAAAGACTCGAAGCTTTCGTCTGTCTCCAAACACTCGAAAAGACTTGAGAAATCACAGCACTGGGTAGACTTTCAGTTACACTCTGGAAGGTTTGTATAGGGAAAAAAAATGTGCTTTTTATGATTATTATTATTATTATGATTATTTAATAAAGGATTGATTAATATCAAGCATTGGAAAGAATCTTTGAAAAGAAAGGGAATGTGCTCAAAAGTTTCAGAGGTTAGAAAACATCAGCTTTCACAGTTTCATGTGTGAGGTAACCATTCGATCATGTACTGCGACTAACCGTGCAACCGTCACACCCGTGGTGTTAATTATTCAGACGGAAATGACTTGCCATTCTGTTTAGCATGTGCGCTCACATACACTTTCATTTACCCAATCCTAAAACACATTTACACCAGTGTGTTTTTCCAGCAGTGTGGAATGAGTTTCATTTGTCCACGAAGAGAACAATTGGCATCTACCTATAAAAGCTGATCCATAAAACATCAACGCACACTGCACACACACACACACGTGCTTGCACACCACTGTGTCGGCTGCAGGCTCTATCATCTCCCCATGGGCTCCCATTAGCCAAGACCTCCAGTCTCCTTCATTTAGAAGCTCGCAACATCAAAGCTTTGAAGTGCCTTACAGTTCGCCGCAATGTCTCCTTCATCCCTCGGTCTGACCCAGCCACTGAGCCTTCCTCGGTTAACTGTTTCACTACACCCTACCAGAAAAATGGTACATCCTTCAGCCAATGTTGCTTTTTCATTATGAAAAGTATCAGTATCAAAAACATCAGTAACACATATAGGAGTAAAGAATCCACAGGGACATTGCTTGGGTTGATAATTGATTGATAATGATCTGGCTGTATTTCTTGATTAATGATGGCAATCCAAGCAAACTTCACTTTGTAAAAAAATCAAGAGTTGAAAGCAGCATCTTCCCACAATACGAGTAACCTGATACAGCCTCATTATGACGGTTTCATTAATAGCAGGCGTGACCCAAGAGCGCGGAGCAGGATCGGCTCAAGGTGTGAAGAGGTATTTGTGAATGAACACTTCCGTTCTACGAGCACTGAGCCATGGAAACACTCGCCAGCATCTACACTTTGCTAGCAAGTCGAACGGATCCTTGAGCAGGTAAAAGGGGGATTTGGTTGGAGATAAAATCTAAAGGAAAGTAGAGCTCAGGAACAGGGCCGGTGACCATTTTAGCCCATAGTTTTTTTTTATGATTGCATCATAAACGTCAGGAGGAATGGCTCCATCACAAGGCTCGGTCACCAATTTACTTGGGACTCAAAACAGTAAAAGTGATTTCTAATGAAATGGAGGAAGTAACTTAAGCCCCGCTGTAGCCACCTCCATAAGGAAACGCTTAAGACTTACCAAATAACTATCAACAGCAGAACCAGCGCCACACTGAACAAACCACAGGAATTTGCCTTGCACACTTTTGGAGAATTCTCCCCCCATGTTTCTGTGTGTTCTCTGCATTTCCTCGGCCACCGGTCCAAAACACTGACTGCCCCATCAGGCTTTCAGCCATGAGCTTTGATGGCAAGCTTCACTTAAAAAGAGAGGGAGAAGGACAGACAGAGCGCTCTGATCTACGGCAGGATCAGCCCTCGGAGAATTAGATTTCAATCTGACAGCAAGGGGGGGAAAAAAAAACGTTTACGAAACAAAAGTTTTGAATAATTTGGGAAAAAAAAAACAAGCCCGACGGCCTGGCTCCTCTGGGCAATTTCCTAGGTTTCCATAGTTCACGTGTCGATCAAAGCAAGGCGCTGAGCTCTTAATGTCTGAAGCGGCACTCAACAAATACCACATATACAACAGCAGGTGAAAATGGCTATGACTGTTTCGGCCATAATATAGGTTTTAGTGGCTCATTAAATATGGAAGAGTCTTTTTTTTTCTTACTTAGAAAAACATGTAGTGCATGATGTAAAAGGAAAAAAATAAATAAATTAAGCCATGGTCTCGGGCGCAAGTGCATCACGTGGCCTGTTTGGAAAAGTGTGCAACAGGATGTTTGTTTGCGCCTTTTCTCTACGCCCCGTCTCAATCTGAAATCGGCAAACACCAGCACAACATGATCATTCCTATGAGCATTAAAACAAAACAGTGCATCCGAGAAAAAAAAAAAGCTTAAGAAATGCAATAAAACCAGAATAAACATTTTCCAAGATGGAGCGATTCATTCCTTTGCGTCTGCAAATGACCTTGTTAATGTTAATGCTAGCTAGCATGCTAACCCTAGGGGTTTAAAACTTGCATGAGGTGGAATGGAGTTTGCGCCGCAGAAACGTAAAGTACAACGTATCTAGTAGTGTGTAAAGTGATGGTACATCAAAGAGGTTTTATTGGGTTGCTTGTGTTGTACGAAGACGCTGTAGTTCCTGCACCAGATTAGATTTTAGTGCTCAGGTCTAATATCACCGCTAGCCGTCGCTGATTACATTAAAACTACACAGGCACCGCTTGCATTATCCCATTACGGACAACGATACCTCGTTACATAATACACAGACGTTTAGAATCATTTCTTTATCTGGAGCGTCTGGTGAAGCTCACGTCTATGGGAAGGACCTGAAATGGAGCCAGACACTCACCCTCGCTGACACCCGACACTACGAAGCTGTGAATACACAACGTACGCTGCGGGCATCCTTCACAAAGCCTCCAAGCTGCCATAATGCCCTTTTTTTATACACATACACACATTATATTATATTATATACATGCATACACATATCTGTAGAACATCTAATGAAGTACAGACATGTACAAAGTGAAAGATGAAGGCATGCAGATTGTTCTGTGGTTTTTGGATGCTGTCCCAGTGAAGGGGTTCGTCTCGCTCTTCATCTCGCTTTTCTTCCACGGGTTTGCTGACTTTATCTGGGTCAGAGAGGAGGAGCGGGAACTCCGTGAGCAAGAAAAATACACACAAAAAAAAAAGTTTTGGCCACACCCCCTTCGGCATGACATCATTACAGCGTGTACAGAAAGAGTAGTGCGTCTCCTGCACGGTCATTTATTTTTATTCATCAGAAAGGTTGCCATGGCATCAGGATAGAGGTGTACAACACAGTATGAAAATCAGAGAGATTTATACTGATATGCAAGAGTTCTCAAATTTAAGAAAAAGAGAGAAAGAAAGAATTACTTTTGCACAAAAGAAAGAGCAAGCTACACAAAGAAAAGGAGGGTCCTTTGTGGGAATTATAACTGTAATTAAGTATAAATGAATAAAACAGTACAAGGTCTCAATGTTTAATAAACAATGTAATCGTTGACCAGTGAAACTGCCATGGTGCAAGAGGAATAAAACTCCGCTTTGGGACCTCGGGGCAGGAACGGGAACGGGAACTCTGCTTCATTGCTGATTATTTTCCAATAACAAGTGTTTTATTCCCTACAGCGGAGAAGTGTTTTCTCACACATACGAACAAAAGACCTCTCCAATGAAAACATCTTGTAGAAGACAAGCAAGGCTCACAAAAGAACACACCCACACCCAGCAACCATGTGCAACAATAAACAGGCGAATCCTGCCAGCATTGCCAGCGCACCGTTTGTTTTGGAAGAGTAGATGATGGTGTCAGTGCAGGTCAAGCTCGACTTCCTGGTTTCCTGCTCCGTGTTTAGCGAACGCGTGAACAGCACGCACCTGAAATACTCAGGAGACTGAAATGCAGAAATCAGATTTTCTTCCCATAATAATCTCATCAGCCAAAGTTTCTCTGTCCAAAGAACAGGACGGAAGCGCGGAGGTCCAGGGTGGCACGGCTCAGATCCTCGCGCCGATGGCTTTCAGCAGCAGTTGCTATGGAAACAGAGGTGGCTGGCAGGAGCGTCGCCGAGCTATTAAACTGCCATAATGATTAAACTGCACGTGGGGGGAAGGACCATAAGAGGGCTTTTCTTTTCTGAATGCAAATGACAGCCAGAAAACCCATGTTTAATGTGTCTATATTTAAATACATCATTTATCGCACTTTAAGGAGCAAAAGCGAAATAAGGGGAGGCCCAGAAAAACGCGAGAAGTGAAAAAACAAGGAAAAAAAAAAGAAAGAAACTGGTCAGGTTGTGACTGGAAAAGGTTAAGACAAAGGGACGAGCTAATGGACTATAATCATCGGTGCATTCATTTCCTTTTAGCTCTTCGTTATGTAAGGAATAAAGTCACCTCAGGGGTGTGCTGTAATAGAACGAACATCGACAACAGGGTGGTGTGATGAAGCACAATCACTGCTACACACCTCAACAAAGAAAAGACAAAGGAAAGAAAAAAGAAAGAATTACACTGCATTGAAAAAGAACCACACTAAAAAAAAAAAGGAAGAATGATCTCAAAGAACGAACCGCAAGAAAGAACGAAGCACACTGTAAAGAAAGAACTTGCTTTTTAATCCTTTTACGTGAAGCGTATGCCATGCACCTCTTTCACAGAGCTCAGTGTTCAGTTACAGCCTCAAGGAAACGTGAATGATATTTACTAACTCTTACCACGGCACCACTTTTAAACATGTTAACTATAACAATAAGAAGTTGGGTTAATTCAGCTAGCCTCGTCGCTCACCCACAGCTAGCCGCTAACTGCTAATCCACGTGAAGCCCTACAGCCGCTCCTTCATGCCGATTAAGTAGCAAATCGGAATGTTGGCAGAATGCAAAGTTCTGTGTAACTGTACTGTAGGAATAGCGCATGTCCACCACACAGGAGTGTGTCCCCTCAGTGGGAAGATCACGTTACCTAAGCTCCACGCTGCACCACTGTGATGGATGGCCCGTGCTCGTTCTGAGACACTTAAACACGTTGGTCCTCAAAAGGAGGCTTCTGGGACAGGGGAAAGGTCCAAGGCCAAAACGTGGAACATGGGAATTCCTGAAGCGTTCGTTTCAAGAGAGGAGGAGCTTAAGGGTCTGGTGTGGATTTCCCGCATGGGACTATGTAAGCGACGTGGAATGCGGTTTCGTGGTTTCACGTCTGTTCTGCAGCTTTAGCACTGATAGACATGTTACAGCGTTAGACAACTTAACGGTGTGCAGGAAGTGCAGGGCACATGTAATCGTTGGCTAATTTCTGTGGTACGAAAGGAAGAGAACACCTTGAAAATAATAAACGGTGACTTGACATCAGGCCACATCACATCACCCGGTCGTTGATTAGTTTCCTATACCAGCATGCCCATGAGCATTTTATTCCTTACATTACAGGGAAAGGAGAACTTCCAAGGTATTTTTACCCACTTACCTGTTACCAACGTACTTTATTTATTTCTTCTTCGCTAGTATCTCTCGAGTCAGTGATAATCCAGTGTTAACTGGCTCTCGACTAGACCTGATTAGAGTTCTGCAACAAGACCACGACAGACAATCTTGATGATCCCTACATTGTTCTTATGGCTGGGAACTGAAGTATAATTGTGCCTGGAATATCAAACCATTTCATCATCTTTGTCCTTGAGGTGTTATCGCTCTTATCTTTAAAAGGTACGAGCAATGGAGGCGGTTGCTCGTTCGAGATTGACCATATGAGAGGATGCTGGTAGCTTTGGGTCTGCTTCCATCTGGTGGCTAAGATGAAGTGTGTACACATTTCAGTAAATTGTTTATTCCAAGAAAGAGTGCGTGTGCTGCAGAAGCTTGCTTTGTGGATCTACATCCAGAACCTCAAGGATCATCCTGAGCTGTACTGCAAGAATAAGTTCTGTGGCAGAAATAATGCTCCTCCTCAGGGTTGCTGGGTTCACTCTGCGTAACAGGGTGAGGAGCTTGACAATCCGAGACAGGCTTTGGATCAAGAAGAACCAGTGGTAGTTTGGTAGCTCCTTGCAAGGATGTTCCCCAGGTTTGTTCCTGGTAGAAATGTTTGAGGTTCATCCCAGTGGATTACATTCGATCACAGCTACTTTGGGTAAAATCAAACAACCCAGCAGGAGCTGGAATTCTATGGCGCAGGATAGAGAAGTCTGGGCTGAACTTCTCAGCTTGTAGCACAACAACCCCCATGGAGAAAAGAAGGAATTTCTATTCCAGTACCTGGAGAGTTGCGACAACTTCACGGTGGAGCCACGCCCACCCAGTCACGCCATTCATTTCGGGTCACTTATTTTTCCTCATAAAAGTTTCCAAAGAGCAAATACAACCTTTCTAAATCAAATGAACTAAAGAGGTCGCTGAACTACAAACTTTCAGTTGTGTCAATCTTTGATTTGTGTTTCGCCTTGCAGGAAGCTTGTTTTGTAAGAGCTGTACTTCATTGAACTGTATGTTGGGATGGAATGGGGTACACGCAAACAGTTTTTTACAAAAACTTGCCTAATTTTCTACACATCCCTCTCCTACTATTACTAGATAGCTTTCTTTTCATTTATAAAGACTATTAGACCAGTTTTTTTTTTTTTTTTTTTTTTTTTTAATTATAATGGAATTAGTTAAATGTGTAAGTAATGGGCCGCTGGTGGTCCAAAACAGAGAGCCATGTCGCCATCTACTGGTGTATTAAAGCCATTACAGAATATCAATAATCACGTAATATTTCAAAATATTTAGTTTTTTTCCAGAAATGATGCAATGTAAACTTCAAATAAGCATACCTGCCAAATGCATAGCCACTCCTACACTGCCTTATTTGTGTCTACTTCACCTAAAGACTCCAACATCAATTTTTATTTAAAGGGAATGTTACAGCAATTACATTCATGTGCATGCCAGAAAACGAACCCTTTTATTTATGTCTTTTTAGCTGTAACAGCTCATTTAACACAACTCAAACACTATAGTAGAAATGTTACGCACATTTACACCACACATGGAAATATTACAGAGAAATTACTGCACTTAAAGTAGTTTGGGGCCCATAATCCTTTCAAAATATTGAATATATAGGTTAAATAAATAAAAAAACAAACAAACAAACAAAAAAAAAACACCTGAACGACTAAAAAAATGCTAATGGTTGTTAGCTTATTTACAGAACTTAACTAGGTAGCAAATATGACTCCAAGGCTCAATTTCAAGAATTTAATATATTAGTGTTTATGTAGGAGGCATCCTGAATAAAAGACAATAATATTTAAAGATTTACGAGTACTGATATTTAGGAGTACTGTAATGAGAACCTGTTTTTTTTTTTTTTTTGGAGTAGGTTTTAAGATGCAAGAACACTTAAGTAATGTACAAATGTTCCAGAATAGTACTGTAGGGAATCATAATTCTCTAAACTTCAGCATTCCCCCTTTAGGAAAATTAGTGAGTTTTCCTAATATACATATTTTTTTATCCCAATAGGCAAAGCCAGTCACGTGACTCACCTTATTCGACGACCATTCAACATTCCTTTCAGCAAAAAGTGGAATTTGTATCCAGTGCAAACGAGACACATCAACAAATCATCAATTTTAGCTATAAACACATAGTTAGGTGCATATTAAATGCAATTCAACCACTCACCAAAGTTTACTGTGGAGGAACCAGAACCAGAACCAGAACCAGAACCAGGCAGGAGTGTGCTGTAATAACAGGTGTAAAACAAAACAATTCCTATTGTAGACTCTTTGCAGTTTCCATTTCTCTCACTTTGCTCTTTCTTGACTTTCACTCTCCACTTCTAGCTTTAAAATGAAAATCCATTCTACCGTCAGAAACCTTACAACTTTAATTAAGCAAAGCGCTCGTTAATTAGCGGGTTAAAGAAACCACGTGATCGTATTCGACGCTCCCTATTGGATAGAATGCGCATTTCCCAGCTCTGTCCCATAATTCATTCATTTTCTGCTTCTGAAAGGTGGAAAGAAACTCCACTTTTTTTTCATTTATTTTTTATTCTTAATACCACTTTACTCTGACAACTTTTAGAATAATTTCAATCACAGCGGCAAAAAGTTTTTGCAACGCCGGATTCGATTGGCTTCTCGTGCCCTGTGACGTCACTACATTTCGCCATTCATCTATCCGTCCGCAAGATGGCGGCGGAGGCGCGCGAGTCAAAACTTCTTCGAGATTATTTAATATCCGGTCAGTGATAATATTAGACAATAAGTAATATTGTTGGGTGCAAAAAAGCACAGAAGGTTAAGTTTAGGTTTGAGAATGAGTCCAGAAAGGAAGGAATAAGCACGTACATACATATAAACAAACCTATAAAGTATACAGTATACTACACATATATTCATACATACATACATACATTATTTGTCTAAGAGTGCACGTGCCATGCGCTGTAAATCCGCCAGTAGGCGCTCGTGTGACATTTTTTTTTATCCCCCCAGCTCTATGCCTTACCACAATAAGAAAATGTAGGGTGTTTATTGGTGTTTATATCAATAGATATGCACGTGCTGGTCTCGCGTGAGTAGTCAGATATGACACACGTTTTTTCCACATCATCTTGTTTAATATTATGAGTCGGTGATCATCTCAAACTGCTTTTTCACGCTCTTTGCAAAGTTAAAATCTGCGTCGATTTCCTTTTTAAATTCGTTGAAATGAATTCAAAGTTCACTGCAAGCTTCCGGCTGCTACATGACGTCGTTTTGCACTTTATTTTCGCACATAAATACACACTGTGAGTCAGAAAATTAAACCTACTACTAATAAGATGAAGTTAATCTACCATGAAATTCATAATAAAAAAAACCCCATTTCGAATTACTTAAACGTTACTTTTTCACTGTAATAATACAAATACATTTCTCAATTACAAAAATGATGTGTTCGGTTATATTGTGTTGTATTTATTTTTCGAATAATTAATAAAAAGTGTGGAAATCTTCACTCCTGAGATCAGATTAATTCTAACTCATGTATGCTTGCCACGACAATACACAGGCTATCGTGTAATTATAAAGACTTACGTTTCATTATCATCATTTTGCACTGATTTTTTTTCTCCTGATAATTAAAAGTCTAATAATTTCATTAATCATAGGTATTTCCTTGGATGGAAATGTTTTATTAACTGAATGAGGTATGAGCCTGTGTGTTATTGTGAGTGGATGAATTGAATCCTTTTTTTCTGAGTTGTAATAAATGCATCTCAGGAATAAGAAAACGCTTAAAAGAAAACACTTTGCAGCCTGAAAGAATCTTTAAGCTGTCTCTGGAAATTATTTTAGCGATACATATTTTTTTGGGGGGGAAAAAAACCCATGATTGTATTTGCGCGAGCGTGCAAACACAATCTGCAGAACATTGTACACAGGCTAATCCTACCCACAATGCACACAAACCTGCGCGTGATGCGCGTAATCCTGCATGCTCCACGCACTAACGGAGTTCTAAAGCCGCCCAGACCATGATGCAATTTAAAAAAAAGAAAGAAAGAAAGAAAGAAAGATGCACTTTCGATTAATTTAATTTAATTTTATTTTATTTATTATTTTTTGCAGAAAGCACTCGGGTATTTGGGCATTTGGACGTGGGAGAATTGCAGTCAATACCAGCACGCGCAGATGATGATGATCATGATAATGATGATGATGATGATGATGGCCTTTCCTTCATTTATCATCATTCCTATTGAGCACGTGCAAGTCATTAGGCCTTAAAAGGGAGTAGTATAGAGTGTGTGTGTGTGTGTGTGTGTGTGTTGTGATGATTAAGGTT
>JAQQZU010000010.1:13861395-13877449 GCA_030068025.1 Parauchenoglanis punctatus
ATCATACAACACAATCACGCAACATCATCATACAACACGATCACACAACATTATCATACAACACAATCACACAACATTATCATACAACACAATCACACAACACGATCACACAACACAATCACACAACACGATCACACGCCATCACACAACACGATCACACAACATCATCATACAACAGTAAAGAATACTTTGTCTATGTTTGTGTATATATGTGTGTGTGTGTATGTGTATGTGTGTGTGTGTGTGTGTGTGTGTGTGTGTGTGTGTGTAAGTGTGTGTGTGTGTAAGTGTGTGTATGTGTGTGTATATATGTGTGTGTATGTATGTGTGTATGTATGTACGAGTGTATATATGTGTGTGTGTATGTGTATGTGTGTAAGTGTGTGTTTATATGTGTGTGTGTATGTATGTGTGTGTGTATGTATGTGTGTGTGTGCATGTACGAGTGTGCATATGTGTGTGTGTATGTGTGTGTGTGTGTGTGTGTGTGTGTATGTATGTGTGTGTATGTGTATGTGTGTGTGTGTGTAAGTGTGTGTATGTATGTGTGTGTGTATGTGTACGTGTATGTGTGTGTGTATGTATGTGTGTGCATATGTGTGTGTGCATATGTGTATGTGTGTGTGTAAGTGTGTGTATGTATGTGTGTGTATGTATGTGTGTACATATGTGTGTGTGCATATGTGTATGTGTGTGTGTAAGTGTGTGTATGTATGTGTGTGTGTATGTACAAGTGTGTATATGTGTGTATATGTGTGTGTGTGTGTGTGTGTTTATGTATGTGTGTGTATATGTGTGTGTGTGTGTGTGTGTGTGTGTGTGTGTGTGTGTGTGTGGCATGAAGATACATCTGCATCGGTTTAACCTATAGAGAGCATTTCTCAGCCAGTAGCCTTGCTTTCATTCGCGGCTCGGTCCGAATCATCTGGACTGCAGGAAGTGTGAAATTTTTCCATTCTGCGACACGGAGTTTCCACGCATTCTCTTTTTCCATATATGGAATAATCCTCGTAGCTGGTCGTGTAATACTATCAACCACCTGAGGAGTGATGAGACGCAGTCGCAGAGAAGGAATTAAGTCGTAATTCATAAAATAAACTTTTTATTGCATTTATTACAAACATCAGTGTTAGCGTAGTAGAAAAGATGCTTCATTTAGCAGATTAGCATCACACAGATTAGCATCCTCATTCACGACTGGGAGGATTGTAACCTGATGAGGTCCTCTCCTTTTGTAGCTTTCATTTTAGCATGTTGAGATGCTTTTCTGCTCACCACTGTGGTAAGGAGTGGTTATTGACTTACCGTAGCCCATCAACAAAGCAAAGTTCCTGCAGAACTGGATGTTTTTTGCTTTTGTGCATGAAAATCCTCGGCGATCCACCGACAACCATCACCGTGATCGCTGAGCTGTTTTCCCTCAGCTTGATGTTCGTTGAACGTTACCTGAAGCTCATGATTTTTTCATCGTGTTCCTGCTACGTGATTGGCTGACAGGATAATTATATTGGAAATACAATACTTCCACAAATCACAATGTTTACAAGCTGAAACATTCCACTCTGCATCTTTCACTACATAAGTAAACTTAAAATTGAACGTTTTTTCATGCTGTCCCAGACGTCTGGATTACATGGACCAGCTGGTAACCCAAAGCCAATTTCACCTTCCCAATACCGTCAATTACTCAAAAGAACTTAATCCCGCGATAAGCCGTAACACTCGCCTCAGACCCGGACTGAAATTCCCTGATCCTCTGACTGACCCCTCTCTAAGAGCATGAGGAAAATGTACCTAGGACCCAGAGTGCGGCCTTGTGGGACCTCTCAGGGGTCATAAGGGTCAAGTGGGGATGAAGCATGAAGCAGCACTACAAATGATGATGGTCCTGCTGTGACTGACACGGCTGGGGGGGAGGAAGGGCTGCAGAAAACAGCTGAGGGTTTGGTTCAGTGCCACGAACCTTCTGAAAGTGTTTCGGGATGGTTTGAGTTTGGCACACATGGCGGGGTCTGACGACACGATCCGAATCTACGTTCAACCGTGCAACTTTTAAACTGACTGAAATGTTCGCCCTTACAAATATTATGCTGCATAGGATTTACATTAACGAATAAAATCATATTTATAAAAAAAGTAATAATAAAAAAAAGAAACAGTGTATAATAAAGTGATATTAAAAACTACATAACAATACGTTTACAAAATGCGATTATATATAGAAAAATTCAGCTTTTCCACGCTTTATTTTTTTTTTTTTACCAATCTTATTATTAAATACTAATTAAAACAACATTCAATTTTATAATTAAAACCGATACACTGATACAAAATGTATAACAATAATCACAGTGTTAACTAATCATTAATCACTAATCAGCTTTACCTCGCTGACACTGGAGACTCCTTCCAGAAACGCTAAATAAAAGCTCACCATATTGGTGATTACATTGTTAAATAACATGTAATGTTTTATGCATTGTACTGTCACTTAAATGTAAATATTAAATGATTATGTGTGCATATTTCATTTACACAACTAGCTCTTTTATTCTACTCAACAGCTCGACGTTTTCAGAAGTAACAGAAACCGTCTAGACGCGGTGCTGAAACGTATATACATATTTACGTGGCATAATACCGCAACGGGCTCGAGAGCATCAGGCTTTAAATCCTGAACTGAGCTCTGCTGCGGTGTTAGCGCTTAACGCAAAGCTGCTGCTCTCGCCTGGTTTTTGCGGGAGGCGCTCGGAATTCTGTCTTTCCGACGGAGCCTTGTGTGTTTACTCTCCGGCTACCAGTGTTTGGTCTGATTGAGATAGCCCTATCTTGCACTACTGCGATGGATGGCTTAGTGTACTAATGAAACCCAGGTGTGTGTGTGTGTGTGCCTATGTGTGTGTTTGTGCGTGTGTGTGTGTGTGTTAGCATTCGGGCCCCACAGAAGAGAGGGTGCAAAGTTGAACCATATGTAAAGAGCTGATAACTAGTAGGGAGTAGGGACACACTCTGTCCTATAGAGTAACATATGGAAAGTTGTGGCGAGTTACATAACCGTATATTTTGTCTCTAAAAGGGCTTATAATTACATTACTAGTTACACGGTTGTAAATCAAATTTTTTTTTTGTGAGCTGTAATAATACCAATGAGCAATAAATGATGTGCAGTGTCACCAAGAAAGTGTTTACGTCAGACACGGACGCGACCGTAAAACGCTAACTTGTAGAAATTTATGATTTTCATTTGGAATCCACATTCGGCTTACCAGACACGAGATCACGTTCGGTCTCATTGATAGTGAAAATATGAGCCTTTCAGTTTTTAATAGCGAGCCCGTACATCGAGCCGTGCTCACTGCTTCCAGCAACGCATACATTATCAGAATTCCCCCAGGCACATATATATATATATATATATATATATATATATATATATATATATAAAAACCTCAAAGATCAACAATTTCTTTGGCTCATCATTTAGGAGTCATGACTTCCTTATAAAGAGAGAGAGAGAGAGAGAGAGCGAGAGAGAGAGAGAGAGAGTCTCAACTTACTCAAGTGAAATAAAAAACATGAACTGCAGGGTGTCTGATATGACCCAATTTCAATTCATAAAACAGCAATTCGATATTTGATGATGTCACTCGATCTGCTATGGTATAATCTGATTTAGAGTAATTTTTTTAACCCACTTGGTTCAGAATCTCTGGTAGGCCTAACGTTACTTTGCGAATCCCAATGACGACAGCAGTTTTGCATAAAAAAACAGAAGCGATATTTGAAACATTTTGACAAAGCATGATTGCGAACGGTCCATGTTTCCGTCGAGTGATGTTTTGCAAGTAAAGCTGGAATCGTCCGGTTTTTACACGATGAGTAGTCCATGAGCGCCGTTAATGAGTTGACTAGTCACCTCATCCATAGTTAACTTAAGAACCGTTTCTGAACTAAGTACATAAGTACAGACAAAACTGTTTTCTCCAACTTGCTAACATTAGCGTATGTTAGTGTTTACAGGTTGTCACAGGTTGTATTTGTGTGTGTGTGTGTGGGTGGGTGTGTGTGTGTGCATTTTCATGTTAGTACAACTGTGTACTAACATGGAAAAGTACCAAACAAATTCTCTTTACTCAAGTAAAAGTGCATTTAGCAACTATTTCTGTAAAGTACACAACGTTTCTAGTATAAAATCCCTCCAAAATATAGTCAATCAGTGGTTCTCAAAGTGGGGTCCGTGAAGCCGAGCATGACTTTTTTTTTGGCGTTTTTTATTTTGTTAAGTGTCCAGGCACCAAGTCAACTCAGACCTCATGTGATCTATTGTCACATCAGCACCGGAGAGGGCTCTTACGACCCTTCTGTTTTCACTGATCACCTGAACTACACTTCCCATTAGCCCCTGCACCGCACATGTCATTTATTGTTTGCACCTGTTTTGAGTTTAGCTTGTTTCAGTCGTGCTATTTAAGTTCCTTTGTTTCCTTAGTTTCTTTGCGAAGCGTTATCTTAACTAACAGTTAATGCCAAGGTTTTGTTTTGTTGTCATAGCCGTAGTTTATCCTGTTTGCCTTGTGATTTTGACCCTTGCCTGTTTTTCGACCTTGCCTTTTGCCTCATGTGTTTCGGACTTTGTTTGCATGCCTGCTCTAATAAATGTTTCCCTGCACTTGCATTCTTTGCCTGCTTGCTTACCTCACACCCATCAGAGGAAATTTAATGAATAAAAAATTCTACGGCTCCTAAAAATATAATTTGCAATTTTGTATACTAATTTTCATGAAATAAATATATACTGAGGTGGTCCGTGGAATTTATTTTACGGTTAAAGGGGTCCATGGCTACACTGAAAAACTGTGATGGATGTAACAAACAAACAAACAAACAATAAAAAAATATTTTAAAAGGGCTTGGAGTTAGGAGGTAGTCTCTGGAGATCTAAATTTTAATTTCTCATTGATTATCAGGATTACGACCTTTGACATTCGAGGCCGTAATCCCTTCAAATGGTTGCTGTATGCAACATTATATATATTTTTCATGACAGCGCATTTCATATCTGCTTACAGACAGGCCTGAAACGCTCACCGTCTGTACGGATCTCTGGCCAAATTCGAAATCAGGCCCATGGAATTTCTTTGGATTGTTAACCAATCTGTCCCAAATTGCTTAACATAGCAGAACAGACAAAACCGTTTTATAGGGCTGTACGGAAAAGACCTTGATGATATCATGACTGAGAACACAGATGTCAATTTTTTTTTCACACGCACAAACACACATGCGCACACAGTTGACCTAAACAAAGAATATGAGTTTGCCATTTTTGACGTATTTTAAAAACAAACTGTTTATATTGTGTTGGCTGGAATTACTGGTTGGTATTTCCCTGCGAAGAGTGCTGTATTGTTCACAGTCTTCTGAAATATTTATTGCCTGTAGTGTAATTCCCAGGCAGAGAGTCTCGGAGACAGAGGAACTGTGCAGGGTACTACCACACAGCATTCATCAGGGCAGATTATCAACACTGCACACACAGACACACACATACACACACCCTGCTAATGAACTGGTGAGGGATGTTTATGAGGAATCGCTTACCAACCACACAGATCAGTAACAGATGCCTTCTGGCATACAAGCGTGTGCTGGAGCCGATTTGACCACTGCTCTGATTCCAACCTATGAAAGCCTGGAATGTCATGGTGTTTCCTGATCTCTTCACCAGATTGCCCCTTCCACTACACAACCGCCTTATCTTAAAGAGATGGTATACCTTAACAATATACTTTTGCCATGTGAAAGTTTGTATCATATGATCTAATGTGGCTAGTCACTGAGATTTTGCACATCATTGTATATTTTTTATACATTGTATATTTAACCCATGAGTATCACCCCTTAAACTGCCTTCAAGCCTATTCTGCTTCTTTTTGTTCTGGGGGATGGCTGTTCCTAGTTTTAACAGCTTACTAGAGCAAACATTCCCACCATCTGAACATACCCGAACATGGCGCTGAAGAGACACCAGCCATAGCTAGTGCATCCAGATCCATTTGGCCAAGTGTGAGATTAACTGTCGGCTGCAGCCATGGGATGTGTACACATATGTAACCACGGCTTTTTGTTTGCATCTGGTCTCCTTATGCATGTTTTTAGAGAGCCTTCAGAGGAGGACGATGAGCATGAAAGGAAATTGCGATGAGCACTCTTCTGCAAATCTGCTCCGCATTACACTGTGAGCAATATCAATCCGAACAAGCTGGCTTGACCTGCATGGGGTTCACCGCTGGCTCTCGAACACAGCCAAGCTAGCAGAAAGGGGGGTGAGCAGAAATCATTAAAGTCCTCCTCTGATGAATTGAACATGGCAGTTATGCTAATTCTCAGTAATTTGCAAAACCTCACTTGCCTTGTTGTCCTTCCTAGCGATGCTGGGTTTGGGGATTAAGTGGAATCATATTCGGTTCTGGTTATGGAGTCAATGTAGCTCGAAAGGTCCTCTCTAATCCATTTCAGCAGACCATTTGACTATTCTAATCTTTAAAATGATGCAACCGATTTTTTTTTTTAATAACACACAAAACCTTGGGATATTTCTGGACAACCAATTATCTGCCTGTTTGTATTTGGCCACTCAGGTGCTTCTTTGGGCCCTTGTCATCACAAGACTGGAGAACTCCTGGAAGGTCTTCCCCTGCACATTGACTGGACCGCTTCCCAAGTTCTCACACATCAGCCCAGAGCTGTGTTCCCATCCACAGACTTACTGTTGCTGCCAGAATCAGGTTTAAAACACTGATGCTTATATACAAAGCCAAAAGTGGAGCCCATTTTGGTTCTACCTGAAAGTACTGATCAAACCCCACCCTGATCCATGCTTCCTTTGAGCCTCTAGCATGACACTAGTCAACCGACTATCAGTGAAGATACAAGGGCTCCCAATGGAGGTGGAATAAACTTCTGTTTCATGAGGCTGAGTCACAAAGACTGAAGACTATCTGCTTTAAAACTTGAAAGTAATTTTATACCCTATATATATATCTATTTGTGACTGGCTCATTTTCAATAGTTACACTTTAGCAATTCCTGCCTGGTACAGAAACCTTCAGACCTTTGAACTCATCCCAAGCTTCACAAAAGGAACTTTTGTTCAAATTTTGGAGTCACTGTTGGAGGTAGCATTGTCAAAACAGCTCCATAGTCCCTGGTTCGATCCTGTGCTCGGCTTAGGGTGAAGGGTCTGTAAAGAGGATCACATGTTCAACCTGTGATTTTCTTCAAGCTTCTCAAATTTTCCCCCAGAAACATGCAGATAGGTTGATTGATGGCTCTAAATTGACCCTAGATGTGAATTTGTGTGCAAGGTCCCCTGTGATGGACTGGTGTTCCACCTTAGTGTGGCTTAGTGTTCCTGGGCTAGGCTCCAGATTCACCATGACTCTGTCCAGAATAAAGTACTGACTTATGGACTGGTGTCCCATCCAGGGTGTTTTCCAGCCTTGCTCATGGGATAAGCTCCTGATCCACCACAAATGAATTAGTATCAGTGTTACACCAGCAAGAAGGCAAGCACTGTTTCCATTGTGAATGTTGTGTACAGCTTGAGGAACTCTATATTAGATCAACCTTCTTCTTTTTTTTTTTTACTATAAACCCTCATGTCCATATGCTTTATATTTCAGATTGACAGATTCAATTGCATACACATGCTTACGAGTCCTCTTTGCTTAATTTGATGACTCTGGAGTGTCAGACTTCCCTTCAGACTCCCCTTCCCAGAACATCTTCATTCACCCCATCAGGATAAACAAATTATCCAAATGAAAAGCAAAAGCCATCCTTGCCCACATCTGCTTATGGAGTGCCTCCATTCCACAGCATAACTCCTTTTTTTTTTTTTTTTTTGCAGCCATGAGAGAATAATAATGGGGTGGAATTTGTGTCAGCCCGGCTCAGGAAAATAAGATATCATGTCTTTCCGTCAGCCTGATGTCAGGCGCTCAGATTTGAACCCGTACGCATCATCCCCGTGCAGCATCCTAAAAGGGGTTCAGCCAAAGTTTAGATGTCTGCAACCACCAAACAGCTTTCACTTTCCCTCTTCTTTTCTTTCTGTGAAGGGGCAAAACGATGCCTGCTTGCACATTCGATTAGTCATTGAGCCAATGATTTCTTTTACAACATCAGCCACATGTGTAGTGGGACATTCATCTCCAGGATTTCATCATGCACCATGTAAATAACCTCATCCATAACTGGAAGAAGGAGTCTGTCAAACAGTCACATTCTGGTATTAATCTAATCTTGAGGGATGACGGGAGAAGTTTGGTTACCTAACAGAAACCTCTGTCTACAGATTCAACCAAGGAACCATTAATAACATGATATTACTTGGCTCCGTGATGTCATTCTTTTGTTATCCGGTGCAGAATTTCATACTTTGGACCCATGAGAGAATTGGATATTATGAGATATATTTTTGTAATACCTGCTTGTCATGTCCAATGATGACATGACAATAGAAGTGAAATGGTTTTGAAGATCAAATCTATAATATAAAATGCTTCTTAGCCAAATGGAATGGGGTGTGGCCTAACCTTTTACAATGAGGTGGTCATGTTAGACCAGATTAATTTACTGGGATGACAATCAAAGGTGTGGCTAATTACTAATCTGTATCTACAGAAAATGGCTTAATTGTTACTCCTACCCTTGGCCTGAGAAAGTTTGGCGACATCTGATGAAGTATGTTAAGCCTCCAAATAAATATTTTAACATTAAAAACAACAACAAAAAATCCCTTTGATCAATGTTTATTCACCTTTTTGTTCATTGTAGCCAGAAAACAATCCGCATTAGCCGATAAACCCAGGAAGAAAATTATAGTGTGTGTTGCGTTATTTTTCAAACTAAAACTAACTAACTAAGCAGGATTTGCTAAGTCTTGCATAACTTGAAACAATAAGTTCATTTATAGCCACAGAAATTTTACACCTTTGATATAATGGAATATATATATATATATATATACACAATAAAACAAAAATGGCTAAAAGTGAGCGTGTACACGATGGGGTATAGCTGCGGCAGTGAGAACTCCCCGTCTGGAATTGCAGTTGCTCAATCCCTGGAACATGCTTTCAATTTTCTTAAATCAAACACATCAATAAAAACAACATATCAGCATCCATATTGGTACTGTTACTGCGAAAGGATGAGAGAGGCTTTAATATTTGTTGAGGTCTGTGAATAAGGAGATCAGGTTCTCCATTTTGCGCAGTGCAGAGGTAGACCTGCTATGTTTAATGTCAGATCAAATAGACCACGGCAATACCTTCGCGTACTGTTCGCTGACATCTGTACACTCGCCATGTTTTCCTTTTTCCAGCCAGTTTGTTCAAAGTGCAGGCGAAATTCCACAGCAGAGCTGGTTTTTATAGAAAGCTTGTCAGTTTGTCCTAGGGCAAGTAGCTCAGTGCATTCATCGGGCCATTGGGGTTAACACAAAGTCAAATTCAATCAAACTCCTTTCCTGGAATTCTCTCTATTCATGGTAACGTTTTCCAAATATCGAGAGTTACTTGTCAGTTATGGCGATACACTGCCAAATCCCCTTTCCCATTTGTATATATTAAATAACCAGATGACTACATTACTGTAAGTGACAAATTTTTCAAGGATTCGATTGATTTGATCTCTCCTACTGGCTGTGGCTAGAAACTCTTTCTGAATTCCTGACTCATGGGAACGCTTTACTAAAGTGCTGCCTGAGGTTAACTACGCATTTGTAGTAACATCAGAAGAGTCGGCAATACTCGGAAACATAAAATTGTATTTCCCAATAAAGATTCAAAAATACTGATTGTTCCGAATTGGTGATTTAAGTCCAAAATTTATGCAAGGAAAGTTACGCATATTCAGAGTCGGGTTACGCGCCCGCTTAATTAGATTTTCCGAGCTCCTCGTTCGTGAGACAGGGTGTAAAAACACAATTAAACCTGAAAACAATCAGGGATATAAAATACAGAGCGCTATTATGTGAAGCACCTTTTAGACAACTTCCGGTAGATTAGCTGTCACAACAGAAATGATCATCAACACCTTGTGACCAATCAGAATCCAACAATTTGTTTTGTCCTTAACCCAAGAATGCACTCAGAAAGAAGGATATACTTCCAATCCCAAAAGTCATACCTCACGACATGGAAGATCTGGCTTCTATAAAGACATTGTCTAATATTACAGCTTAAATCATGTGGCTTTTCCTGGGAAAAACTTATGAAGTCCTAAAAGTCACTTGGTTATGAGTGGGCACAGCAGGTCCAGGGCTTCGGAACACGGAGTGAAACACAATCCACGAGCCGACTATCCTCCGAATAATAACGTACTGTCAGTCTGGAATGATAACACCATAACTCTCACGAGCTTCCCGAGGAGCGTTCTCCGAGAAATGATTTTTGCCAATGTGTGCATCTTTTTTAATTTGCCTGGGATTCGTTTCATGATGAAAAATGAAACCTTTCGCTGCAACATCTGGTTTGGAGCCCTTCAGCCTCTCGATGGACGGAGCATTCTTCACTGTATGCAACAGAAGATGGAAAGAATTATTTGGTGTAATGAAGAACTTCGCCACCAATGTTGGTTTAAGTGAAATCAATTTTGTGGCTAGCGGGGTTCCAATTGGCTGCGAGGGCTATCAATCACTCTGCCGCTGGATTTTCATTCATTCGGGGATTGAAGAGAGAACTAAAATGATGAGAAAATGTATATATTTTGTCTAGTGCCCGAGGACCTTCAGAGAAATAGATCAAAAGCTGCAGCCATGAGCCAAAAGCAACAATTAAACCTTCTCTTGATCAGTGTGTCATCCGTGTTTATTGAGTTTGAGAGTCAGCTTCGGGTCAGACGGAATCTGGCATCGGATTGAAAGCGTGAATTTGTTGTACAGCTGTTTAAGGGTACAGTGGTGGCCTGCGTGCAATATGTGACCATCTTTGGCCCTGGGGAATGAAAGGGGGAGAAAAGAGAAATCCGAAGCATCTCTCTCAGAGAAACAAAAGATTTGGAGGAATTAAAAGAAAAAAATATAAACACTGCATGCGACACACAGCTAGCAAAGGTATAAATGCATTTATTGAATGATCAGAGCATTTTCATTTCATAATTAGCATCTGAGCTAAAACCATCCAATAGTATTCAGATGCTAATGTTTGAGCTAGCGAAAAAGTCTTCCCGTTGTGCTTTTGTGGCTTACTGCATTTCTTCTCTCTCTCTTTTCTAAACCGAGCACTCTCTAAGGGACGAAACGTCGACGCTGGAAACAGAGCATGTTCTCTGTGCCAAGCTAGCCAGGGCTTTAGCTTTACCTGCTCGCAGAGATATTCATTAAAGCAGGACATGGGGGTTCGCATCACTTCAAGAGTCATTAATCACAGCTCTTAGTTCGCCGCAGCTGGTAATAATCATAACGCAGCCGCTCTGAAAGACGCCGGCGATACCAGATATCTTCTCTTTCACCTGCTCGCTAGTGGCAGAGTTCCTCTTGTTCCTCTTTCAGATGCCAAATGCTCACACACACACACACACACACACACACACATAGACTCACACAGACCAGCCTTTGTTCTTTTATACTGCGGATGTAAAGTGGATGGTCTTGCATGTTTTTAAGGCCCTTATTTCTGATAGTTATTTATCTTCGCCTCACACCATGATTAGCTCTCTTTAGTGTGTAAGTATGAGAGAGAGAGAGACAGCTCGAAGCGAGAGAAAGATTTTCCAGCACTTGCCATGTCAAATCAGAGGAACATCTTCTCTGATGCTCGGCTAATGACGAGTCTCTACGTCTCCAGTGTTCGTAGCTGTCATTCCTTAATAAGCGCCGAGGCTGGACTGACCTAGCTCATCTGCTTAGCGATATAAGGTCAGGCTGTCATCGTTGTTCCTATCCGAAGGTCTATTATTCTGAGAATACCCTCAAACCCACATACACTAAATCCAAATAAAATAAAATAAAATAACATGGTGAATTCTCTGTTCTGATTGGTCGGACAGGAATGAATTGTTCACGTTATCGTTTCTGTAGTAACAGCAGGAACGCTGCAAATAAACGGAGCTGATTTTTGATGCAGAGAGGTTTATTTAGCGTTTAAGGAAGTTTTCCGACATCTTCAGGACAGTTTACAACTTTGAGGTTTATGGGTCATATGACAAGCTGCGTTTTTTAGCTGTTATTAGCTTCTGTCGGTGGTCTGTGAACAAATGACCGTTTAAAAATATAATTGATTATAACGTAAGTCAGCTGACAGACGGAAGTGTTTCAAAAAACTACCTTAGCAGAACCAATAAACGTGGTTAAAAAAATGGTTGTCGTTCAGCACCACGAAACAACCGACTTCTGCTACAGATCCTTCATTATGGTTTGTTCATTCAGAAGTATTTACGTGAATTATTTAGCTGAAGGCAGCTAATCGAGAAAGGAAAGAGTTTTTTTTTTTTAAATCATTGGTCCGGTTAGCGAACTCGCTTGTTGTTCTATGAAAAAACTGAAAAGGGGTTTTTTAAAAATATTTGGACGGAGAACTGTGCGTTTATTTTCTGCACTGGGTCAGGGCTAAAGGTCAAAGGTAAACCTGTAATGGGTACGCTTTTACAGGAGTGTGATTGTTCCAGAAACATTAAAACTATGATGCGTTTTTTAAAAAAATAAATAAATAAAAATAAAACATTGGTAGTGTTTGCAAATTGCTGTGGTGTAAGATGGATAAAAAACTTCAACTTCAGAGTTAAGAGGAACTCCGCTCCATCATGCCATGCTTTAGTTGAATGTGTTTTGGTCTAACAATCATGCACGTATGTAAGCTACGCAGCGCGTGTTTATAATCACTGTAGCTAACGTGCAGTGACACGTTTTTGAAGCGGATGATACGAAATTCGAGCGCGAGCAGTTTAATACGCTATGACGTTACATAACACGAGCTGCCAATTCCGCTGTCCGGCCCATTAAGCACACCGGAGCACACGCGGATAATGACAAAGAGCACTTCTGATTTTCAATTTCTCATGTGTACAACGTACACCAAAGGAATCAGTGTTGAAATTTAATTTGAGGCGAGGAAGCTTCTCTGCTTAAATGAATTAGGCAAATTGGACGTGGTCACACTTTACTCCAGCCCTTTCGCCGTAACGCTGTCGCGATGACTGTCATGGAAACAGAGGCCGTAAACGCTCGTGGCAGGTCACGACGTCTATCATAACACCGACGTGTCTGCTTGATTTTGACCCTGCTGGACGGATTAGTAGAACGCTCCTGATCTTTTCAAGCAATTGGATCTGTTCCAATGAATTTTGGTTTCTGGCAAAGAGACGAGCCACAAAGAATGACTCGTCTGAATGTTATAGTGCATTTGAACGGAACCCTGGTGTGTCCTCTGCCTCCATGTGGTTCCTTAATCAGGCGAGGTCCGAGAGTGCCTGAGCGAAGTGGTCTTACTGCACATCCAAGTGAACTCTACTGAGAAAGCGATTCGACTCTGAATTGACTCACCTGCAGGAAGTGAATCAAATATGGGACAATTTCACACATCTGATATGAATCAGAGTCACATTGAGTCATTTGGTGTTTTGTTTGGGTTTGATGTCACACTGCACATAATTACACAAAAAAACATTGACTTAGGCACCTTTCATCTATTTGACTCTGAATCAACTACGTGAATCAAACGTGCTGTGCGTTTTTCGGGTCCCGGCACTGATTTTTGTGATTTGTATGCGTGCTATGTGAACCATGTACACAAGGACTCTAACAAGAATACCCCCAGCTCATTCCTTTAAAAACAAAAAACACTGCTGATCTGTTAAACTTTGATCGGTCCTCACTTTGCATCGTCCGATCACGTTCCGCAAGTTTTTTTGTATGTTAATAAACGTTGGTCCCAAGAATCTCTTCTTATTCGTCCCTGAAACGATAATCCCGGGAACGTCAAAGCAATAATTAAAGAAACCGGAGGAGAGAAGATGGATGGCTTGACTATCTCATCCGAGACTGTCCGGATCTTCAGGGAGACGAATAATCTGTTCCCAAGCTCATTTCAGGAGCTCTGCTACCTCTGCATAAAAGTCAATAATAAAATAAAATGTAATTATGCCATTGTAACACATCTCTCTCTCTCTCTTTCTCTCTCTCTCTTTCTCTCTCTCTCTCTGGTATTTGAGTAATGAATTGTGCTCGCCTTAATGCGCCAGGAAGAGCGAAATGTCATTACGGAGCTGTCAGGTGTTCAAAACACCTCACACTCTGTAACAGATACGTAAGCGTATAAGCTCACACCTGTATACAGCACCAGCGTTAACGTTAGCGTATCAGAAAAAGATAATGAGTGGAATGTAATCTCTATCTTAGCCTAGGGTCTATTTATTTCATTATATTCTAATTATTTATATATTAATTATCGGTTTATATTTCCTCGTGTTCAGTTAAACTACTGGAGACATTCTTTATAAAGTTAGCGTTAGCTAGCTACATTACTATTGCTATTTTGCTAACTGAGAAAAAGTAGCTAACTACACTGAAGCTAAATTGTCAGTTCGTTTCTGGAAGTATCTTGCTAACTATTTATCATTATTGGCTGTAAGATAATCCATATAAAATTTAATAGTGGCACTTAGGCTGAAAATAGCTGTTAGGCTAAATCATACTGTCATGCTTTGTGAAATGGCTAAGGTTATTTTGATAAAGCTAGCATTCCTGATCACCCGCTTAACTTAGGCAGCCAATCAACGTAGCAGTTTGTGGAAAAGGTGATATTATTAAACAAATCCAAACCAAAAGCGCTGACCTTCTGTCGCACTCCTACTATAAACACACGCAGCAAAGCTAAGCTGTGCTATGCTTGGCATTGTTACGTGAAGCTAGCTACTCTCCAACACCGCTAACAGTGTTAATTCCAATCTAAAATGTCAGCTAGCATGACGAGATAAATGCTGATTGCAGCAGATTCTAGTTTAGATTCATTAGGAATTTCCATCCTTGTGCGAAAAAGAGAAATATTTGAAAATGTAGCAAGCGAAAACATATAATATTAGGTGGGGGGAAAAAACGTGAATTACTGATATTTAAAAAAACAGATTTTCTTTCTTCTCACATCTGATTATTAATTATTAGTTAAAAGGAGCAGGCATTTCTGACTTGTGCCATCACTTGATGTTAAACATGCGATTTGTTCCTCGTAAAGAGTTTATTAGCAGGTTAAAGACGAGTGGCTAATTTAGCCCTGCGCTGATTCAGTGCCAGTAAAGTCTATTCGCGGAGCACAGACAGCTATATAATCCGCGCTCGGCTGCTCGGCGTCTCGGCGGACTGCGCAGGCTGTGATTGTGGGATGGAAACGAAACGATACACGGCGCTTTTCCTCCTGGTGAAAAGTATATTTAATGCTCTGAAGCCCTTCAGCACACCACGTCAAACTGCTGGCCCAGTTCAGTCAAGTCATATTTAGATCCAGCTAAAAATGTTATCTACAGTACAGAGGAGAAAAATAACTTTACAGCCCAGCTAAAGTCAAGAGAGGGTTTTTCTGCTTTGTTTTTTTAAATAGTGACACTGTACTTTTACAATATTGTCTGCTCATCTTTCTTGGTATTTTTTTTCTCTTTGTATTTTCCTCATGCATTAGCTAATGTTTTGCAAAGGCGCATGTGCATATTTCTCTCTTTCCTCTTTTATTTCTCTTATTTATTAGCCCCCCTGCCCTCTGAATAAAATCAATCAATCATAACAATCAATCAATCAATCAATCAAGCAAACAAACAAACACTAAATAAATAAAAATGTCTGTTGATTTAATGAGGGAAGACAAGGAACAAACAAACAAACAAACAAACAAACAAACAAGATATTGTCTGTTGGCTAAGTTGGGTGTTGTGAGACAAACAAAAACAAACATTGGTGGGTAATAAACAAACAAGCAAACAAACCGAAACAAACATTGGTGGGTAATAAACAAACAAGCAAACAAACCGAAACAAACATTGGTGGGTAATAAACAAACAA
>JAQQZU010000010.1:13879418-13903278 GCA_030068025.1 Parauchenoglanis punctatus
TCAGAGAGTCAGAGAATCAGGAATTCAGATAGTCAGGAATCACAGAGTCTGTGAATCATAGAGTCAGTGAATCATTGAATCAGAGAATAAGGGAATCAGAGAATCAGGGAATCAGAGAGTCAGTGAATCAGGGAATCAGAGAATCAGGGAATCAGAGAGTAAGTGAATCAGGGAATCAGGAATTCAGACAGTCAGGGAATCAGAGAGCCGGTGAATCACGGAGTCAGTGAATCAGGGAATCAGAGAATCAGGGAATCAAAGACTCAGTGAATCAGGGAATCAGGGAATCAGGAATTCAGACAGTCAGGGAATCAGAGAGCCGGTGAATCACGGAGTCAGTGAATCAGGGAATCAGAGAGTCAGAGAACTTTGATGTGAGCTGAATGCAGTATTTAAATTAAATGATGCTGCCTATGATGCAGCTAACTCTACTTGGTTAAAAAAAAATTACATACTTACAAGGTAATTGATTTAAATAGATTAATTACTTGTGGAGACGATACGGTAGGGTATAATTCCCCGCTGAGCCACATAAACACACACAATGCCAAATAAAACCAAATAAATCTTCAGAAACATAACGAGTTTTATCCCCTGTACCACTCTCCGTCATTTTCAATCATTACAAACTATAATAATAATAATCATCATTATCATGAAAAAACCTTTAGTGCTTGGCCCCCTAATTACAACATTATAATAAATGCTAGTATAATTTCAGTGTGTCTACCTGCTATTAGGAATGCACACATTCTCTGGCCTTAGCGTATGAATTATTATTATTACAAAATCTGGCCTGATGATATGCAGCAGCTTTCAGAGAATATAATAATAATAATAATAATAATAATAATAATAATAATAAAAAAAAGGAACATAAAAATGCGTCTCATTACCAAACACTGCCTATCTGGCACTCGACGAGATCCAATTACAGCATGCAAATGATGCTGGACTGCATGAAAAGGGGAGTGCATGGCTGCTGATAGCCCTAGCTTTATCAGTCAACACACAAACACACACACACACACACACACACACACACACACACACACACACAGAGAGAGAACGCCAAGAATGCGTCTGTGAGCACATACATACACACACAGATATCCAAAAAAACACAAACAAAGATACTCTTGATGTCAATACTCCATTCTCTCTCGCTCTGTCTCTCTCTCTCTCTCACACACACACACCTCTCACACATACACACATTTTTGGCTTTCACACAGGTTGGGTCAGCCAGGTGGTACAGACAGGTGTTGAGTGTATGAGTGTGTGTTTGCTGTTTGAGCATCAGCGTGTACTTGGCTTGCCTCCAGTCATCTGGATAATTTTTTTTCCTTTCTTTCGTTCTCTGGCTTAGCATGTGTGGAAGTATGGGACCTCTTTTGTTTCTTGCTCTTCAGGTACCATATTGTTCACTCACTGGCCACTTTATTAGGAACATAATACTATCACTCGGTACGACCACTCTTTGATCTCAGTTATTGGTGCCGTGGATTCCACAAGGTGTTCCTGACGCTCTAGCGCATGGTGACGTCAAATCTCACATTGTACCGTGATCGATTCATCGTCTCTATCATGCGCTAATGATACCTCGATATGTTCAGAGAAAACATTCCCCACAACGTTACACCACCACCAGCCTGAAATATCCACACGGTGCAGGGTTTGTCCGTGGACTCGTGCGACTGACAACAAATTCTGAGCAGAACAGATAGCAGTAGATAATTGCGTAAACGTGCATGTTCCTAATAAAGTGAGCAGAGTGTGTAAGTGGACAAACGGAGAAGGAGAGAAAGAAACATACAGAGACGGAGTGTGAGAGAGACAGAAATCGAACCCCTGTTGATGACATTTCCTCAGCTCCGGTAGATACTGGAATAAATGAATAAAATTAGACAACGAGCAAAAAGAGAAAGCCAATAATTTGAGCAGCTTGTCTTGCGTGCGCTGTCCTTCTGTTTATGAACGTGCCGTAATTGCTCCTCGCAGCCTCAGGTTATCATAAACAAAGATTTGCAGCCCTATCAGCGCCGAGTGTTTGCTCATATTTAATGAAACGAAATATTAACTCATCCTGCGAAGGTACAAATCTGAATATTCATAAGTCTGTAAATGCTTGCGATCTAATGGATCTAATTATTAATACATATTTATGCTAAGCGTCAGTGTGCTCAAAGGCATTTTAATAAAAGTCTCGTGTGGAAAAAAAGTTGGACAGAAGTGGAAATTTTGCCCGCCGAGGAACTCGGAAACACGGAAAGCTCTGGTTAATTATTAGCGCGACTGAATTAATATGAAGAGTTGCAAAGCTTAATATCAGGGTTAGAGGATTATAGCTTTTGTTACAATTTCGGTCGTATGAAAATAAACAAAACCCAATCAAATCATCCTCTTTGGTCTGGACACGTTTTTCCTGTCAGGAATTCATTTCAGGGTAGGAAACGTGTTGGACATCGATACACCGGAATTCTGACAGACATTCATATATTTCACAGAATTGGTTTTTGTAACTTGCTTCATCATTGTAGCAAACGTTTCAAATTTGCTTTGCGCAAAATGGAAAAATGGTTCCACACATCAAAAATCTGAGAACTGTGTTTGGTTCGAGTTCCTCTTATGATGTCGTGAGCCAATTTTCATTTTGATAGGACCGAGATTGTAGCAGAGCAGCAAAAAAACCAAAAACAAAATGGCGGAGAATATCATGGTGGAAATTGGCGTCACGATATCCAATGAATTCGGCATGAGCCGAAGAATCAGAGGAACATTGCTGCTGGTGTTTCGGGGCGTACACCGAAATAAAAAAGCGTACAAAGCATTCTATGCACTGTGGACGTATAATAATAATCCGAAAAAAGGAGGAAACATTTGGTGCTTGGCCCCCTTATCACAGAATTATAATAAATGCTAACTGGATACCAATCTTTACTAAATTATTCCCAAATCTAGCTTGATGATATGAGGAAGAGGGTTAAACTAACGACCCAGTTTAATAAAGTTTAATAAACACAGCTGCAAAACAGTCAGTCTGCAGGCCTAAGCTTAACAGATTTAATTAATGCTAATCAAAAGGGGATTAAAAATAGGCAACAGATAAATAAAACTCACCGAATGAATCAGCAATTACTTCATCACCAACATTAGCATGAATCCAGATCGTTCAAAGTGAGAAGGCAGCGGTTTGTCATGACATTTACCTCAGGAGATGAGACTAGCTTCGCGCTAGCAAGAACAATTGTACAATTGTAGCCTGTCCAGTGTTTTTTTTTTTTTTTTTTTAGCTCTTAAGGCAGTAGTAGCTATACAAATATTCCAAAGCTAACTAGTTAAAAACAAACATAAATAAATACCAGAGTAATCAGTATGAAAAGTGGTTGATTGATAGCTTAGCAAGCTAACTGTACTAGCCACGTACACTCACTAGAGGCACAGAGATCTGTAGTACTTCCTTTCCAGTTTTATGTTTCTTCATCATGTCTTTATAAACATTTAAGGAGAGGTCGTGTATGCCAAAATAATATTTAACAACAGTTATAAGGGGTTTTTTTTCCATGTTTGTATGTAAATCGGAAGTAATTGCAGGTAGGAACTGAAGTTGTTCAGTTTAGAATATATTTCAGTAAAGTCTGTAGTTTTCAGATCTATTTATATGTGCAAACTTTGACCAGCTGAAGGGTTTTCCCAGGACGCCGCTCTATATTCAGTACAGTGTGCTTTCTGACAGACTGATGGCTCCTTTCCCGCGTTGATGAATAGCCTCGTAGTGCTAAACTGCTAGCCTCCCTCCATTCCCCACCCCCTACATTAACAAGGCCGGCCCAGGCTTATCTGCATATTCATCCCCACCCCTGCAAATGGTTCCCTCGTTCACTTAATGAGGGCATTAATTTGATACGAGCCTCTTAAATGCCGAGTGGGTTTATTGTCCAGAAGTGGAGGGAGAAGAGCACGGAGCGATGTGCAGTCAGGACGTGTGCTATAACAGCGATTATTAGTGATTTAGCCACATGCTAATGATGGAACAAATAAAATCACATATTTTTCACATGTATGTCAATAATTTGGGATCTTCGGATTCAAGTGTGGAAAACTAATACAGTGACAATACAGTAAATGAATCATGTTTAAAAAAATCACAAAAGAAAATAAAGGAGTCGTGTAAAATTCATATGTGAAAATAAAAATCAGAAAATCAAATCAATCACCAAATGTAAAAAAAAATAAAAAATAAAAAATAAAATAAATTATTCGTATGTGAGAATCATATGAGAGTATATGAATCATGTGCAGAAATTATATATAAATAAATTAGTCATTTGCAAAAAATGACATGAGAACAAATGCATTACATGCACGAATCATATGAAATAAATGAATCATGTACAAGAATCATAGGAGTCATTCCTAAAAACTCTTTTGAGCATTAATAAGTCAATTGTAGAGAACTTAGAGATAAATGAATTGTGTAAAATTAATAAGAAAATAAATGAATTGTGTAAAATGAATCATGGTTAAGAATCAAAAGAAAAATGAGAAAGTACGAATCGTATGTAAAATTAACATTTTAATTCATTTTAAAAGCTACGAGTTTCCGTTTTTGTTTATTTATTTATTTGGAGTTGTTCAGAATGCTAAGCGAACAATCAGTCTTCGCTCTGTCATTCATTGCTTATTAGCGGCTAATGTCCACAAGCTCATCTGTCAGGAGGAGTAATTGAAATACACGCGAGGGGTGAGCGACGTGGACGTGTTGGAGGCGAGAGGGCCAAACAACGCTGAATGAATCGGCAAATTGGCATTTGATTAATATGATACTTGACCCCCATAATCCTGTTCCTCACAATGGAGTGGTGACACCTATTAAGCGCTAGTAATCACTTTTTCCTGGTGTCGTGTGTTGCAGGACCATGACATATGGCTACCTTATTGAAATAGATGCTCAAAGTGGGAGGCAAGAACCCTAATCCTAACAGGCCCTGCGTTTATGGCGTCCCATGGGAGAAATATCCGACAATGTGTACGATTATTTAGCCTTCTCTGGGATCCATGGGAAACGCTTCCCAGTCTTTGAATCCTATTTGTACTAATAATGGGATTCCCAAATTGCACTGCTTTTTTAAAAGGCAGGAAATGACATCGCTAACCTTGGAACAAGCTTGAAAGGGAGTTTTTATTTCCCTGGTTTTTTTTTTTTTTAAAGAATGAGGACATCTGAGGTTCAGAGATAGTTCATCATTTGGTTCGGAGTAGCCTAGCGAGCTAGTGAGTAGCATGCTAGTAGAAGGTGATCGTGTTGCTTCAAATCTAGACTCTTCCTGAGCCAGAGACCCGAGCCCTTTGATAGACCTGGTCACAGTGGCCAATCTCTGGCCATTCATTTGCGGCTAATGATTTTGGAACAGGGACGCTAATAGGGCATTATGGGAGTCCCCGGCTCCCATGACAGCTGATTAATGTCGGCCATGATGACATCAGCTCCGAGAGGGACTAGATAAAAGAAGGCCTGTATTGGAGCGAGCAGGATGATGAACGACCGGCCACACCAGCGACTCATCTCATTACAGGCTACAGCCTGCCGGCCATTTAGCTAATGTAGCGAGTCATTGTGTGCCTAGGGACCCCAGGCCGCAGGTTTGGAAATTAATGATACGCTAAACGCACGATATGGAGTTTGACCCTGCATAATACGCCAGCGTATTGGATTAACCTTGCCTTGTCAGGTGCCGCCATTGTCACACCGGCGCACCATGAGCAGGTGAAAAGAGATATTCAGACATACCTGGATTTGAGTTTCATCTCACTGGTCGCGGCTAAGCTCTAGAGAAGGATTAGGCAAAGACGGCACGCTCTGGGAGACGGAATACACACGGAAGGAATTGTAAAGAGCCATTATTAAAGGTTCTAAAAAAAACCAAAGTCCTGGAAACATCTTGCAAGTTGAATGGAACCAATGAAAAAAAAACACTAATACTATAATAGTATTCATACCGCTCGAAGTCATGACCGTCTGTATTGTGGTTTCCACTCGCACATTTTTATGCAAGACTGACATTTCCACAGAACAACTGAATAAAAAAAGCCACAAAGTTCTTAATATTGCGACAGAACTGAAACCAGCGGAAAACACGGCATACCACGAGATACCTTCAGTGTGCTCCATGTAGAGAAATGTGCCTAGAGTTTGTAGGTTACGTTTCTGAAGCATGTTGCTGTTACATTTAGCGTCTAAAGCCGGAAAAAAAAGAGTACCAAAGTTTTAAAATGTACACTTTTACAATTATCTGACACTGGAGACTCCTTCCACAACTGCTAAATAAGCGTCTCCTTACACAAAGTTTCAGCAAATCGGTGACTACACCCAAATTGTTTTTATTACTGGAGAAATAATAACATATCAGAATGAACACCTTTTATAGAAAATTTTCTATACCAGAATTGAGAATTGGACAGCGCAGTGGTGTAACATGATATAATTCCAACATTTTTCAAATTCAATGCTTTGAATTAAGCCGAAAAGATGCAAGATCAGCGACTTAGTGTTAATATCAAATCTAATATATAAACCCGCCGGGTCTGACTTCATCTCCACCTCCAGTAAAGCCATCTGACTTTTGTTCTACACCTTCAGCAAGGTTAAAGGCCAATTCCGCTCATCCCAAAGGGCGAATCTTCATTAAAAGACGAATGAAAGTCTGCACGAGTAACATGAAATAGGAATAAGGATGAATCTCGGCCACGAATGTGGCTTTACTCACGAGGATCTTAAGGAAAAAATATCAGAGGTCGCCGGATTTCTCCGAGACCACTGACACAAACGAGAGCGATTTTGTTCATAGGCAAAGCCACCATAGCGTTATTAGCAACATCAAATATCACGCACTGGATTAGCATGCTAACTAGCAATCTGAGATGTTTAGATGTTAAATGTGGTTATTTTTCACTTGCAAGATGTAACATTAATCTATAAATCTATAAATATTATATAATCTCTAGAAAAGATAATTATTTGTCTTATTTATTACAGCAACCTTTAGTTATATTTAATTAGCAATGCTAGCTAGCATTCTTTTTGTCAGCAGGCTAACATCGGCCTACACATTAAAGGTTATTGCCTACACAATAGCGCAGAAATATGCGTTCAAAAAGTTCAGGTTAAAAAAAAATAAACGAACATCGGCTTACTTTTATTTCAGACTCCTTTACAACCAGATGTCCCGTGGAACTTTCTGGAACAACTATTGCCTAGCTAAAGTCTTTCCTAAATTAGGAAATTGTTGTTTAAAGTTGACAACAACAGGTGCTAATAACATTTGATCAGATTTACTTAAGGTTTTCATTCCAGAAAGATCGGAAAAGTTTGGCAGAAAAGTTTGCAGTGCTGCTACGAGTCAACGTGGAGTCTGTGAAAAGAATGAAAAAGGTGAATATTTTTCAAATTTAAAAGCAAGAGACCCCTCCATAGGTGATATGGTGTGGTGGCTCTGCAAATAAATCAGAAATGCGTGTGCATCACAGTCAACTTTTATTCAACGCAAAGACCTCTTTTGTCCGTTGCTTGAAATTGTCTAGTTTCAGGATTTTCCTGGGCTTTTGAGCTGTAATTGGAATGAAACCTGGCAACCCTGCCCATGAGCTTCGTAATCAATCCTTTCAAGCTTTGTATGAAAGTTAAAAATCGCCCTGATGCTCGTGCCTAGTTTAAACATAAAGCTCTCTGGTGAGCTTAAAAACAAAACTACACAAAAACAACGTAGTTAACAAGGTGTTCGTATCCATCTGGAAAATTCCAGAAAATGAATCTTGACCCATTATTAACCGAGAGCATGCCATGTCAAACTGACAACGTGACAACACACCAAGCTGTAAAAATAACCCGGGTGTAATTTCCCACAGCCATTGGGAGCCAGTCATGACCTTCAAAGAACCAAGAGCTGTCCGTTTACGGTCTTCTTCAAAGTACTAAACAATTCGGCAGGGTTTCGTTTCTCACAAAAGCGAGTCGAGGCTGTGCGCTCAGCCACCGGTCACTCTTAATGGCTTCAAACCATGCAGAAAATTATTCGCTGACCCCTCGCGCACCTCGGCGTGTGGGGCAGCTGTAAAACAACCCCGGCTTTTTGTCGAAGGATTAGACCAGGCGGAAATCTGGCCTTATTATGAAAGAGCCTTCCCATTTTCCTTTCTTTTCACTCGTCCAATATTCATTAAAGTGGGATTTCAGCACATTAGCACGGGGGAGCGAAGTAGTCCCTGGAGACGGTGTTTGCGTTTCAGCGGCGGCCCTGTAATTCTGTCCGACACTCGTATGAAGAGGAGAACGGGAGGGGGGGGGTAGAAGAAAGGATGGAGGGGGTGCCACTTACGGGGCGATTTATTACCTCCACCAGCTGCCCTCTCTGTAAAAAGGTAATTGCATCCAGTTGTAACAAGCTAATTGATTGCTAATTAGATAAATCAGCACTCGAAGAGCTGTCAGGGCTCTGACGGATGGTGGACGGAGTCACGTGGTGCCGGCGGGAGGACTCGGATTGGGTGTTGGTGCGTGTGATGTCGTCCAACACAAAGATCCGTCGAGGTGTACTAAAAAGCGGTTAAGGATGAGAGGGAAAAGGAGGAGGGTAGAAACCGGGGCTGGGTAAACATGATTGATTCTAGCCGAGGCCGTCGCAGAAAAGGGGAAAAAAAAGAAAGAAAGGGGGGAGAAATCGGACTGAATGGACAGCTGGATGTCTGTTGCGGCTCCCCGGCCACCAGGCAGGACCAAACACTTTCTTATGCTAATGTGCACTGGGATCACATGGAGCCACTGAAAGGCGTGAACTGATCCAAACAGGAACTAAGATGGCGGGGGTATTGTTGGCCTAATACACGAGGGCAATATCTACTTTCAAAGCAAAGACCACAAATCAAAACAACACGAGGTCAAATATTCACGTCTTAAGTGTTCGTCTTGGAAGAAAGGCGAGGGATAATACAATTCAGGTTTCAAATAAACACTAAATCTTTTGTTTATTTCATTTTTTTTCCACCACAGAGCTCAATAGGGCTCAGGAGTCAAGGGTACTTGAATTTGGGATGAGACCACTGGCAGAAAGTCAGGAATAAAACACCCGTGGTGCTATACTGTAGGAAAATGGTGACATGCAAACTCGACACCAGAATTATTTTACTGCAAAAGTTCAATGTGTGCTCAATCAAGATCAATTTATGTTTATCCATTTATAGAAACGTTTCCTTTAATTGGTGGTTGGTGGAATCACTGTTTCTTCTTCACTATCATCGCTGTACATGGTGGGTTTTTTTGTTGCTGAAAATAAAGGCCCGAGTAATAATATTTCCCCCAAAAGAAAACACTCTGTGTGTGTGTTTATGGAAGTGGGCAGGTTAAATTGGTGTTTTTGAACATCAGAATGTAAATATGGTCCTCAGGCTGTCCAAATAAGAGTCAGGACATGCCTCCGCTACCGTTTAACCTCCCTAATTATGCAGGCATCACTTAGGCGTTGCCATGGCCACGGACCCCCGTTGGCAAGCGAAGCCGCTCCGCTTTCGGTCTGGTAGGGAAACAGCAAGTGGAGCGTTTCGTGGCGCTCCTTCATTTTGCTAGCGTCAAGCGTTATTTTTCTTTTTTTCTGCAGTTTTCGGCGACAGATTCAAAATGGAGTCCAGTGACACCACATGTAGTAGCGGTTGGATGCCAATATCGGGTTACAGTGGAGAAACAGTGGCCTCTGAGACTGCAGGGGGGTCGACTATGATTCTTTCCAATATCATCCCTCTAACACACACACACACACACTCACACACACAGCTGACCTGCTGGGACGAGGAAGGGGGGTTGAAACATACAGGCCTATTGAGTTCCAGCCCCGCTGGCATGCGACATGCCCATTCTCTGCATGCTGCGGCAGCGCAGTGGGTGGCATCGAGTCCAGCACAGTTGCTGCGTGATTTACAGCCCGGCGCTGCAGAGGGGTTTGTTACAACGAACTAGTTAGCATAAATACGAGAAACTCTAGCCCTCTGCTGTTAAGTATGGAATAAAACACGACGGGGTGTTGATGTGCGTGATGAAGCCGAGTTACTGTTACCACCCCGAAAGTTCGTTGTTATCCATGACACCACAGTGCTTGTCCAATTCACATCCATTTTCTATTGACTGCAGTTCCACCTGTAACATCAATTTACTGTGTTAACGTGCTCGATGGAATACGTTATCGTTGCTATAGCAACCTCTCATTCCCATGGCCTAAGACTGGTGTTATTTAACAACAAATAAAGTTTTATAACATTTATGGTAGGCGTCTCCTGTGACAGGACAAAGAAATGTACACTTTATGGTTTCTCGGTAACATGACAAGCTGCGTTTTTTTCTTTGTCCAATGAATGTCAAAAGAATGGGAGAAAAGAGAGATTGATGAGGGAACGACCGTTTATAGCTGCTATAATGTAATGAAATGTTCCACAACATTAAATGTAGCTATTAGTGGTTAAAAAGCATGATGCGCCACTACATAATAAATTAAATATGTAATTACTGTTGATAAATACATGATGTGCTGTTATTGGAAAACAATCAGTTCGGTGGTTTATTCCTCTTATAATTCTTCTTTTATTTTCATCATTTTTATTGCTACATTTAATCTTGTTAACAACTTATTACTTATCTTAAAGCAGTTCCGTAGACTTGCCTCTTTGCTTAAAAACTTCTCTGTCCTGAAGACTTTTACAAGGCTGGAGACTCCTTACCATGAATGTTAAACAAACGTTTCTGTACAGAAAACCTCACCGTAGCAACAATTTTAAATCTGTCCGTCATACAGTCGGAACTCCACCTTCTGGCCAATCAGACTGGAGAATCCAGCTGCTGGGACGTGTGAAGTAGCTTTAACAAACTCTTCTCACGTTACAGTCAGCTATACGCGTAGACGTCCCAAATGCATCGCGGTGCCAGACGTGGTGTAATGTGATGTAAATCAAGCTGCCATGCTCCACGCAGGTCCCATGTAAAGCTTCCGGAGCTCTTCCTTCATGCCGGGGTGTGAAGTTTAGGCTCTTTCACGCTTGGTCCCATATGAGCGAGTGTACATGTGTGTGTTTTAGCGTGCGCTGTCAGACCTCCCGCTGGTGCCTTCACTCCAGCTTGTCGGACCACCTGTCCTTCACTAGAGCTCTCAGGCTACGTGAAAAACACAAAGCCTTTCTTTACAGACGGGAAATTGGCGAGACTTGCGAACGAATGTTGAAATGCACGTCAGCACGAGAATTTATTAGCGCTGATTAGCACCGAGCTGGACGCCAACATTTTGACCCTTAGCATGGAGGATGAAGGATCATTCCTTCATTTGTTTTGGGGAAAAAAATGATAATAAAAAACCTTTTGGTGTGGAACATCACTGTCTAGACGGCCTGCAGCATAAAAGAGGCGGCGAGCGTTCATGCGTGTCTCTTCCTCCGCCATTGTTCCTTGTCTCCCCCCTCAGATCTCGTCCACCGTCTTTGTTGGAGGACAATGTGCTGTCACCGATGCTTCCTAAACTTGTAAGGCCATGGCGCTTCCCCCTGGCGTGAGCAGCGGCCGTGCCAATCAAGCCGAGGTCAAACGTCAAAAAGCCAGGGAGGGACTATAGGGGGCATCGCCACGGAAGAGTACCATGAGTACCATACAAGGCTAATCATGATGATGCATGTAACACACACTGTTGCTACTTCCTGTCCATGTAGTTAGCATGACTGGCATGAGTCAGAACGTAAATACAGGCTAGCAAAGACAGCTCAGGCTCTGAAAGTAATTATTTGAATGGATTTTTTAAATACAGATAGGCACAGTAGGGCAACTGTAAAGAACAGTTTTTGTTCAGTCGTTAAAAAATACATATTAAACATAGACAGACCTGTTTCTTAAACGGTGAACAAAATGGAAAAGATTTAAAATGAATGTGTAAAAAAACAAATCAAGTAAAAGAAACATGTGAAAATTACTGGGTTGTTTGAAAAACTTATATAAAAATGAAGAAAATCTGTAAAAATCACATGTGAAATGAAATTTATATAAAAACAATGAATTGTGAAATGAAATGAGTCATGTGACAGGTGAAAAGAAAGGATTCTGGTGCGAAAATCACCAAGTCACCAAAATAAACTAATCTTACGTAAAAGAAGCAACCCAAACACCAAACACTCTGAAGATAAAGGACTCATATAAGCAGATGTTAATATAAATGAGTCATCTGAATAATCAATGAGAAATGATTTGAATCATGTCTAAAAATCAGATGTGAACACGAATCGTGAAAGTCTGGCATGTTAAAATGAACGAATCACTTGAACGTGACTGTCAAAAAAAATCCCATGTGAAAGAACTGACTCGAATGTGAAAATGAAGCATCGGGGAAGACTCACGTCATGAGAAAAGAATCACATGAAGATGTATGAGTCACGTGTGAAAATCGCCTGTGAAGATGAGCGAATCATTTAATCAGATGTTAAAACGAATCATGTGCGAGAATCCCATGAAAGAAAAACGAATCAGGAAAAATGATGTGAATGATTAACGAGTCAAAATAAAAGAATCGAGTGGAAAGAAATGATTCGGGGGACAAAGTCGCAAACACGAACAAATCACGTGAATGAATTTGAAGGAACGAGTTGTGGTGAGCGAATTCGAGTGAGCGAATCAGACGAATCACGTGAATGAATCCGAGTGAACGGAAATGAACGAATCGTGTGAAACCGTGTGCTGAATGTGAAAAAAGTGGGAAGCTCTGACGTATAACACGTGACTTTTTCCCGTCCTCCTTGGTGCTGCATCGCTTTGAGAAAGTTGCCGAATGGAAGCCACTCCTCTTTGGCAAATATTTGCGCAGGATATTTGTTTTTCGTCTAGTCTGTTTTTTTGGCTCCCTGTGGACCAAATCGTTTCATCTGCGACCCCGGCTTCCAATATTTTCTCCTGAATGGCGGACAGCGAGCGAGAAAGAGAGAGAGAGAGAGAGAGAGAGAGAGTGGAAGCCTTCTCTCCTTTCCTCTGTCACCTTATCAGCGCCCCTAATGACTACATCTTTTCTTTGCGTAATTTATTCCCCGGCTCGCCTAAGAGGCTCCGTCACAATGAGCCGAGTCCTGCGCAGAAAAACCCCGAACGCACACAAAGCCCATGTTAATTTCCTTATTATCGGACGCTTTAATTATTTGTCGCACGTGATAAGTGCTTTTCAGCGCGCTCCGTATCAGCAATAACCTTCTGGCAGAGGCGTCAAGGGGGCCATGTTGAGCTCGCTGCGTTTTTATTAAGACAATGCGGTGCAGAGCGACAAAAAAAAAACCCCACACACCCTTTATTACGCTGCCTCCTCTTCCAAACAGAGGAATAAATATTATAGATTAATTAATCCGTACTGATTATAATTTAATTAGGTTACCTCCAGAGGGCTTTTTTTCCCTCCTCTTTCCTTTTTTGAGCGCTTTTGTTTTTAGGAATATTCCTGTCACGTTCATTTGCACCGAGGTTGTAATACACACTCTGCTGTTGTTGTGTTCACACTTCACTATAGTTTCAACGCAAACTGGCAAAACAGGATATAACGCCTCACCGCGTCCTGTACACACATTTCTTTTTTAAATGTTTTTTAAAGAAAATAATATTAAGCCGATAACCGCCACGCAATAACGCGTTTTTTTTAAGACACATTACACGTTAATGATTTATTTTCACATGTGATTCTTTAACGATTCATTTCCAGCCCATGATTCATTTAAATCCACACATCGTTTAAGATACGATCATTTTCATATGATTTTTTTCACTTGAGTAATTTATTTTCGCGATTTTCCACGAACGCTTTATTTTCCAAGTGATTTTTAAAAAAAAAATTATTCCATTTTTACATGATTTTTCAGATACGTCTAATTTTCCAAGCGTGAACGTTTTCTCACGAACGTGTTTTTTTCTCACGCTTTTTTTTTGGCATGTGAACCGTTTTTCACACGTCTTCCTGATTCATTTTATCCTCACACGCGACTCTTTATTTCTCCAAACGGTCCGTTTATTTTCATGCGACTTTTTCATCCGATTCATTTTTTTTTTTTACCCGAGATTTATTTATTTTCAGATTTGATTCATTGATTTTCACATGCAATTATTTTTAATACATTTATTTGAAATTTAATAATAATATTTTTAATCGAAGTTATTTTCAGGAATCAGATATTTCATGAATCATTGTTTAGTTAACAAATGATTCATTCATTTTCATCTTTTTTAAACAATTAATTTATTCTCGCATGTTGTTTATACACATGATTCATTATTTTGAATTTTGTTTAGGTCGTCACTTTTAGGTTGGATTTTTGCAAATGATTCACCTATTCTTATTTATTGATGTATTTGTTTGTTTGTTTACAAAAAAAGCTTCACATGATATGTTATTATCATGTAAATGTAATGTTTTTTACTAATGACTCACATACTCAAAGTGTGCAGTTTCATACTCTCAGATGGGATTTTGTGGGTCATGTCTTTTCACGTGTGAGTTCACGTTGTTCTCATGAGGAATTCCAGGTCACATGATCACACTTTTTCAAACACAACTAAAGGACGGCCTGGAAGAATTCCCCGAGTGATCCAGAAGGAAAGGAGCTGGAACACCCAGCTTTGGCGTGTTTGACATTTATTAGCGTTGCTAATCGTGCAGCCTGTGTGTGTGTGTGTGTGTGTGTGTGTGTGTGTGTGTGTGTGTGTGTGTGTCTTTATGGCTAAAGCACACTTCACCTGCACAGCATCCGAGCTTTAAGTTGTGTGAGCAGGTGGTCGAGTTTGCCCGTAAAAGTGTATGCAAATATTCACGGCTATAAGTGCACACTCACTCACACACACACATGCCTCTGTTTGTGAGTGTGTGTGTGGGAGTGTGTCTAATTTAAGCCAGGCCTGGGCGGCCCATCTGCCGTCATCCACTGGTGTGGGCTCTCTTCAGAAGCTCAGCGCACATTCCTTGCTTTCCTTGTGCTCGTAACGTGAGCCGTAGCTACAGGTGCAACGCGCAAGGTGTCTTGTCTACCCTTCTCCCATACATCATCATCATCGTGTCCAGAATTCCCAGAATTCCACTTCCCTGTGCTATGAACGTGTCCCGTGGGTCTTCTTTCCTCCTACCTCCCACATGCGGAACAGGTGCTCGCGCCCATGGGAACCGCCGAGCCCACTGTGGGAGAGCGTGAGTCATGCGCTGGATGCTGACCTTTGACCTCTGCATGGCACCTGCACAGTGGAAAAAAAAAACATCTGCAGAGGTGTCAGTGTAGCTCAGAGGAACTGAGGAGGTTCTCCCGGGTTCTAAGCGTAAACCGGCGTAAATGCAATTAAAAGACGTAACGAGACGCTATACATTTCCAGTGGAACATTCCAGGCTTCGGAGTCGCGTCGGTTCCAGTGCGGCTGATTTAGACATCAATATAAAAAGCAGGCTTGAGTTACTTGCATACTCTTTTCATTTAGTTTGCCTGGAGTTCCTCCACGCTTCCTTTTTCGAGACGAAAGAATGTCAAACCTTCGCCACATGCTGAGAAGAAAATGAAAATAAACTGGCATCATGGTATGTTTGGTTTTAGCGCTCGGGCTCTGCTTCTGCTTGAGGAGGATTAGCGTGTGCGGTTCCGTGTTGGTTCCACGTCTGAGTGAGGAACCCGATTTTTTAAAACCAAACAGCAGAGGTCACGACTCTCAGCTCGGGGAGGAATGAGGACGTCTCCGTCGCTCGGACGCCACAGCTGAGGGTTGGGTCACTTCTGAGGTTTTTCTTGTTCGTCCGAGACACTCGAGTAGAGAAAATGGAAAAGCGGAAAGAACAAAACGGGAACTTTTATAATAATAATAATAACAGATATATGAGCAGAAACAGTAATACTAAGTCAAAACAAGATGAGAAAATCAAGAGGAAAAAAAGTTGAAAGAGTTTGTGAAAGAAACATGACAATGAGATTAAATAAAAACAGAGGAAATCATAACAATAAAGCTTACAATTAAAAAGAAAAAAAAAAAACACAATAAATCCTAAAAACAGAGTTTGAAATAAAAAAATCTAAACGGATGAAATCCAATTTTTAAAAACATTAAATGAAACAGCATTTGAAAGAAAAAAACAAAGCAGAAGAACTCAAGACAAACAAAAGCAAAAAAAAAAGGATAAAAACAGAAGAAATCTGAACAATTAAGTTTGAAAACAAAAAAATAGAAGAAAACAATTCAAAACAAAAAAAACCCCTTTTTTTATAAATAAAAAAGCTGAAAGAAGAAAATATCTCATGAAAACAGTGGAAATCAAAAAATAAACGTTAAAATACAAAAAATCTTAGAAGAAAAACAGAAGAGATCAGAAAACAAGGTTTGTAAAAGAAAAAACAAGAAACAATATCAATAATATCAGCCAAAGAAAGAATAAATAAATAAGAATACATGATGAAAATAGAGTTTGAAATCAAAAAATAAAAATAAATCATGAGTTTGGTAGGAAAACACATAAAACACTTGGAACAGCTGCTGATTTGCTCATTATTTTCCCACAAGCGCACGCTCTAAGGGGCAGCAGTTTAACGGAAGGAGCCGACCCGATAACGTGGTGTATAATGACGTGAGGCTCAGAAACCCGGACAACTGCTACAGCATTGTGTTCACTGTGGCCTTCGTGCCCTCTGGATGCCTTTCATTGTTAGCGCGACGGTATTTAGCATCGTGTCAGGGAAGGAAAACGTCTGTAATGTCACGTACGCAGGGACAAACCGCTAGCCACTGATGACGGGGGACGGTTCTATCCTACAAATCAGCACGTCAGACGTGAGATCAGACATAAAAACAACTTACGAATTACATCATCAACAAGTGACCGTCACGTAACACTTATTGGAAAATAATCAACAAAGTCTTTTATTCCTTTTTTGCGCAACGGAAATTTGCCCATGAGCACAAATATTTATTGACCGAAGAACAACACGACGCACGTGACTTTTTATCCGTTTATAGTCACATTTAATGTAAAAAAAAACAAGTTAGTTCTTGTTACATTATAGCAGCTATAAACATTCGTTCCCTCACCACCACTCTCTTTTCTGGACGTTAATAAGACAAAAAACAAAACAAAAACCCATAGCTAGTCACGTTAGCATTGCGTGTTCTGCTACACGTTTCTGCTAAATAAAGAGCGATTATTTGTCACGAGAAGTGTAAACCCCTCCGTCCGACTGTTAGGAGACTCCTTCCATAAACGTTAACAAACATCTACGAATTCGCGTGTAAGTTGTTACTATGGAAACCAGCGTATATCGATAACGTGCACATTACTATAGTAGAAACCTCTCCATGTTGTCCTGTTCTCTGGCAGAAAACTTGTGGAACTAGTGGAAACAAATCGCTATTATTCTTAACGACGTATTTCTTATTCGACGTAGATTATAACTTCACGCAGATGCTCGACTAATATTAAGCCGAATAAAAAGCATCACGTTATTGTTCTTTAACAATTTTTTTAAATAACAAAACACGAACTTCGGGAAACTTCCGCGGTAAAGCCGCAACGTTGTGTTCTGTCGGCGTGGGAAAATCTTCAGGAAGTGACAAGCGTGTTTTTTTTTTTTTTACGTTAGTGACGATGAAAGCGAGCGGAATTCTCGTAGTTGATAAAAGTGAGAACGAAGATTTAACGTTTTTTTTTTCGTGGCCGCTTGAAACAATTAAGATTGTTAGCGTTTGGCGTGAGAGGCACAAAAACAAATTCGTAGCTTTATCGTAGAACGCCTCGGCGAGAGGAAATGACATTTCTGTCCGCAGGTTTTCTCGCGGCTGCGATCCGAGATCTGACCTCGCCACTTGGCAGGCGCTAATTATTTAAGAAGGAAAGTGGATTTGAGAGAAGAAAAGCTGAAAGGAGGTCCGTCCCCCGCTCGAGGCGGTGACACGAGGGCTCGTCTGACAGGTGTGTCGTGTCGCGATCGGGACAAAGTTTCGCCTCTTCGCTCACTACATTCAGCCCGCGGAGTAAATACACTCATTAGCCGAGGGCCCGTCCCACCAGAGAGAGCATGTTTGACATTATTAATTGGCTTTTTCTGCACAAGGAGTCAAGTGGATGAAAAGGTTTATCAAGCTGAAATAATTAATTTTTGCTACGGAATTTGCTGACAGTTCACTTACTCTGGTTCGAGATCGGTGGGGCACTCGGGGGTCGGGGGGGGGGGGGGTAGTGCGGGGGGGGCTGTTCTCAGCTTCTTTCAGTCTTTCAGCAGCTCTTATTTTCGCAACGCTGAGAAGGGAACGAGGAAAGGGTGGAAAAAAATAATGAAATGAAACGTAATTAACCTGAATAAAGGAAAGGGTCGGTTTTTATCTCCCTCCTTTTTTTTTTTTTCTTCTGAGCGCAAAGATTACTCGCCTGTATTGAGACCAGTGTAGCATACAATTAATTCCAATTAATTCAAATTAGAGGGGAAATTATGTACTTTGATAAAGGCAAAAACCAAGACATAATACCGCTTATCTCCTTAGTTATCTATGCCCTCCGTGGTCTCATAATTACTTTTAATTAATGCCGAGGAACGTTTATTTAAAAAAAAGGAAAGAAAGAAAGAAAGGAACGCACCTGAAAGTCTATCAATTTTGGACGGAAAAGGAATCCCGCACAATGCTCACGCTGCACGCCGAATACATAACGAGGTGAAAGTCCATCATTCAGTTCAAAAAAGTACAACTTCCTGCTAAAGATCTTTCCGTGTTCGCTGTGCGAACGTTCGCTTCGGATGTTCAGTGACAGAGAATTTACTACGGTCTGCATGTTTCCCGACGCTTTCACGACGGAGGAGCTTCTGAGGTGTTTCATAATATAAACAAATACTGAGAGAAAAGACACTAGCGATTATAAGACGCTAGCTGCTATAAGACGCTAGTGATGCTAGCTAGCTGCTATAAGATGTATAAAAGAACACGAACTGCAGACATTAAAAGCTCATAAAGTAGCATTCTTAAGCCGTAAATGAGCAATTTGTCTTGAAGAAAAGTATAAGATTTACTTAAGGCATAACAGAAGAAGCACGAGACAGATTTAGAAAAGAAAAAGACGTCTCAAATTCTCACACTGATCTGATCACAGGTGGGAAATCAGCTCCTCTACCACCTAATGTGTGAAAACATTAGCTAAGGCTAATTAACTAATCTATAATGCTAGCTAGCATGGAGATATAAACTAGCTGAATGCTAGTAGTAAATAGCTAGAGTGTCTTTAGCAGCAGAAAAATCGGTGGTTCTGTCTCAGTTCCTGTGTAGGTTAGCGGCTAGTAATGGCATGTTGATGTGATGTATATTGAGACGTATTCACATGAAATGAGTTTCAAACAGTTATAACCAGCTAAAAAGTTCAATTCGAGCACAGTGTATTTTTTCACACTGTACACGTACATAGCAGGTTGAGCACATTACAGCTAAGACACACAAATGCAGGAGGTGTCTGTCGGTGGAATATCAGCACCATCCCGACCCACCGCTGCTCTGCCAATCTGTCTGGGCTTCACGCTTGTTTCCAGGTCGCAACCCGCCGCGGCGCCGGATTTATTAGGTCACGGCGTGGCACCAGCTCGGCGTCGGCCTGGCAACGATTCGCCTTTTGTCGTCTCGGTGCCTGGCGGGCGTGCTGCGACACCGCGAACCTCCAAAACCGCCAAGGTGACAAATACATGGACGCAGGAGGATCAGGATCAGGATTATATCTGCTTCTTTATCGATATTTGTGTGTTAAAACGACCACCACTGCTCACGCTGTTTGTACAAGAGTTGTCACTGTGATGTCACCGTCGATGAATATCCGTTTCAGAAACTGTGACATCACTAGATGTTCCTAGTGGTAAAGAACGTTCACTAGAACTGTGACTGGTAGCTTAGTCTAATAACAGGTATGAAAAGTTTTTCAAACATAAAAGGGCATCAAAGCACAACGAAACTTCCTGCACCAACCTTATATAGTAACCGAACAAAAGAAACGAATAAACGTAAATATTCTTATCACGGTTCAATGATACGAAATCCATCAAAACGGCCTGTGTGTGAAACGAAACCCGACAGGAAGCCTCCCTTATCAGCGAGGTCACATTTAAACACCCGAATCCGCTCGCCACGACCCTCGACCTCCAGCATGGGCCGGGCCCCATGCTATCGTTTCCTCGTCCCTCTATCACCTCCCGTCCCGCCGCCATCGTTTCCTCATCCCTCTTCCCTGCGTCCAGGGTGACGGTGACAGTTGGAAAGGTTCCGGGCTTCGCTTTTCACACAACGGCGCATCGCTTTCCGATATGTCTTCCTGCTTTGACGTGGCGTCCCGAGGCGACCTTATCGCCTTTCACCAGGGTAAAAAAAACAACAACCGGCAACGTCTTCTTTAAAATAGAACTGGTGTCACGTTTGACCTTGCGTGCTGTTCAATTCTTACAGATACATCAACTTACGTAAAGACATGTTCATGTTTATCTGACATTTACGGAAGGAGTCAGCGCTTAACTCTTCGGAAAACTTTTCAGAACGTTGCGGTAACGTTTTATTAACCTCAAAGAGGACAAAGAGAGGCTAGCGTAATAAGCGTTTATAGCTGCTGTAACGTAAACAATAACAGGAAGTAGCTTGTTTTGGAGAAATTAAACGTGACTATAAACAGATACAAAGTATGACGTCATTTCACAAACAAAACGTTACGGTAGGAAAATAATCATCTTCGGGATTGTAATGGTGACTCGGCCACGCTGTCGTCGGTCACTTTTCTAACCCCGTCGCGGTTTATTCCTTAATTAGGAAACGTTTGGCGTGGTTTTTCTGTTTAAAAATGTTCGGAGCTTGTTCGTAGGACGCTTGTGTCGAGGACATAGCTACAAATGGAATTCTAAAAGTAGAATTCACTGCTAAACAAAAGCGTGCACAGGTTAATCAAAGCAGTTATTCGCTACATCGTGACAGCGTTGGTTATTTTCAGATCTGTAATTAAAGCCAGTATTCGTAATTTTAGTACAAACTATGACATTATTTGTAAAAGAACCACCAAAAAATCGGCGCGGCTTGTCAGCATTTTTTTTCCCCACCCCTCGGAAGCGGCGTAGAGGAGCTCAAATTGAGTGTGTGATGAGCAAGTGTGTGATACAGACACAACAAGAAATGGCAGACTGATTCGAAAATGAATCCTACAGCGGGAGCTTATAGAAAAACACGCTCTATTGATCGCGCCGTATAAGCCGAGTTGCACGAGGACAGCACTTATGGAGGCGTATATATTTTTAAGCCTCGTCTCATATTAAGCTTGAGAATAGAACGGGGGGGGGGGGGGGGAAATAGAGCCGGGGAGGCGTCGGGGCCGGTGCCGGTGCGGAGGAAGAAATTCATTTCCTGTTGAAAAAAAACCCCGAGTATCAGCATGGAAAAACCTGGCACGCCGATAACGTAGATCCCCCTCTCGTTACGTTGATAACCATTTGTTCATTTCCTGACAACAACAGAAAAAAATGTATAAGTCTGCTGAAAATGATTTTTTTTTTCTTTCACCCCTCCACCCACCCTCGCTCGCTCGCTCCTTTCATCCCTGCCTCATTCGGGCCTTATTTCATCCGCAATGTGGCAGCGGAATGATAATCAGAGCATCAGTTATCAGGGACGGAGGTGAGGGGGGCGGATTTGTTCCTCGTGGAAAGAGAGAAAGAGAGATGGCATGGTTGGAACAGGAGGAGGGGGAGATGGAGGAATGGTTTGACTCTCATTTTTGTGTGTGTGTGTGTGTGTGTGTGTGTGTGTGTGTGTGTCAGGACGCTCGGCACTCCAGGCGAAGAGAAGGCTGGATTTGCATTTTAATGGGATGCGATTTATGGAGTTGGGCACGGCACAAGTGGCATCATTAGGTGAAGCTGAGCCGGATTAGCCGTGATGCGAGAGGTCAGATAACGCCAGCCAGCAAGTGTGTGTGTGTGTGTGTGTGTGTGTGTGTGTGTGTAATCTCATTGAGTACACAGAGGAAGGCTATGTTCTTGTATCACGCCCTGCGACTAAATCAATTTCACATTTCTGTATCAGGAAGTGCTGCGTCTCGTTCGGACACTTTAGGGAGCAAACTGTAGTTCTTGGAAACCATCAAACTAATAAATGGGGAAGGAACGTTGCAAACGCCTGCGGGAACGTCAACGCGCCTCCACCTGCCGGGCGGAGACGAGAGACGCTGGCCATCTCGGAGAAATAATGATCGTTTCGAAAAAAAAACCAAACAAAGCTGAAAACAAAATTTAGTGTATTAAAAACACAACTTATTTATTTATTGTATGAACATGTTTGTTTGTTGTCATTAGATAAAGACCTCATATTGGTAAGCAAGACCTTCCTTCGAAACCAGATCGCCATGACTGCGCGTTTATTTATTTATTTGCTAGATAACTTGCCAGTTTTAGTCAAAATCCCATATCTAAAGACGTTTTTGTTTGTTTAATGTATTGAACGTTTTTCACAAGCTAACGTCAGTTATGAAAAACCTCGTGACGGATGTAACAAGATCTCGACTGAAAAAACAACTTACGTCTGCTGATACATTTTTGTTTGTTTACGATAAACCTCGTCATCTATCGCTTAATCATGTCTACTGATTTGTTTGTTTTTACTAAAACCCTCGTTTAGTAATTAAACAGGATCGCACCTTGTCTGCTGATGTTCTTATGGCTTTTGTTTGGAAGTGACGTTGTGGCTACTGAAACACTTTTTATTTGTTTGTTTGCTTATATTTACTGTATATTTCATTACACAGCTAAGCAGGTTACGTCTCTGTCTAGTATGCGTTCGTTCGTTCGTTCGTTTGTTTTTAAACATGACCTCTGTTGAAAATCAAGTTAGGTCTACTGAAACGTTTTTATTTGTTCACATATGGGTTCTTAAAACAAGCTGCTGAGCTTTTAGATTTGTTTGTTTGTCTGTCTGTTTTTACACCTGAACGGAATCATCCGTTAAAAACAGCGTTTGTCTACTGATATGTTGTTTGTTTGTTTGCAGAGGTGAACAGGATTGTGCTTTATAAATGTAGGCATTTTTGTTGTTTGTTTGTTTACTACAAACCCGATCGTATAGCTAAACCTGTAACGCAAAAAAGTGGTAATGACAGATTATTGGTTGAATAATGATGAGTAAAAAGGTTGTTGTGCTTATCGTAAACATTTACAGTTTCATTCAATCGAGATCTTTAATGTGTCATGATATGAGTGTACTGTGTGTGTGTGTGTGTGTGTACAGTGTGTACAGTGTGTACGCTCCCACAGGAGAACCGCTCCTTATGATCCCAGCTCCGAGTGTTATAAATGTGTAAAGTGTTGAGCTCGCTTGCTCGCAGCTCAGAGCTGAAAGTGAGAAGTTAACAGCGGAGACAGCTGTACGCTCCCGATCGCCCCGGTGCATTGTGGGTAAAAGCGCTGCAGCCTGTCAGTCAGAGAGCGGCAGTCTGTGGAGGTCACGCCTCGACGGGCCAGTAAATAAGAGATTATGCATCGAGCAATAAAACTGCAAAGTATGTCGGATTCGGTGTGTATCTTCGTGCTACGTGTGTGTGTGTGTGTGTGTGTGTGTGTGTGTGTGTGTATGTGCTCAGTGCTGGGTATTATCAGGAATGCAATATTCACGGCTGAGTTTGCACTTTCAGAGCAAGGCCTGGCAATAATTCGGAACATGACTATGAAATGGCATGTGTGAGTTGCATATCCTGTATTGTAGCTGCCCTTTTTTTCCTTTTTTTTCCCTTTTCTTTTCTTTTCTTCTTTTTTACCTTTACCTGTAATCTTGTCTTTTCTATCAGCGTTCCTCCCC
>JAQQZU010000010.1:13906504-13918648 GCA_030068025.1 Parauchenoglanis punctatus
GTGTGTGTGTGTGTGTGTGTGTGTGTCTGTGTGTGTGTGTGTGTGGCTGTGTGTGTGTGTGTGTGTTTGTGTGTGTGTGTGTGTGTGTGTGTGGATGTGTGTGTGTGGATGTGTGTGTGTGCTGGGGATATGGAGAGGGTCTCTCTGCTGGGGGGGGATAGAGGGGGGGGGGGTGTTTGGGGGTCGGACAGTCAGTAATTATTGTCTGTTATTGTTTCTACATGCTGTGACCCGATCCAGATGTCTAACTCACTATTTATTATATTCAGAAGATAAACTGTTAATTTTTTAAATGTTAATTTAAAAATGTTAAATTAATTTATTGATATGATAACATCATAACAAAGATTATTATTATTGTTGTTGTTTGTATAAGCAGCCTATTTATTTAGTTATTTATGAAGTCACAGACAGATGCAGAAGTGGAGTCGAGAATGGAAATCTTTTATTGAACAAAAATAACCAGGGGAGTTATTTGGCTCCGCCCACGGGCCGCGTGGTGCATTCTGGGAGATGACAGGCGGCCTGCAGGTGCAACTTCTGACCTGTTCGTTTATTATATAGTAAAAATCGTGAGTAAAATTAATAATTATTACTACTATTGTTACAGGCGATAACATTCTTAAAAAATTGTAAAGAATGCTTTTTGGGTTTGCGTGTTGACGTCTCGGACCTCTGCGGTGACGAGACTCGGTTTATGCCTTTCAAGTGAAAGGTGGCGCTTTGAAAGTACGTCAGTAAAGCTCTCATTCCATTAGCATAAAAGCTAGTGGGTCGCGTTTTGTCTATTTGACTATTTTTGTATATTCATATTGTAAACATTTTTGTTTCGTTTTCTTAAATTCGATGTTGGAAAATAAAAAAAAAGATCAAAATTAGTTTTTTGGTTTAAAAGCGGCTCGGCTCACGCTCTCCGGGCTCGATTATGCTTCTCTGTTTGTTAGCGATCTGATGGCTTTTATTAAATGCATATCATTAAAGAGTTTATTACTGATGGCCGGCGGCGAGTAAACAATTCCCGACCGCATGAATGTTTAATGCACGTAATATCTGCGGTGTAAAATGATTGCCGGCTTATTACGTTGCGGCGACAAATTAATTCTGTTTACATTATGTGTGTGTAAATAAATTAAATAAATGGACTGTGTGTGTGTGTGTGTGTGTGTGTGTGTGTGTATGTATTTGTGTGTGTTCCTCTCCAAGGGGTTTTATCTCTAAGCCAGTGATCAGAGAGTTTATCTGTCTAATTACATCGCAGGTCTAGCCTTAAGAGGCCCGGGCTCAGGAGAGAAAGAGAATGAGTGTGTGTGTGTGTGTCTGTGTGTGTGTGTGTGTGTGTGTGTGTGTGTGTGTGTGTGTGTGTGTGTGTGTGTTCCCACACCCACCCCAAGCCATCTTTTTTACCTTTGTATCAGGACCCCTGTGTAAGGGAAATTGGGGTCCTGATTCAAACATACACAAGGAGATAAAATTCACACACAGAAAGAAAGAAAGAAAGAAAACAGATTTGAATGATCGGGTCGTTCCCAAACCGAGGTTCAGTCTCTGTCCCGCTGACTCGTATCCCCCGACTCTGTCCCGCTGACTCGTATCCCCCGACTCTGATATTCATTAGATTGTAGCTTTATTCGTTCTTTTCTCCTTTAAAGCTCAGATTATAATGTAACCGTTAACCCTAATCCCGCTTCTTCTCGATTTATTACATAGCAAGTAAATAGGAATATTTAAAAAAAAAAAAAAAAGGTAAGTTGATTGTTTTTAGAGCAAAACTATAAAATTTCACCTGAAAAAATTTCCACGTCATTTACGCAAGGTACATAAAACGACTAGCTTTAAACGTAGACGTAACTCGATGTCATGTACGATTTCTATGGCAACAACTCTTACAGGATTAAAAAACCGTGTCTGATCATCGGAATCTTGAAATTCCGGTAAAAGAACGTCGATTTAACGTTAATGGAAGGTGTCAGAGCTGAAGCTACAACTGTGAGACGCTAAACAGAGGAGCTTTTTAACCACGATAAACGTTAAAATTGTAAATGTGGTACAAGAAGAGTAAATGTTTTTTTTTAATCTGTTTATGTAAAGTCTAACTGCTTAATTCCGCCGATTGGCATCATTTTTTCATTATCCGTTTACAGTTACTATTAACGTTGTCGACCATCCAAAGGACGAGCTGTTCTCGTTTACGTTTTATTCAGGAAGCAGGAAGTAAAACTCAGACCTCGAGTCACACGTCATGGAATTATACTATTTAAAAACGCGTGCTGGCTTTACGTTGTTGTTTATCATTAATTAAAGAACCGGTTACTCTCGCCTTTTAGCCAATAGACGTATTTGGTTTCATTCAGGAGCCCCTGCAGGAGCTGTTATGTGATCCTGGGAAGCAGGTTAAGGGTTAAACAGCTCTACTTGTCGACGACTCGTATCCGTGGGTGGTGGCATTACAGAGATAACCCTCTGTGACACACACACACACACACACACACTGCACATTAACACAATGTAAAGCCACCCACGCCTGCGCAAGACGTTCCCTGCCTCGTTGAATCTCCAACCCTCCAAGATACAGCAAATTAGAAATGCGTGCGCACCACGGTGCAGACCGGGAATAAGAGGAAATGCGCAGCTTCCTTTTACAGGGAATTTTTATGCTGGTTTTGATGTTGTTGAGACCTGACGGTGTTAGCTTTGTTAAGATATGTTAGCAAGTTAGCAATAGTTATGAGGAGAGAGTGAATGTTTTTTACACCAAGCTTCGATTGGTTGAGAATCAGGGATTACACAGCTTTGGCTTGGTGACCTGGTTTACGGGATGAGACTCCGCCCTAGCGAGAGCACGTGTTCAGTGAACGTACCCCGCGGCGGGTTTTCGCTGACTCGGCTCGCGGAGTGAAGGAGTTTAATGAGCGTCTAGGAGGTCTGAAGCCGGGGTGGTTCGCATTATCTTCACTTCTCTCCTAGACGTTCTACTAGACTTTTTTTTTAATCCGTCTCCTCTGTCGGACCTCCAAGACTGCAGCATCACGGAGGTTATATGGATGTCAGTGCTGCAAATCACGCTCTAACGACAAAGCCATATGCTCCAGGCCTGAATCCAGTCATTGTCTCGTAGCCGTCCGTTCCCATCCCACATCTCGCCCGTCCTGTGTAGCGGAGTGGCGATGTGCTCCAGGTTGATCAGCTTCGCGCACAGCTGTCCGGCTTCGCTGTCCTAACAGCGCTAGGACGAGATTCAAGGAATTCACGGAATCTTTTAGAAGCCGTATTTTCTATAAGAAAAGACGTAAATGCATAATCGTTGCTTTAAGTAGGCGTGGTCAAGGTTTTATCAACATTTTAAGAAATAATAATAATAATAATAATAATAATATACGTCACAGTTTTCTTCGATCAAATTCCAAACCTTGCAGCTTCATGTTTCTATGCCGTCCCCCTTTCGATGATTTGAAAAATGCACTTTTTGTTTTGTATTTTTACACTTTCAGTTTATCGCCGTCATCATTTTTTGTTTCTACTGACAGAAATATTTGATTCATATTATATTATAAAAAATTTATTAATATATTAATATTATATTATACATTTTTTTTTCATTTAAAATATACTATTTATGGATTTTTACAGGCAAAAAAAAAAAACGCTTTCTGTAAAGTAAAATAATTTCCACTGGAATGTTCGTGCTGGGGTTTTTTTTCTGTTTCCGAAACTTTTTTATCGATATGGTTACACACAAAGTAGAGAACAAAGAGAGGGAAAAAAACATCTTGTTTTTTGTTGTGTCTGGGGTGTGTGTGTGTGTGTGTTTTGTGCACGGCATCTGTTCGTGTGATAAATCAGTGATTCTGCGGGCCACGGGGCCTCCTGGAGTGGCCATGCTACACTGATCAGCTTCCTCGTGTGTGACCGTGAGCATTGTTCTGCCAAGCACACACTCACACACCGCTTCGCCGACAGAACTTTGTACTTCACGGGTTGGAGCTTCTCGACTGAAAGAGATCTCGACTGCGTGGTGTTTTTTTGCGTTTGTCGAAATGAACTGGTTTTGTGTTGGTTTGTGCGAGTCATTACTAACAAAACGCTACGTTTTCTCATCACGTCGCGTCAAAAAGAAAAAAAAACCCTGCATGCTAGAAGCAAATGAAAATGCTAAACGTACAGAAAAGCCACCAGGCATTGAATTTCACTTCTGCTTTCCAATTTCCACTTCCTGTCATAATTCCTTTCCGTAATTACTAAGGAACGCCATAATGACACTCGGAACCAAACTAATAACAATAATACAAAAGATGTTATTTGCATGTTATTGATCTTCAGTATAGACACGCTAACTAATTCTTAACATAGAAATCCAAAATGGCTGCCATTTTTGTTCAGGTTGCTGATAAAAGTAAAATCTTGGATGTTGCGAATTCTCAGACTTTGTAACCAAAACCTTGTAAATAAAACATGCCTTAATAATAATAATACATTTATAACACTACAAAACGTTATAGTTTCCTTATGTTGTAGTATATGACATCTGTTTGTGTCATTTGTACACTATTATACTGTTTACTTTTTGTATCGAAGTAAAAAACTGTAGGTAACTTAACTAATTGGGAGTAAGCTAGTGTTTAATAGATAGATGTCTGCTTAACAGAGCATTCTATACGGTCTTTAAGTACGCTCTAACTTACGCAAAAAAAAACTTCCTATAGACGTTATTACGCAGAATTGAACAGTATGCACGAAGTTGTAAACTTACTTAACACAGAAAGATACCAGGTGCATTAACGCTAATACCTTATTCTTAACTGTTCGGTTTACAGAGTTTCACAATATTTGAAGACATTTATGCAAAACTAGTTCAAGATGAGTGTTCACTAGTTATGTATCACAAATTTCCTTTTAAGAACACAAGCTAATCATGACATACTCAGATATTACAATACCAGTTACTTACAATTACTAACCTAGCAAATGCCAGCCAACTACAGCCTAATTTCCTACCAGTTACTTACCACAAATGTCTCTAATCAGTACTTACTTACCTACTATATACTGGTTACTAGCAACAAATGTATTTAATAAATACAAGCTGATCACCGCGTGATACTTAGTACAAATTTCCCTGCTTAATAAAAGCTGATCACCGCATAGCTGCCTATTACATGCGTATTACACTACCAGTTATTCACCACAACAAACTCAAGCTAATCGAAGCACACTTAAGTATTACTTACCACACATTTCTCTATTATATACAAGCTAATCACCGCATACGTCATAGCATAAATGCTAGCTACTCACCTCACACTTAACTATTACATTACTAGTTACTTACCTCGCACATCCTCAGTAATTACCGGTTACTTACCGAGGAGTAAAAAAACTGCTAAGATAAACATCAGACCCAATACATAACGGTAAATACAGCAAAACAAAGTGCACGTAGTTACATCATACGCATATCCGTACACCAGGAAGTACGATTTTTGGCACCAGGGAAAATATCTGCTTTCAGAAAACAAGCGATCGGATTGCGACGTTATAATGCGCATGTTGTCCAAACTTGCAAAGTATGTTTAACTCGTTAAAGTTTTTAAGAAATACATACGGAATGCTGACGTTTTACAGTCTTAATGGTTTGATTTTAATGCTGAAACTGATCAAATGTATGTGGTTCTTGTTAATAAATATGGCTAATTATTGAGATGAGTGTTTTAAAAAGCTACAGAGGAGCCGCGGGTCAGTGAGACCCATTGCTAAGTAGTGAACAGAGGACGAGGGGTTAAGGGACGAGTGTCTTTTCAGTGGTGGCGTGAAATCCTCTGTCGGGTCGCGACCCTTTTATTGTTACGCTCAGAGCTCCAGAAACCCTTCGTGTGGCGCTACAAATCCAAGGCGAAGCTCGCCTGTCACTCTTTAACTCAATACCTGGGTTAATCGCTTACTCGGAGGAACCGCCGGTCCGAGTGTGTGTAGTCTGAAATTTATGATAAATAAATCCGTCCTTTGTGATTTATTTACAGGGTGACTTTTTGGAATTATTCGGTAACTTGTCCGACATCTTTGCATAAAGCTAACGTTAAACGTGCTGATTCGGCGTCTCTAAGCAACGTCTACGCAGTACATGTATCATAATTATTCACAATTTTATTCTTTTTCAAACACTGTTTAATTTTTTTTTCTTTTCCAATTCGGCAACATCCGAGAACCGTTTCTGACGGGTGGGGAAAAAAAAAAAAGAAACAGTGGTGTTTTATATAAAAAAAAAAAAAAGAGAAAAAAGAAAAAATTCAACAGCCACATTTACTGCAGAGGAAACAGGAGCAACAGAAGGAAACTTCAGCGTGGGATCGTTTCGTAGATTTTTAGAGACGAATAGATAAGTAAATCAATAAATATCATGTTTATTTATATTTATTAAATGTGTATGTATTTATATGTATTTTACGCAACAGGAAAAAGGTCATAAAAAAATAAAAGGACGTAAAGGTTTAACAGAAGCAAACGTTTTATTTCCACACGTCTCTGGCTATATTTCACATTTGAGAAAGATTTCGTGACCTTGATTTAGTATCATATCGGAAAAGTTCTATTTTGTGATGAGTCGTGATAAATATTTGTTTCGATTCGGAATATTTCGAAACGCGCCCGAGCCTGGTGAAGAATGGTTGATTTGCGAGGACGGTGTTGTAGGTCGTCTGAAGGAATTTCTTGTGATTGGGGGCCAAAATTTGCGCAAAAGCATCGGGATGCCTGCGTGCTTACAAGCCGCAGATGTAACACACGCACCGTTCCGAAAGGCATTTTTACTTCATAAAGTAAATTCAGAGATAATAATAATAATAATAATAATAATAATAATAATAATAATAATAATAATCAGGGGAGATTTATTTGATTGGACGATTTCATTTCACACAATATCCAGTTTTGCTCATTATTATTATGATTATTTTTTAGGGATAAATCGCCGTGTCCTGCACACTCTGAGCGAGCTGCTCTCCTCCACACGTTCCGAACAAAGCCGAAGCCGCTCCCGTCACAGACGTGTCCAGAGTAAACGGGATTTCTCGTCGCTTTGTCTCACTGAAGTCATTTGTAGCGCGGCATGAAGAACTAAATAAAATTATTTATTTATTTGTCATTTGTGTGCTTGTTTCCTTTTTGTTTGTTTGTGTTGGGGTTTTTTTTGGGGGAAATCTAGGAAAGATCTTGGAAATCAGGTGATCCGGCACCACCTGCTGGAGAATTGTGTAGGAGGGAATAAAAAAATCGGAAATTGTGTAAACTTTATTTAGGAGTGCAGTGAAAGAGTTTACCGAAAGAAAAGCTTCATTTCTGCGGATTGAGACGTGTATAACCGTTATGTTATTCCTTTATTCAAATTTGAAATATTTATTCATTTCATTTCTATTACATTTGCTTTTCAAACTACATTTTGTTTTAGGCTCTCCCTTTTAAATTGATGTATTGATGCTAGTCCTCATTAAAACACTTTTACAAAATATCCTTACGCTAGATTCAGATTTTTGTTTGTCTTCCACTAAACCGTAAGACGTGTTGTTTATCATCTTCTTTATAAAAGGAGGTCCGTGTTCACAGTTTAAATTCAGAAACGGTTGATCGGTGAGAAAAAATCCGTCAAATGGTTACAAATTCCACAGAATTGTGAAAAACATACAGCCGGCGTGTGTTTTAGTGCGAATGCAAAAATTTCATCGTGTGTTTCTTTGTGCTGCTGTCGAAGGATGTGGAACGGAGCCGATAATCGAGAAATATGATTCTCTTTTATTTTAAAAGTTATCGATTTTAGAAGCCGTCATTTGGCCGAAACACGCCCTTGCAAAATAAATAAGTCAAATAAATCAATTTGATTTCTTTATCTCTTTTCTAAAGTACGATTCAGCAAACTACCATTTTTTTGCTGGTCCCAAAAAACTATATTTTTACATTTATTTTTCGGACGCCGCTCCTATAAATCAGGAGCTGCTAAAGGACGGCAGATTGTGAAAAGAACAGAGAAGCGTAATTAACACCCTATAGGCTACAGATTTGTTCTGTGCTTAAACAGGACACGGGTAATTATGCGTATAAGGAAAAAAAGGAAGAAAAAAAACAAGGGCTGCTATTCTTCCGGCGTGGCGTCGGCTCAGGTTGATAAAGAATTGTAATTAGTGCGCTGTGAGTGTGTCGGCCTCGCGGACGTGGCGTGTTCATTACGGCGCCACGAACCCAGCCACTTCACATTTATCTCTCCGTCGAGCTCTCTGTCCGCGAGGCAGCTCCACGCCGTACGCTTGTTTAAAGCCCGGGGAGGAAACCTGAGCAGGGCCTTGACATGCTAATACAACGCCTCAGTCCCGGCCTCGCACTCGCGCGCACTCGCACTCGCACTCGCCGTCAGGAAACGCGAGATCAGCAACACCGAGCTTCTCTCCCAAGGTCATCTCCCAACTCCATCTGTGTGCTCAGCTCACGCAGCATCCGCCTCGCTCTCTCTCGCTCTCTCTCTCTCGCTCTCTTCATCATGTTTCCTACCTCAGACTCTTGCCAATTTATTTTCCATCAAGCAAGTCCAACAGAGCAGGATTTCCAAAATTTAAAAATAAAAAGACAAAATAATGATCAAGAAAGTATATTTTTCTCATAATGCTGAAAGACAGGTATCAAAAAAGCAGCTGCCACCTTTTTAAAATTATCATAAATAGTTTCAGATTTCTTCAAATTTAACCTTACCTTTTTTTTTGTCATCGAAATATCTTTCAGTATCATTTTAAACAGTTTTATCCTCATTACCATTCTTAATGCTTTCAAAACAGGTCAGAACAATTTTCTTACGTTTTGCATATTTATTTTGGTAATTGTTTACATTTTTATTGATTTTTTGTTTTTGCTAAAGGACACAGAGTGATACTCATTTAAGAAATCAAGGTTTTTTTTTTTTTTTTAATTATAATGAATTTTTATAAAAGAAAATTTTACTGTTTATAAAAGCAAACTTTTATTTTATTTTGCAAACCGCTAAGTTCAGCAAAAAACAAACAAAAAAAAACCCCACTTTTTAAAATTGTATTTAAAACAGTTACAAAATATAATTTATTCCAATTTTTTGTTAGATTCATTTTTTTTTTTTTTTGGAAGCCTCAAAAGATTTTTAAGATATATTATTTATTACCGTTATTTTTTTAATCACATTTACTGACAGTTAAAAAAAAAATCTATTTCTCATATTTTTAACATTTTTGCAGTTTTTAAAAAAAAAAAATAGTAATTTTTAGGTAAAAAAAAAACTTCTACCAGTAGAATGATTTCTTTCATTATATGCATTGTTTTTGTAGTATTTTTCTTTCATAAATCAATTTTAAAAACTTAAAATTTAAATTGAAAAAAATTTCATGATTTTTTCAATTAGCATTTTCTCTAATTGTTGTTTTTATATAATCCTATATATTGCTTTTACTGTTTTCAGAAATCATTTGACATTGTTTTTTAAAAAAATTTCTAATCCCCTACTGTTTTTTAAATGATTAAATTTAAAAATATTTATTTACAATTTAAATTTTATTTGAAATCTTTTAATGATCTCTGTAGTCTTGTTTAAGTTATCGTTGCCTTTTTTGTTGTTGGGAAAAACAATTGTGTTTCAAAAAACATTTAAATATATAACCTCATATTGCTTTCCTAATGTTAGTGTTTTTTATTTTTATTGCTTTTATTTACATTGTCTTGTTTTTGCATCATCTTAAAAAATCTAAAATAGGTTTTTTTAGAACAATTGATTTAAAAAAAAAAATGTACACACACACACACACACACACACACACACACACACACACACACACACACACACAAATATATATATAGTAATTTTTTTACAGTTATTATTCTTCACATACAGCAGAGTTCATGTAGGAAACATGTCGGAACCGTCTCATATTTGAATTTCGTTCTTCAGAGATCAAGTGACCTCACCTTAGCTCTTTTCTTGTGATGTGATATAAGAAACCATAACGTAACAATTCGGAACAGGTGAGATTCCCTCACAGGAGAGCGACGTGTAGTCAGGGCTGTGCTCTCACGTGTATGCGTGCGTGCTATCTCCTGCTGTAGGAGTACGTTATCAGCGTTATTAGAGCGCGTTAAACAGCAGACAAGAGCGAGGAGACACCGGGCGAAATTGGAAGCTTATTGTGATTGATGGCTTCCTATTAGTCTGCGGCGGCGGACGGAGGGGAACCGAGGAGCACTGAGTTGTAACACAACAGATTACCTGAGCCTCCAGTCTCCCGAAGGATGTTTAAATAAAACATAGTCGCTCCTCTCCTCTCTCTCTCTCTCTCTGGCTTTTCTCTCGCTCTTTTCTCCACACCTATCTGACACGTCACGTGCAATTTGCTCGCGTCTCTCCACTCAATAAACCGGCCTCGCTCTTATATTTCCTTTCATGAGCCAGTGCGAGATTCGACGAAGAGGGAATCGGGCTTACTCTCAGACTGAATAAAAAGATTTTGTGACTTTCTTTCGCTCTCTCTCTTTTTTTCCAGCGCACCGTGCCAGGATGATTGATTGTGACCCGTAAACTGGGTGTCCGGTTTTACAAAAATGACTGGCCCGTACTGGTTACCTTGGCCAGACAGAAATCAATATTTCACCATTAAAATCCATCAGAGGAGAGTTAGCGCCGCAGCTGTCCGAGCTAGCCCCCCCCTCTTTTTTTGGCGCGCGGCGAACATTAAAGTCGACACTTGTACTACACGAGTAATCAATATATACTGCTTCACAAATCATTTGTGGTCACCTTTTTGTTGGTGGTGATGGATACCTGGAGGAACCGTGATTCATTTTGTCACCCCATTAAACTGGACCATGTCGAGTTCTTCTTTCATTTCATCTCCACGAGTCGTTCCCATCCTTCAGAGAGAGAGAGAGAGGGAGAGAGAGAGAGAGAGAACAAAGAGCACCAGGCTGTAGTTTCAATAAGGGGTATCTATAGAGATTTGGAGTGTAGTGGGGTGTGAAAATCCTTTTGAGCGAGGACAAACATGCTTTGAGGCCAAGCCACATGCCTGACATGCAAAATCTGCCATTATACATTTACAGCATAAATCCGACCTGCAGGAATTATTGCTTTCAAAACAATTAATAAATACCTTATTCTTTCTTTCTTTTTTTGCAAGGTTAAAGCTATTTTTCAAACTAACACCAGCAGATAGATTTACCAAACAGGAAAAGTATCATTTTGTGCTTTTTTTTTTTTTAAAGATATATTTTTTTAAAATAATTTTTATTACCATTTTCGCTTTAAAAAAAAAATGTTTGCTTTCGAAAACATTTTTTTAAATTTTAAATTAATGATTATTTTTTATTAATGCTTTATTATTCTTACGGTTTTTGTGCTTTAAACAGCAATAAAAAACACAACTCCATATTGCTTCTTAAAATATCATTATCATTATCATGTGATACTTGAAAAATAATTAAAAATATTCTCATTCTCATTTCTTAAAAATAAATAAATAAATAAAAATCCATATTGCTTTTTTAAAAGTAGAATATCCTAGTTAGTATTGTTTATTTATTTATTTATTTAACATGTTTAAGCTTTTTATTTTATTTTTTGCTGTTTTTATTGATTTTATTATCATTCTATATATTTTTTCAAATATGTTGCACATTCTTCTTCTTTCCTGTTTGTAAATCTGCTCTGACACCGGAGACTCCTTCCGTAAATATTAAATAAACGTCTCCTTATGGAAACGGTTGCACATATTCGTTGTTAAATAACAGCACGTTCCTAATCTATAGAAACGGTATTGTACATTAATATAAAGCTGTGATTTGCAGCTGCGCTACAGTCAGAGCTGCTGTTAAAGGAAATTAATCAACACCTCCTGACCAATCAGAAACCAGAATTCAGCAGCCCTGTGGTGTAAAAATGTATATAACTGGTGGTCAATTATACTCAAATGAAAGGCACCACAATGCTGGCATGGTGGATGTGTGTGTGTGTCTGTGTGTGCATTTTTTCCACTGCTATTCAGCCTCAAGGACAGCCTACATGGCAGGTGCTGGACCTTGGCCCACACACACACACACACACACACACACACACACACACACACACACACACACACACACACACACACACACACA
>JAQQZU010000010.1:13918748-13932076 GCA_030068025.1 Parauchenoglanis punctatus
CACACACACACACACACACACACACACACACACACACACACACACACACACACAGACACACACACACACACACACACGGTCAGTGACTGGAAAGATTGTCCTCCTCACCCCATATGCTGTAGTCTACCTGCTGCAGGGAGGATTATTACTACAAGCAACTGTCATTAAAAATGGATTTATTCACCCTCGGCAGGAGACGAGTCGCCCTCCTGATCGTGTGTGTGCCCTCACCCTATGACACATGTACACACATGCACACACACACACACAATCCCGAACACACTCAGAAATCGGGAATCATGGGCGTGTTCTGCATTTTGGTGTCCATTAAACAGAGTACAGTATCATGTATATAGCTGACTATGCTAATAATGACAACTATTTACTAATTAAAGAACACTTTTTATCCATTTATAGTTACGTTTCATGTTGTACATTTATTTCACTTACATTATAGCAGCGATAAACAGTCGTTCCCTCTCCAGCCTCTCTTTTATCTCTCTAATACAGCAAACACACAAAGACATACACAGCTTGTGATATTACTGCGAAAACTCTGTCCTGAAGATGTAAAGTTACAACATAACCACTGACACTGGAGACTCCTTCCAAAACATCTTAAACTAACTTCTCCATCAAGGACTGCAACGACGTTTGTAATCCGTTTACGTGGTAAGCTGTCGTGTAAGTCGTCACTATAGAAACGGTAACTACCCGCGAAGCCGCTGTTATTAAAAATGACTCGACAGCCAATCAGAATTGAATTCAGCAGTGCTGCGGTATAAAGTGGGATCATTTTGATATGAGAGTAAAAATAATTTGTTGGACAAACTGACTTGAGTTTGTAGATCTCTCCAGTTCTCAGGTTTTCCTGAGGACATTTGTGTGTCTATTTCTGCGAAAATATGTTCAATTCAATCGCAATTTCAAAAGACACCATCGCCAAGCAACTTTACAGAAATCTGGATGGAGATTTTGTATTTAGATCTGTAATAACTGAGAAAAAAAAAACCTTGATAGGAATTTCATTTAGCTATTTATGTGAATTATTAAGATTGGATATTTGTATAATTATTTAACTTATTGTGCTACAAGTTCAGAATAAAAGTAGCCTGGGGAAACAGGAAGCCCACTGCAGTAATAATGAACAAAACTTACGGTTGTATTTCGTTTTCATGGGACGCTTGTGCTTGTAGCTACATGACGTGAAATATGAATCCACCGTCAAAGGTCTTGCGATGACCTTACTAACTCACTTCGAACCTGTTTCTCAAACTTCACTTGATTGAGCAACCTTTGTCGAGGGTCTACTCAGACTTCCATCAACACCCCACGTCAATCTGGTTCTACCGATCATAAGACCTTCAAGTCCTCCCCTTTGTTGTTGTTTGCAGTAAAGAACGTTCTAGTGAACGGCCACCAACTGGAATGTAGTGCTCGGTTGTAAATCAAAGGAAAACTAACGAAAACCAAACAGGGTTTCTTCTTGGGAATTGTTGTATTCTTTATTGGATTCTTCTTGCTTGAAGTACATGCCAATAAACTTCCAACGTTCTCAACACTGAAAGGAAAGGTCACGCCAGCCAAAGCGCTGATCATAAGCAGCTTGGAGGAACAGCAGCCATTTGCAGTAACATTTCCAAATGTTCGGAATTTCAGCGAAAGCAGACTGCATCAAGGGGCAAATTAAAATCAAGGGTGCACCAGCGAAAGTTAAGTTCCTTCCTTCGTTTCCTAACAATTATCCATTCTTAAGCCTCATGACAAGTCGTGAATACAATACGTACGATATGCCACCGTTTTCACTGGACCTCCATAAATTAATTTGTGCCTCAAGACAATGTGCTGTAATCGCAAATTCCCAAAGTCCTACTACTAAGAATGGGGGGGTTTAGAGAAAGGAGAGCTGGTGGGGGAAAAAAGGGAGGGCAAAGACATCGCTTCCGTCATAGAGAAGAAGAGGAGGAGGTGGAGGAGGAGGAGGAGGAGGAGGAGGAGGGACGGGGAAAGAGAAGAAAAGGCTGAAACGATAAGTAATTACAGCTCGGCACTCCATTCATCATCCACTGCTGAGCGCAGTATCCAGGGTCTCCGCTGTTATCAGCGGTATATAGAGCGAGTGTCAGCAGCCCTGAATAAATCTCCTTCTGCCTCAAACTGATCCGCCATTAGCAGGCCTTGGCGCTGCCTGATCATCACGTCAAAAACCCCCTCCCACTTGGGAATGAGCACCAATGTTTGAAGATCCTGCTTCACGAAAGGGTTGCTCGCAAAAAAACGAAGGTATTTCAAAGAGAGTGAGCTTAAACGCACTGAACCTGTTCTTAGCATATACAGTTTAGTGATTTGGTGATTTCTCTGCTAACATCACACATCGACAGGCGCACTCGTGATGTCGTAGAGACTGATCCTACTCATATGAAGGCGCAAGATAGGCCCGAGTCCGCACCCCGGACCGATCCTGGGCTCGGCCGGGGGTGGGGCTTATAATAATCACAGGCTTGCTTCCACAAGGAAGAATACCTTCCAAACCGTGGATTGATTTAGCAATTCTTTTCGTCAGTTTTGCGCACGCAGGCTTGCAAAATGAGAGCCACTAGCTTTATCCATTTGCTTGAAGAACAGTGTATTTCGGATGCTTGGCATGTCATCGTGCGGGTATACCTGCAAACCAGGAGCCGCCCTCGCATAAAAAGATTTAGCACCACAGAGGGGAGCTAATTACAGCACACCAGTCCAGTGAAAATGGTTTCATATATCAGTAAAGGCATTCCATCTCCTCCGCTGACCATAACAAACTCGAAACAGGAAGCAACGTGACCGGTTGGGCCAATCACGTTAGTCGGATTGCTTCAGCACCTGATCCGAGCCCCAGGTCACCCTTTCCAAGGAGACTAGGGTTTGGTTGTGCGGCTCGAAAACAGCTTTCACGCTTCACACCGAAGATCCGATTCCGTCGAAGGTTCAGGAAACGCTGGAATGCAGCCATCCCAGTTGGGTTGGACTTCACAGTACAATACCTTCGATACCGTATCGATTCTGATTGGTCAGAAAGTGTAACAACACCACAGTATTTCCGGCTGCAAGGTTCATACCGGTGCGCTCTTTCACAAGCGTTGTCGTTTCCATAGTAATATGTGGACTAGTACAGCAGATGCTCCACTTTACATCTTCAATTACGGTGAGGTTTTCGGTTAGATGTCTAACGTGTATGAAAGGAGTCTCCAGTGTCAGAGCTTTCTAACTTCTTTCTGACATCTTCAGGACAGGGGGGTTTACTCGTCACGGTTGCTTGTTAACAAGGCAAGCTGTTTTATACTTTATTTGTATACTTACAAATTTTCTTTATACTGTTTATAGCTGCTATAACGAAAGCGAAAACTTGTTTCGCAGGCATTCCACAACATTTACAGTATGTCATACTTTAATTAAAAAACGTTCCTTCTCATGTTGTTAATGTACCGTTGCTTACTCTTCTCCTATAAAAGCAGCCACTTAAGAGTTTCCTTTCCTATTTAAAGCACACGGATTGTTTTTTTTAATCCCATTATTTTTCCAACACAACGATTTTAGAGCTCGTGATTTTGTTTTTTTCTTCGCTCTCTTCGGCAAGCTCGCGTACGAAAGCCGACAACAGCAACAATTTTATAACGTGCCTGTGTATGAAAGCTCGGGTATTTAGTCACCGCAGAAAGGTTCTGCTTGCCTGCACATGCGCTAGCTGCTAATTGAGTGAGGCTTGAACTAAGGAGGCAATCCTCCACAGCCTGGCTGTGCGCTGCGTTCTTCCCTTTACCAAAAACTGTCAGTGTTAATCAAGCCTCATCTCTTAACACCAGGAGAAGAGGCGAAGATTAATATTCCGGCCGAAACAGATGATAAATCATTTGTACATAATTAGCGCTCAGCAAGGTTATAGCTGACACGAATTTTTATCTTAATTACAGGGGAAATTTGTTCCATTAATTTAATTTGTTGCGCACGGACGAGCCCGCGCCTAACAAAGTTAATCTTACACCTGTCAGCCAGGAGCCAAGGTAGCCCTTTTTGCGACTCGGGGAGATTCAATTGAAATTCAGACGGGCTGCCAAGACCACGTTCACCTCACACCTGTGTGTTTTATCGGTTTAGAATCTCAAACGGACACTTTGTCGAGAAGGTCTTTGAAAAATCTTTGTTGTGATGTGCTCGCGTGGACCGCGGCACAAATCAAATCAAACAACTCCATTTCTGTATTTGTTTTTTGTTTGCTTCAAAGCAAGACTACTAAATTATGTATTGTACCAGAGACAAAGCATTCCCATCTCCCTGGATGTTTTGTCTCATGCAAATCATCGTTATTGTTCAAAGTAACCTGAGACATTTAAACACTTTTTGATATTCTGTGTACCCTGTTTTATTTTTTAGCACAGGAAGAGATAAAAGGCTTAAAGAGATTTGTAATGACTTTGCTTAATATGCAAACAGGCAGGAAGGTCAATTTTGTACACAATATACAGATCCTACGATACATTTATAGACCAAGACTGCCCCCTGGTGTACAATGTTTGAAAAGGTTTGCTTCCATTTCTGTGCCTTTAAGTTAGTTGTGATAAAGTTTAACTTCATGCTGTTTTATATAACTCAGGAATCATGTATGTTCATTTTTTTAAAAATTATTGTTGGATTATACTGAGATTTATAACAATCGTGAATAACGAAAGTGACTGCGCTTATCTAATCCTCTGGAGCCAGAAAGAGATTGTTATGAAATTTCTGAAATTGAATCGTTTGCACTTCTTTTGCCCTGGTGATATAATGATAATAAGAGATCATGAATAAAAAAATATATTTGATAAATTATACCACAACAAACATTTGTAATACATTATGGGTATCGTGATGTCTTCTTATTAATTTGTGTTATTATTATTTATTTTTTTTTATAATTCCAAACTGACTTGAAGCAGATGATATGATGTTAAAACTTTGTACCTAATTAAAAACATTACATTAATTTTTTTCATTATTATTATTATTATTTTTTTTTTTTTTACAGATTTTTCACTTTTTCAGTGGTCATTTCTTTTTGTAATTTTTAATTTTTTTTACATTAAATCTCACTGAAAAATGCAATTGGGAAATACTTCGTACGGTTTAAAGGTTTGAGACTTTACAGGCGAATTCGCACATACCTGTCTTCTGTCTGCTAAAACTCCTCACCTCCTGGCTTCTCACCACGTCCTTCCAATCCTCTCTTTCCATGCGCAAGTTCTGAACAAAAGAATCATTGTTTAGGAAAGCTGCGTAAATCCAAACAAATACATAAAACTAGCAAAGAGTAAAAACGCGACATGGTGGACCATCAGCCTGAAGGTGAACAGCACATCCTCGAACCTTATACAGTATTCATCTCATACCTCAGCAATTTCCCAATGACTGCATATTATCATTCATTAACGACATATCACAGTTCTTATTCTGTTTAAAGTTGTACAAGGTTATCGTTATTGTATCACTTACATTATAGCAGCTATAAACAGTTGTTCTGGTTTTTCTCTCTTGAAGTTAATAATAAGGCAAAAAGTATAGCTTGTGTTACAGAGAAACTGTAAACTCTTTAAAAAAGATCACAAACATTTACTAACAAAAAAAAACCCTACAAATTTGTAAAAACAAATAAGATTTAAGCGATGCAAATTGAGAGTAAATTTTGTGTGATGAGAAAAACTAATGTGTACATTTTTGATGTTTTTTTTTTTTTTTTAGCAAAAAGCAAAAAATGTCTCTCAATACCGCCGTAGACCTGCAGCGCCATCTCCTGGTGGAACGCCGATCCGCAGTCTGATCACTTTTTTTTCGTTCATTTCTTTCTGAAGTGATCAAAGGACACGTTGACTTTCTCAGAATTCGCTTTAATTGTAATGGATATTACATATATAAATGATCTAAAGTTCAGTTGAGAAGAAAAATGCCTTTATGCAGTAAATCGGTACAGATAACATACAAACATGAAGTAATGTAGAAGAAATAAAAGTTCTTTTTTTGCATAATTGTAAAACTTGTGCATTTTCCCCCAATACAAATAAAAAACGTAATTAATGGCATTTTTATTTTCCTTCTTTTTGCGTATTTCCGTGAACGCCCTTGTCAGGTGACTGAATTTAAAGCGCCGATCAGGAATCCACACAGCGGGCCACTTTTACTCCATCAGAAATGTACAAATGGTAAGCGAGCGTAACGTTCAGTGCTGGTAGGTGGTGAAGTCAGCAGTGAGGCCACTGTGGCACTGATCACACAATCCCTGAGACGGGCTTTAAACTGGAAAACCAGAAGCGAAATATGTGAGATGAAACAATATTAGCGTATGAAACAGGAAAGAAGTGCGCAAGATTTGAAAAGAAGAGAAGAGGACATGTAACAAAATACAATAACAGATGAGAAAATCTCATCAAAAGCGTGAACAGGCGATACACGATATAAAAATGAAAGACGTGAGAAGAGGAAGCAGGTGAAACAAAACAAAGTGAAACAGAAGAGAAACGAAAACAAAGTCAAACTCAATAGAATAACGGACGACGGAAGAGACGAAACAAATGAAAACGAATAAACAAAACAGGGAGCAGACAAAACAAATTTAAAAAAAGAACAGGTGAAACAAAATAAAAAGGTGGAAGGTGGAATGAATAGAACATGAAATGGCAAAGAAAGAGAGGACAAATGAAACGAAATAGAACAAGAAGACAGACTAAACAAAATCAAGAGAAAAGTAAACAACAACAAAACAACAAAATGTACAAAAAGCAAGAAACGATGAGATCAAACAGATGCAGCGGGAAAAAAAGAGATGAGAGGACGCGCAGCAAAATGAATGAAACAGACTAAACATTACAAAAACAAACAACCAGAAAATAGCCAAAAATAAATAAAATAAAACGAACAGAGAGGAGAAAAAAAGACAGGAGAGGAACAAAGCGAGGAGAAAACAGATGAAACAAACTACATAGAAAGAACAGACGGAACAAATAAAAACGAGAAGTGAGGAAAAGAGAAGAGAAAGGTTCATCCGGTGCAACTGCTGATAATTCATACGCAGCTGTTTGTCTTTCGCCGCTCGTTTACGGTTCAGTTCAGCGAGCTTCATGTTCATATACAAGGTTTTTTAGTATTCATCCAAACCGAGACGATGGAAATGTTTGTAAACAGGATATATTGTGTCTTTTGTTACATTTCTCTTAACGTTTTCATGATGATTTGCGTAACGCGCCAGGCGAGGAGGAGAAGAACAGAGGACGACGCTGCGATGGTTAATTCTCGTCGCTGTGCTAAGGCTCTCTCCTGAGTGCAGTGCGAGGTTAAGGACAGGAGTCGCTGAGCGTTCTTATTCATGTGCTTATTCTCGACGCCGAGACGGCATTTCGGTTCGACTTGTTTTGCCCGAGTGCACACTCGAACCGCGTTGTTCCTGTCTCAGCAGGAAGAGGCGCTGATCTTCTCCGACACGTCGGGATCTGACTTGGCCACGAGAAAGCGGAGCCGTCCTCCGCCCAGTCTGATCAGATCCACGGCACTAAGGGGCGAAAGAGAAAGATGGAGAGACAGATAGGTAAGGGATAAAACACGTACACAACGTTAACATCAGGAAATTCATTTACATTCAGCAGAAAACCTCGTAAAGCGCTGACACTGGAGACTCCTTCCATAAGTGCCGAATAATCTGTCTCCTTACTAAAAACTTTACTCGTTGCTATAGGAACGTCAGAAGCCGCCAGAGCTGCTTCTATAGAATACGGATGATTTCCAGCTGCTGATTGACAGACACCATAGATGCGTTACACTGTGGATCGCGACTTTATTAAAACGTGTGTGAAAATGAAGGATATAGAGAGACGCGTGCCAAACCTCTGGTAATCGGCTCCGATGAGGCTTTTTCCGTTTACAGCCAGGATCCGGTCTCCGATGTGCAGCCGTCCGTCCGAAGCGGCCGGTCCGTCGGGGATCAGCGTGCGGATGTAAATCCCCGGGGAATTCAGAGGCGTGTGCTGTACACAGAGGTTTTCGGAGCACAGGTCAAGTGTGTGAAGTTTTCAGGATCAACATTAGCACCACAAAGTTTACTACTAACTACAGGATGAGATATAAATAAGGATCTTCATAAAGCCCTCACGCCATACAACTTTCAATGCAACAAATGCGAATAGGGGCCCACTGGGGCAGGTATTGCGCTGCCCCCTGCTTGTGCTGTATGAACATTTTCAGAGGACGAGGAACAGCAGATTTTATTGCTGAATATGTTCGAATAAATTCTAAAGTGAAAAGTGTGTCTGCGATGAACAGAACCCTGTTTCTGTTGTAAGATATACAGTACCATAAAGCTTAGGAGGAGGAAAAGGGATTACGGAGTAGATAGTGTCCGTACACTGTGCGTCACAGTGACTTTGTTCAAGGCTGTGTGTACATTTGTGTGGTTCGAGATGTAGTTACGTTTGAAATGTTGCTGAAATCTGGCAACCCTGGTGCGGTGCTTCATTTTGTTCGAGGCTGCGTCGTTAATGTCATCCTGCTCCACCAAAATCTATGATCACGGGCTGCTTATGTTTTATGCCTTCGTACTGTGTAAAGGACACAGCCGTGGCTTTAAAGACAAGAAGATGAAATGCTCATGTCTTTGATGAGACTATGGGACGATGATCGAAGTTTGGGATATATTTTAAACGGATAATTTTGCAGAACTTTGTCCCTGACTCCTTTGGTCATCGTGATGCTGTTTGTTCAGGTATGCGCTCTAACTGGAACAGGTGAATTTATACTGAGATCACATGACACATGAATTGTACACGCCAACTAATCATGTGACCTCTGATGGCATTCTTCTATATTAGAGTAGCACTTACGAGTCCGTCGATGAGTCCCATTCCGAGGCCATAGGGTCCTTTGTCCAAGTCCACTACAAAGACGGAACACACAGGGTCAGAGTTATTGCCCAGGGTCTGGGCCAGAGGGATGGGGAAAGGAAAGCCACAACCATTACGAGGGCCTGGAGAAGGACACACACATACACACACACACACATACACACATGCAGAATTTATACACTCACACGCGTACAAATATATACACAAACATAAAACATTGTGAAATGAATGAAAGACATACGCGTACACACACACACACACACACTGTGTCTGCGGCCAACCTTCAGTACCATTACTGATGTATCCGTTGATCTTCTTGTGCTCAGGAGTGGAGCGTGTACACCCGTTGGCCTGGACGCGCTCTTGCTGGGAGTGTTTAGTGTACGGAGTGTGCGTGAATTCCGGGTACAGGGGTGTGTTAGGCGGAGTAATCAGGCAGGACGGGTCCGGAGCTTGCCGGGTGCTGGTTCCGTTTCTGTAATGATGGGTGTGAGTTCGTTCTCTTGACCTTTCCTCAGTTCCTGCACCCTCTCCTCGTCCTCCGAGTGAAGACATGCGTACTTCTCCTTCTCCCTCTCCACGCTGGGGGGAAAAAAGTATATCCATATCGCTACATCGTCTTACTAAAGACTCACAAGCTTACATTATACAGATATTACAGTCTGCGGTGGGAATCCTTAATAAACTACTCATACTGTAACAAGACATTTATTTATGGAAGGAGTTTCCGGTGGCGGGGCTTTGTGACAGTCAGAGGTAAAAAGTTGTGACTTTTCCGACATCTTCAGGGCCGAGGAGTTTTTCTTAATAATTAAAAAAAAAAAAAGTGTTTTAATGCTTTGCTCTTACTATACTGGCCCAAACTCAGTTGGAAAAAGACTCGAGTGAACATCTTATGTCCATGCTTTGCATAATCTCTGCATAAAGCACTGCACAGTGTTCTTCTAAAAGAGATTAACACACACACACACATGTGGTGTCCATAATCCTGCTATCAGATTGTCACTGTATTACAGCACTAATCCCTTAATCAGATTTATCAATAACCTGTCTAGCAATTTATGCCAAAAAACAGCTGACTGCAAATAAATAGCATCTGAATCACTGTACATTCTGTTTAATTACAATTCTTTTGCTTTAAAAGACTGTTAGCACTAAGAGACCAGAACTGTATGCAAAAGTACTTCCAGAGCCGCGGGTTGCGCATCACTATCCAATCCAACTCAGCTAGTTTAGCGTCAGATCGGTGCAGCAGGCCGGCTGAAAGACTCATGTTACTGAGGCTGGAGTTAAACAGCGTCCATCCATCATCAGCTCTCACTTAAGAATCAACAATCCACACGCGTGCATAAATAGTGTAATATGATACACAGAATTAATATTTTGGACATTTAATGCACCAATTTATTTAACAGTGTAACAGAATGAAACACTGACGCTGGAATTGTAATTTGTAGTTTTTAGTGTTCATCTAGTGTTTCTAGTAATTTGTAGTGTTTAAACTACAGAAATCATGATCAATCGACTAGTAAAAATGAGTGTCTGTGCAAATCGTTGTTTGTTTTTTTGGTCCGTCACAGCAGAAATATGAAGGACTGCGAGAACAACTGCAGTTCTGAGACGCAGCACTACTTTCGTGATGATCCACAGAACTGCAGGATGAAACAGAAAGGCGGAAAACGAGCCTTAAATGCGTACAAAGTCTGTAAAAGGAATTGAAGTGACGTGTGTAACTGGTTACAGCAAATCATTTCATGGTGAATTATATTTTAAAACAACAACAACACAACATCAGGGAACTGCAGAGGCCTGCAAACTCCGGCTTAATCCAGAGGTGTCATAAAAAACTTACGTGATGTCAGAAATGGATGAACTTTGCAGTCAGTTTAAGATGAGGCTAATGTTTTACACCTCAGAAGGAATGAAACATTCACTTAGCAAAGAATGCAGCTGTTTTGCAACTCTTCCCCATCCAGAGAAAATTCCTTCTAAACTATTGGCTATCAAGAGATTTTTTCTTTGATGTGGAAGGCTTGAAGCAGGTCACTTGGGCGCACACCTGAAGTTCCTGTCTGTCTGTGCCGCCATGGGTCTTGGTGCGGAGGCCCCATAGAAAGTGGCGGATGTACAGCAGCTGTCTGTATATGCTGTCGTCTACACACTCGCTCTCCAGGTCCACCTTAAACCCGGCGCTGGGTAACACGATGGGAGGGTGGTTATCAAAGCTCTCCAGAAGATCCACTGCAACACACAAACACACGCAAATATAACATAATATACAATATGATGTCCTGTAAACTAGATAGTACCCATCAAAATCCATAAAACAAACATTCGTCAAACCCTTACCACCTTAAATCCACCTTAAACCTTTTAGAACTGGCAAAAGGAATTTCACTTTTTTGAATATTTACATATTTTAACCTCAACGTTTTGGCCAAAGCACCAATGTCCACTGAATTACACAAAGCAGAATGTAAGGAGGGATCAGTCATTTACTCCTGTACCACTCTTGATAACATGGCTGCCGCTGAGTTGCCAGGAAGTGATATTCTTAACATCAAATGCTAAATGTTTACAAATTACAAAAAAAAAAAACATTCGCCAGGATGCCATTGTTGGAAAATCAACATAATTACAAAAAAAATTCTTAAGAAAACAAAAGACACACTAGACAATCCCTCGCCTGTTCTGTAAACATAAGCTTCGTCTTCGCTGCTTGGTTGCCAGGTTGGAACAGATCCCACCTCGCCGGTCATCTTGTACTGCGTGAGGATTCTGTGTAGCTGGACCGGTTTCAGAGACGGATGCTCTGCACGCAAGACTTTCCAACTCATCTATATACACAAACATACAATAAAAGAGTACAAAATAGCTACAGCTAGAATGACTCATCGAAACAGAGAGACTTGCTGCAAGGATGTAATCTGGATTTAAATTTATTATTTCCATTTTAACACCAAAACCCATTCTCTACAAGGTTTACTGTTTTCCTGCTACACTTGATGAGGGACAGAATTGTCGAAACAGTGTCCTGAAACACTACACGTCCCCCTGTAGGGCTCCTAAAATGGTTTGCGTTTGAAACTGAGGCCTACACTTCTACATCTACAAGTTCACACACAGATTTTGGTGCAACCTGTGCGAGCTGTGGGCTGGGTGTGATGAGGATGGTAACCACGCTGCATAGTTTGGCGAAAAACTTCTGAGCGATCTGAGCCCGTCCTGCTCCTTTTGCCCAGTCTAAGAGCATCTGCAAACAAGCTTGTATCTGCAGCGCTTGGGAATGCTGGAACCAGCCCCTCGCAGGACCTATACACACAGAGTAAAAGAAACAGTGGCACATTTCCTCTTTTACTTCCAGATTTGAACTAAATAAATGGTTGCGCCTGACACAGTGTATTACGGCGACAAAATAAATCCTTATCCTGCTGTGTTATCTGTTTGAACATCTGCGTGTGTGTGTTTAAGCAAAGTATTTAACCGTCCTGTCTGTTATGACACAAAGAGGATTATGGGCGTCTGGAAAAATAACTGCGGCCTCACGGTGCCCTCTCGCAGAACATATGCCACCAAGCTGGCCTTTTAAAAAAGGAAATACGTGATGTAATTCCACCGGACACCCAATGTGGGGTAGGGATTCTTCAGTGGGAAGTTAATTCAGACACAGATACATTTCATTTTTCAAATTTCACAGGCTGTTTATGAACTTCTGGGATGATCTCAGCAAGGACGTCTTTGATTCAAGACTCCCACGCAACTTCCTGAACTATCAGAACTGTAAAATTTTCAAACCGTGATCTGGCAGCTATTGATAGTTGAGATAGTATAGAACTAGCTAGTGAGTGTAAATTAACAATACATTCATTGGGAGAAAATAAGGTATAAATAAAAGAGGATTTTAGACAAATTATGTCAAATTCAGCCCACGGGTCTGATACAGGTTTGAATCCAGGCCAGGAAATAACTTTAGAAACCTTGAATTAAATTAAATTAAATTAACCTCTAAATTAAAATTGTCTCATGGACTGTAATTTAGTTGAAATATTTAAAGATTTTTGGCTTTTTCAATACTGGTCAAAGTAGCAAAATAAACTCAAGGTCAAAATCTTAGATTCTGACAAAAGTAACCCTCACTGTAGAACCAGAAGTCCGGGGGGTGGGGGTGGGGGGTCCAGCTCCTTCTGCCTGGTTCAAGTTAAACCAAAGGTCTAGGGGGTGGAAGTAAACTTGATGTAGATCCTCCAACCTCATCAGAGTCGAACCAAAAATCCAGGAGGTGAAGTTGTACCTGATCCATCTCCTCTAACCTCATCAGAGTTGAACCAAAAGTCCAGAGGGTGGAGTCAAACTTGAGCCATCTCCTCCAACTTCATCAGAGTTGAACCAAAAGTCCAGGGGGTGGAGTCAAACCTGATCCATCTCCTCCAACTT
>JAQQZU010000010.1:13932176-13954752 GCA_030068025.1 Parauchenoglanis punctatus
TGATCCATCTCCTCCAACTTCATCAGAGTTGAACCAAAAGTTCAAGGGGTGGAGTCAAACTTGATCCATCTCCTCCAACTTCATCAGAGTTGAACCAAAAGTTCAAGGGGTGGAGTCAAACTTGATCCATCTCCTCCAACTTCATCAGAGTTGAACCAAAAGTCCAGGGGGTGGAGTCAAACTTGATCCATCTCCTCCAACATCATCAGAGTTGAACCAAAAGTCCAGGGGGTGGAGTCAAACTTGATCCATCTCCTCCAACCTTATGAGAGTCGAACCAAAAGTCAAGGAGGTGGGTGAAGTCGATCCTGATCCATCCCCTCCAACCTGGTCAGCTTCAAACCAGACGTTCTGGAGGTGGAGAAAACCCTGTGTGGACAGGTGTATTTGGTGTTCTGAGTTCTACAGCACCACATGGGTTATTGGTAAAAGTTAGAGTTAGGTTTAGGCTTAGGAAGAGTTCAATCACCCTTCGAGCTTATGCAGGGAGGACTACCACACAAAATGTGCTTATGATGTAATTCTTCATTACCAAGCTAAAAATTTGGTGGTGTAACCATGCCCTTTTCCATAAAAAAAAAAAAATCAGCTAAATGTTGCTGAATAAGCGTAAGAGTAGTTGTTAATATGCTATTGGTCTCTAAGATGATTTTTTTTAAACATCAGATGAAATGTAATGTAGCCCTTTACCAAAAGTGAGTTTGAGACCCCTGTTCTAGGTGTAGACCTTACAGTACTTCAGTGAAAGGTCCAAGTCTGCAAAAGTCTCTTTCTCTCTGTTCTCTTCCCCAGGAACAGTCTGAACATAATTACCTGTCTATAGGAATCAGACGCTATCAATGAGAGACTATCTGAGAACTTGGCCCACTTACAGATTCTTCTGGTTGCAGCTGTGGTCCTTACTACAAAAGTAGAAGATGCTCCATCTTGCTAATTGGAGGTCAGGCAGTGATTGCGAGTGATTGTGAGTGTCTTCCATACCACATACAACAATAATGGCTTTAATTTAAGGCTTTCAACTAACTGTTATGGAGATTTTAGTGTTTCTCTTCCATCATGCATGCTGTTCATTCAACCTTGATCCAATGGAAGAAGGACGGGCTGGGCGGACTGAAATTTATGGAGCAGGAAATTATTGTGCTGGATATCTGCCAAAGCTTTAACCATGAGATCTTTGTATTTGTCTTTCCCAACCAAGCTCCTAATGTGGCTATTATCCTCCTCTGTTCACACTACGTTATCATTAAATAACTAAATAAATGGTTTAATTGTCCAGTTTCAGGTTATGTCTGAGTCCGTGACCACTGTAGACTCAGAGTCCAGTTCTTGGATTAACAGGATTGGAACCCAAGGTGGTCTTCTTTTTGTGTAGTCCATCCACCTCAAGAGTTGTGCATTCTGAGATGTTTTTCTGCTCACCGCGGTTGAAAAGAGTAGTTATTTTAGTCAGCTTGAACCAGTCTGGCTATTCTCCTCTGACATATCCCATCACCGGGGTGTTTCCATCCGCAGAACTGCCGCTCACCATTCTGCCTAAACTCCAGGGATTGTTGTGTGTGAAAATCTTAGGAGATCAGCAGTTTCTGAAATTGCAAAGCTTCCACATTTATCATGTTTATCAGCTCTGATGCAGTATTCCATTCATTCCATTCAAATATTTCGCTGATTCCGCATCTGTATCACGGATCACCAGGTGGTGACCCCGATCTATATACAACCTTGAACGAGTGAGTATGCGCGAGATTTCAGACACGGTCTGTTGTTTCTTCTAGCTTCATTTACACCCCATGAGTGTGTGCGTGGAAAAAAATGAGTTTACTGGCAACTCCACTTTGTTGCATGTTGTGGCACACGACACTAGAGGTCATGCTAACCCCCTGCCGCAGCTCATCAGTCTCCATTCTCTCCTGGACGTCCACTTTCCCATTTTAATCCAGTCTGTCCCTTTCACCTTCATGCTACCTGCCCTACTGCTCTCGTTCCCTCTCTTCTTTCTATTATCGCCGGAGCAGCTGTTGTCTACGTGCTTAATGAAGACATATGACAGTGAGGATATGGCCTAGCACATACACGAGTGTGTGTTTGTGGGTGGCGTGTGTGTGGGAGAGCTAGTTTGAGGGTAGAGTTTACTGTAAAACGTACAAAAGAAAGAAAATGAGAAACGTGAACTTGCAGAGAAAAGTGTAATTGTCGATGTTGTGATGTTTTCTGTAAAGGCGTGTATTGTATGTAACATTTATGGAAGGAGTCTCCAGTTTCAGTGCTTTGTAATAAAGATAAAATTGTAAGGTTGCTATCATGTAAAAGTTTTGTGGTGGTGCAATAATGTGCTGGAATTTCTTGTTAAGTTATTGTCTTATTAGGCTATTTAAGATACAGAAAGACAGAATGTGATATATATATATGCTATCTGTCCGTCCATCCATCCTGCACCTTTATCGATGAGTAGATTGAAAAGCAAGGCATTGGTGAAGAAGAACAGGTAGGCGAACATCTGGCTCTGGATCTCGGCATGGACCTGATACTGCTTCATGAGATCAGCCGTGGTCTGAAAAACACACAGAGCCCGACGCACGGCCTCAGGCATCGCACACACACTGCACGCACACGCCCGTGCGCCCGTCGCCCGCCGGCAAGCCTCCGACGACGACTCGCCTCCAAATGGGCTGCAATCCAACAAGGCTGGCAACACCACGTACAAGGACTGGAGGAAAATCGCACAAAACACAACACACACACACACTGACTGACAAATTCAAACAGCTTTGAGGACACAAAACGCATAGACACAATACGCAGACAATGGAGGAGAAGAAATAAAGGCTCATGAGAAAGATGATCACACCTAATCTGAGTAATATCACATTTGGTTACACTTTGCCTTTGTTTGCAGAACTGTATTAGATATAATCCGGATTTTTGTTTTGCTAGAAAACATGATTTGTTGGGTGCAAAGTATTTTTAACCGAGGCCAATTTGGAGTAAAAACCACGACCATGGCAACCCTGTCATTAACTGTCCTGCAAGCATGGGGCAGCATGATTCCCGCTCCAATGGGCTTCTACTGGTGATTGGTGCAGTCCCACTTTTCACCACTAGGTGCAATAATAACTCAATAGAGCTAAACGAGGCAATGATTACGCTGCACTAGTATTGCGCAATATCTGGAAAGGCGCACAAATCGATAGATATCATGACAAATAGTGACACTTTTAAAAATTGCTAGTCACTCAAAAGAGGTAATTAGCATTTCGATGAAATTTAGAATGGAGCACGGAATATAACATTGGTTTGATGGCTGATATACATGGCGGGTGGGCAGTGACCTTTTAACCTTTTGTTCTGCTATGATAATGAATAAAATAACAAAAACAATCTTCCAGAATAGCAGGAAAGATGATGCTAACCTGGCAACATTGGCTATGGTGCTAATTTACAGTACCTGCTCGTGCTAATTAGGCAAACTTTGGTACGTCCCTGCCTACCTAGTACATATTCTTTTGCCTTAGGTTGATTGTTTTTACACCCGGAAGTGACACCAAGGTCAGACGTACGACCGGTGTTTACTACGCAAACCACAGAACACAGAATCAGCAGCAGCTACGGCGCTCGTTTACCTTTGTAATGTAGTAGACGCACTGCTGAAACGTGTACATGATAACTTCCTCCAGAATAGTCATCACCTCTTCACTGGCTGATATTGTCGCCGAGAGGAGCGACTCTTTAGACCCAGCTGAAAGGGAAACAGAGTAAATGGACTCGAGTGACCGACGCATATTAAAAAAAGTCGAAACAAGTTTATTGAATCGGAGGAGGGAAAACAATACTTTATAACATTCTGAGTCAGAATTTTGCACATATGCGTTCATACAGATTACATTCCAGCCTAGATTTAGGCTTGAAATAAGTCCAGCTATGCAGTGACAGCCAAGAGCCAGCAGCCAATCAGGGGAGAGAGCGAGTGAAGAGATAAACGGATTCAGGACTGATGGAGTTTGACCTTTTTTTCTGCTTCACAGCTTTTATTGATTCTCTAATTTGTTAGAAAGCCACTGAATGACAGATGAAAGTCATCCTTGTTGTGGGATTTATATTGTTGTGTATCATGTGTGTGCGTGTGTATATCTGTGTGTGTGTGTGTGTACCTTTGCTGTCCATCATTTCAATGTTCTGCATGTACATAGGCGATTTCTGCTGAATGAAGTACAGGATCTCGATGGCGTTCGCCATCCAAAAGAAAATGACCTGAAGATCCGGCACAAGGTCAGAGATGCTAAGCAGTGACAGGGAGGCTGGGTCCTGACTGCACACACACACACACACACACACACACACACACACACGCAATTACTGTAAACATGATTACTTCACGGAGGAAAAAATAGCAAATAATACGATTAAGCTATGGCTGAATGGCGGTTTAAATAGAAATACAAGACCATGAAAAGACACGTGAATACGCACACACACGCACGCACACACACACTGCTACAAGGTGGAATATGATACCCACTGCTGAGCTTGCTTCTGTGCCAATTCCTTTGTCTTCTCCTGTAACACACGTACACACACACACACACACACACAACAATTAGTGTCATTAAAATTTGAATAGCTCTGAATAGCTTCACGTGGGAGGATTAATACCTCAGCCTCAGCACTATCTCTCTCCCCTCCTCTCATTCTCTCACTGTCTTATTTGCACAGCACTTTGCTTAATATTCAGCCCGAACAAAACTGACCTTTGTAATTGGATTTTAATAATTAATCAGTTAAGGGAGTAGGCTTTGTCATTAAATGCTCTGGCATGCTTTTACAGGCGTTTGGTCGATTCCCAAATTACGCGACACCCTTCCTCCTGCGCTATTCATGCTGACCATAAAGGTAAATGTTACGCCGATGGGGAACGAAGACGAGACGCTGAACGAGGCACCTCTCTGACCTTCGCGGAGGAGAATCCGGCCCCCTCTGAGCACCTGCTCATTTCCCTTTTTATCTTGTAATTACTTTAGTTAAATACAGTGGCACAATGGCACAAAACGCCATGCTTTAGTTTTTTCAAAAATGTTCAAATTTGAGTCAAAATGGCTCATTTTAAACGACCATAAGAATGATCTTTCTTGTTTAAAATGTTCGATTCTGGTCAAAATGGAGTGTTTTACACAGCAGTAGGATTATATTTTTGTGAGAAAGGTTCATTGGAGGTAGAAATGGTTTGTCTTAAATTACCACGTGATTGTATTTTCGTTAAAATGGTCAATTTGGGTCAAAATGGTGAATTATACTCAAAGATCTCATTATACTCAAAGACTTTGCACAAAGATTAGGCAGAATTATTCATTTTAAACTACCATTGGATTGTATTGGCTCAAATGCTGCGTATTAAAGTACAATACCACTGTACATTTGGCAAACATTATCCATTTTCGCACACAGTGCCACATTTTAGACTACCATGGCATTGTATCTTTGCTAAAAAGGTTCGATTTGGGTCAGAATGGCATGTCTTCAACTACCATTGGATTGAATGTTTGTGAGAAATATTGAATTCAGGTTAAAACGGTGCATTTTAAATGATCATGGGATTGTATTTTTATAAAGATTTTAAATTTTAGTCGAAACAGCACATTTAAAATGGTTATATTTTTGTGAAAAAATGTCCAATGGGGGTCAAAATTGAGCATTGTACCCAATTACGGCATAAAGTATGATTTTCTATGAAATCAATAGGTATGATCCAAAGCAATGGAAAATCCTTTGAAAATTAGCCATAAAATTGTTAACTTTGCCTAAGAGAGAATGAAGGACCAACCCATGCAATGCTCTGGATCTTCTTAGCGATTTTGAGGAGCAGTTTCCCGAAGCTGCCGGGTGGGAATGAAAGCGCTGAGTGCTGGATGCACAGGCAGAGCAGATACGCTGGGGTGAGTTTGTGATCGTCGCCACTCGGCTCGATCAGCGTGAGCACCCGGTTCACCAGCGCGTCCTCTTGGGCTCGCTCAAACTCCAGTGCCAACTTCCTCTTCTTTGGCCCCTTTGCGTTCTTTGAGCTTTGGCGAAATCCCGTCTGCTCCCGTGGGGCGGCACCGCATGTCGGACACGCCTCCTCGTTTTTGGCGCCGAGGGCACGGAGGCGGGTCAGGGTGTGGCCCGGTAGCGGCTTGGCGCTCAGCGGGTCCCTGTATAGGAAGATGTAATGGGCGCCAAATGACAGCAGGTCGCCATGACGAAGTGGAGTAGGACGTTCGATACGAGTGAAGTTGATCAGCACGGCGCCGTGGCCGACCGGTTCCAACAAGAGCCGATGGTCTGAGCAGGACGAAGAAGAAGAGGAGGACGAGGACGAGGGAGACGAGCGTCTGCGGCGTATGCGGCAGTGGAGCGGGAGAATGTCCGGAGATGACAGACAGATGTTTGGCCGCGTGCTTGCCGTCTCCTGACCCACCGTGTGCTGTTCTTTGTTCAGCAGATAAACCAGGCAGTCCTGTTGGCACGATGAAGTAATAAATGGATACATAATACAACACCAAATGTAATATAAACCATCTTTTCAAACAAATTACACCAGTTTTCTGAACTGGTTTGCATTTCAATCCAAAACTTCATGAGTCTTCAGCAAACGCCACCCCATTCAGGTCTGTAGCTACATCTGAGGTCCGAACACCTACATAACTATATCACTCACTTGTCGGTTATATCCTTGCAGGAGCAGCAAATGTGGTGATTGGTAGAGGGAATGCTTGACTCCGCCCCCCTCTTTGCGGCCATCCGAGCGCGCCCGGCCTGACCCGGGCAGTGTAGAGTAGCGCTTCGGTTCCTCCCCCGTCACACCCACCAGGTTGAGGCTGGTCTCACTGAGGCTGCGGCAGAAGGACGAGCCGTGATGCGGGGTCATCGTCCCTTTGGCGCGGTTCCGTTGAAGTTTCCGCGCTTGCGCATTTATATCTAACAGAGAGAATCGGTTGTCAAACTATCGTCTTCCTTTATCGATAATGACCAACGTACTAATCATATGGAGAGTGCGATCCGGCCAGAATGAAGGGTATCAGGTAGCCTTGGTGATTGTCAGTTTATAGCCTTAATGGTGCAGACGAAATGCACAAACACACACTTAAACATTCTCAACATATACAAATGCACTGACACAAGGCTGTGGTTTGCAGATGATGACAATTTATGAAAAAAAGGAGCTCCAACAAAAAGTGCCATGAGTGAACCTAGCCTAATTTGAAAACAAAAACCCAAACAAAAAAAAACGTACAAAATAATCTGCAAAGGTTCTCCCGCGTCATCTCCATCCCTACGTTTTAACACTGAATGCAGTGAAACCTGCTGTCTCAGAAGAACTGTACAAGCATACTCTGCTGAACGTGTATCGTGACACATTATGGCTATAGCTCTATTAAATATTAATAAAGAGAAAGGCTTCAGATAAATATTTACACGTAGAGATTTGTTTCAGCTTGCCTTTGAGAAACCTACCTTGCTATGAGAGCTCTGGCGTAAGATGTGTACTGAACATTGACATAAAGTAACTGCTGAAGATGATGGTGCTTTATCAGCTTTTACAGGTGAGTAACTGCCCGCTTGTCGGTGAAGGACACTGGGAAGGCCAAGTAATTCTCAGCTGTTATTTACCTTGATGGTTTGGGAAATGGAGCGTGGTGAGTAGGCTCTAGGTGTTTATTACAGCAAATATCGCTGTATTTATTTATCTACTCTGGGATATAGTGTGTTTATGATAACGCATGTAAATGAAAGGAAAAATGTTTATCAGAAGACCAAAGTACAGTGCCTTGCAGAAGTATTTGCCCCCTTTTGAACTTTTCCCACATGCTGTGGTGTTACAACCTGGAACCGAAATGGACTTAATTGGAATTAACAGACATTTGTTGGCTGCATAAGTATTCACACCCCTGGGTCAATACTTGGTAGAACCATCTTCAGTTTGAGATGTTTCTTTATAACCAAACCCTGATTGATATGTTTCTAGAACTTGATCCCAGACTTGTTTTGATTGCTGCTTTAGGTTCTCCGTTTAACTAATTATGTGCATTCTGTTGGCAACTGGGGGGGGGCATACTTTTGCAATCGCAAAAAAACTCTTATGCTTTTATTTATAAATGATATTGAAAAACTATATAGATTTTTCATATGGGATATTTTGTGTAAATTCATGATATAAAATCCCGAATAGTGGCTTGGTCAGAGAAGCAAGCACCACCATGCTTCGCCCTCAATTAAGTCTACGTCAGTTCCACTAACATCTTGTGAATATTGAAGGCACTGTATAGTGGTAATGCAAATAACAAGGGTTACACAAAATAAAGGTATATTGGGTAATTATATTGGTGTGTAGGTGCAAATTGGTACGCAGAATACTACATCTGTACTACTAATACAACTGTAATCAATTCAATTGAACAGATGGTTGGATGGAGAAAACTAGTTTTCCACTTGCCTGAAATGTAGCAGATTAGCCAAGACATGTTCGGTGTTTAGCACTTAATGGACAAGCAAATTTAAGAAAAAGCAAGTAAATGCTTTACAGAAATCTCCAGTGTGCACAGACTATTTTTTTTCTATGGAATGCAGCAGTAAATGACCACAATGACATTGATATAACTGCAATCAATATTGTTTATGACTGTGGTGGAATGTGAAGGTGGGATATGCAGTGGGGTATCAGGCAGGGCTTGGTGGGGCTGGTGGTTGACACAGTACCTGAGCACATTCCCCACCTTTAAGATTCGGAGTGCTGGGCAGTACCATACGCCAGCCCCGGGGGGAGTTCCGCTGGCATTTACCATGTCCCCCCCTACTCAGGGTGGACGTTAACACGGGGGAGTGTGTGTGAGGCCCTGGGGGCAGGTGCACAACACAGCATAGTAGATACATCAATAAAACAGTAAAGAAATTTCATTCATGCACTTAATAGGGAGGATTGATATTTATGACCTTGTTGGGGATATGTATACCATTTGTACATGAGGTCAAAACTCCTGCATGGTTACACCACAAACAGTAGGAGCTGAACGGGAACATGCAACCATACCACGCGGGTCTAGCCTTCCTGACTTTGTTTTGTCTAAACGATGGATAATAATTACTGGATTATTCTCGATTTAAAAAAAAAAAAAAAAACTGCTGAAATGCATGTGTCCTGCCTCTCAGCAATTTCATGAAGCCTGGCAATTTCCTGGCAATGTGAAATGATGTCCTCCTCAACTTGACACAACGTCCCCTGGCAGTCCTACCTTCTGATACACAGTCTGTGACAAAGTCCATCACGGCCAGGATTCTAGCATCGACGCTTGTCCGAGGACAGGAAGTCAACTGACAGCATGCTGATTACAGACACTTTCCACAGCAAATGCCTGGACATAAAGCGCATAAACCGACACTGTCTTGTTATCCAGCTAACTGACGTTTAGTAACTAATTCGGCGTCACAAAAAAACAACATTCCTATAACCGAAGAACAATTTTCAAGTTTCTAACCGTTGTGGAAATGTTGCAGCAACGTTGTCGGAATGTTCTTCAAACGTTATGTCTTCAGAACACGCAGAAAAACATGCCTGATGTTCTTCGGAAAGTTACATTCGGACATCATTAAACTGCTAGCTGTCCTGCCCGTTCTGGAATGCTCCGAAACAAGATGTCCAAATAAGTACATGCAGCTTGTTTTACGTCAAATAGTCTTATTTAAATAAGCATAAGTAAGGAATAAAACCCTTGCATTTATTAAGTTAGTTCCTAGTATCACTTACGTTACAAAAAGCACTGATACTGGAGACTCCTTCCATAAAGGATAAATAAATGTCGCCTTACGGAAAATCACCCCGCACCGATGATTATTTTATTTTGCTAACGAAACACTTTTAATTCTATTAACAGTAGCCTTAGAGTATATTTATTTTGTGCGCATTAATATAAACCATTATGTTAAACCAACCTGCTGTTACAGAAAAGTAATCAACCAATCGGATTCGAGGATTCAAGAGCGGTGTGGCCCGTGTGGCCAGCAGTTCATACATTGTTGATGAGACGGTAGTGTCAGTGTGTGCTGTTAAATAGTTCAGTACTGCGTATCCCTGCCACCTGCCTTCTGTCAATACGTGTTCGGTGTGTACGTGCAGATTAGCAGTGGTAAGCCTCAAGCGTAATCTCTCCGTCCATCTACGCTCGTCCGTAACCGTTCCCAAATCCGTGGCACAGTCCGTAAAATTCCTGTTGGAACCTGGATCGCCAAACACCGAACAATGAAAATATCAAGTAACAAGTCCGGCTTGTGCAGGTGAATAATGAGGAGTTTCCAACTTTCTGGTTTAACGGAGTCTAGTTACACAAATCCGGAAGCTTCCTTGAGTGCAATTCTAGTTTATCAGTTCAGCAGCCGAGCCAGAGACCGTCGCCGTAAACACACAAGCACGAACGCGCACGCAGGCTTTGTGGGGCCAGGAGAAAAAGCCGAGGATAAATTATCCTGAGTAACAGTGTGGATATTGATTCTGACCTCCACTTTGTGTTTTGGCTCAATGGCCACCTTGTTAAATTCCTAATTTAGCACTACAGCAAACAAAGGCAAAGCGAAGACAGACGCATGCTTCATCCCATAATGAACGGACAGGCTTACGTTCTTATTTCTGTATGAAAATAAGGAATTAAATAAATCTGATTATTCAAATTCCTCAGGTGCACTTAAATGTATTCTAAAACTAACACCATATTTGTGTTATATGGTTATTATAAGCAGGATTAATCAAGCATTAATAATCTGGGTATCTGAATGGTGCAAACAGTGGCAGGAGTGCAGAGAAATGAAGACTGGAGGCTACGCTGCTGCTTTTCTTCCTGCCCGAGTGCAAACAAGTCTCTGGAGATTCGCTGTGTCTGTAGCGAATGCTGAGGCAGACAATACAGCTGAGGAGAGAGAGACAGAGAGAGAGAGAGAGAGAGAGAGAATGGGGGAGGAATACATGTATAGAGGAGAGGGCAAAAACTTTAGAGCTAGCTCTTCAGGCTTCAGAAGTTCCATCACGTTTGACACCCTGAGCAAAAAAAAAAAAAAAAAAGGCAAAGCCCTTTATAAAAGCAGTCAGTAATGTTATCACATTATAATAAACTTCACTTACAAACTGGATAGTGATCCTTCATTTCTTTCCTGGGAAACAGGTTGTGTAGTTTTATTGTTGAGACACACATACGGTAAAAAGTTCACGTAACGTCTTACAACAAAAGCTACGAATGTTAATTCTTAGTTCTAAGCTTGCGCAATATTTTCTTCTCTCTCCGCGATATTACACTGACGCAACATCCAGCGACGCTTCGCACTTTGACTATATTATTAAATCTCCAGCGCTGCCAATCTTTCCGTTTTATTGCGTAGCAGATCCGCAACTTAACGTTGGAGGACGGACGCCAGTACGACTTAAGCAGTCTAAAACTAGAGATGAGCCAATCAACATATAAATCTGGAATGCTTCACGTGACACTCGCTAACCAACAGTGCCTGGAAGCCCCGCCCACGTCCCCATCTTATATGCTCTCGAATCGGAAAATTGGTCTCGCTTTCTGAATCGCGAGCAGGGAAAAAAAAGTCAATAACGCACAAGCCTGCTCAGCACAAAGGACGGGGTCAGAGGTCAGAGGTGCCAACACTGCAAACGAGAAAATCCTAGCAGGGAGAGAGAAAAAAAAATAGAACTTTACTACAAAATGGCTAATGCATGTCTTTTTTCAGATTTCGAAAAGTAAGAAATCTTCACGAAGAGAACTTCGGCGTGAGCACTACTACGGCCCCGCCCACTTGCTTTTTATAGGGCTGGTGAATTTAGCCGCTTAGATAAAGAAGCTACCGAAGGCAAATCGGACGCGAAGGAACATTACGGCGCAGATTTTATTCGGATCGGCTCGTACGGTGTAACGTAATAATCTTAAACAAATGCTGAAATCGTGCAGTCTAAAATTGGCCTTAGAGACTCGGTGGCCAAATGTTTGTTTGCTTGTTGTTTCAAAACGTCCACGCAAAAATCAGTTACCTGCAGTTACCGTGTCTTTCTCTTTAGCTGCCAGCTCCTCCACTTCAGCCCTCCGCCTGAGCTCGAAGCGCCTTGCGAATCCTTCCTTTGGCTTCCACAGCTCCTGCAGAAGGAGAGGCTTCTCGTTGCTGCCCAGGGCCCGCAAGCACTCTGTCCTCCACCGTCGCTCGGCACCCTCAAACCGCCCGATCACATCGCAAAGCACGAAGCTACTGGCTGAACCTTTGCTCAGTGAGTAGCGCTCCAGTGCCTCCTTGATGAGCTCGTGTGCGCTGGAACGTGGAGTTGCCAGGACGCTCTTGTAGTTGGCCCCGGCGCTGATTTCATCTCCAAAGATCTTGAGCACACCTGGAGCTGAGGTCTGCGTGGACAGCTCAGCCGGGTCGTCCCGCACTTGCTCGGGCAGGTCGGTGACCGAGCGGCGGTCCCGGTAGCTCAGAGTCCGGTACAGGACCTGAGAGATGGTGCGGCTCTGGCGCTTCAGACGGCTCTTTGAAGGCAGTGACATGCTGGCCGAAGAGGAGCCGTAGAACATGGTGCCAAAACGTTCAGGTTGGACGGACTAGAACTGAGAGAACTATGGGATAAATAGAGGTTAATCAAGGAAGAAATATGCCAGAGTGGTTCCAAATCCCAGTCTCATGGGGTTCCAGGACACTCGAGGCCTTACGGACTTTATTTTCGGCTCTAATCTCACACCTGAAGCAAGAGCTTAGAGCCAGGTGTGTTGGAAGCAAAATGCTCTGCCGTAGATCTCCATGAATAATGTCGGCCCCTTTGCACCACCCTAAAACACCTCAATCAAATTAAAATGATCAAGCATTTCATATGGGGGGTGGGATCTGATGGATTATATTTAACTTGGTAGCGTTAGGGGTAAATGAAGGTCAGGGCTTCTCCAGGATTGGGATTGGGAACCAGTGTTCTGGATTGTTGTCAAATTCAAGAAGAAGGACAAGGTAGGTCCGTGTACATTGCATTAATTAGTTTCATCTTTCAGAAATCATAAGCGCACCAGGAAAGCGTTTGGCTTTTTCATTTTTTTGGATTTTAAGACTAGTTTAGCTTCGTGGTGTTAGCCGATGCTAGCTAGCATTTCAGTTAATGTAGGTGAGACATAACAGTCCATATTCGTCAGGTTGACTCTGTTCAGGCCGAAATGCACATCTCTTATTTTGCATCCAGTGTTTGAATGCAATGAACACGGATAGAATTTTCTGCACTAATCTGAGAATCATATGTTTAAATATTGTATAAATACATAAATAAATACAGTTAATTAAGTTACTAATTAACCCCCTAACCAACAACAGTCAAATGTGCGGTAATAAAAATATCAAACATTTATGGATAAAAGTTTATTTTACAGCATTGAAACTGTCGAAGAAAGCTCCGCCCACTCCCAGAAAAGCTTGTTTTAATAAGTTATTATTATGTTATGTCATACATCTCAGTTTTCTAGATACGACACTCTAAAAATAGTATTTGTTTCTATATCAGACTGAAATTTTTTCAAGATGACCTGAATTCATGAAATTCCACAAGCTTTGCTTTTCGACTGAAAAAAGGCATCAAATATATATTTTTAATCATGACTTTCCAACAAACCTTTTGGTGAAGTTTTTTTCTTTCCTCTTCAGAGTATCATCACAACAACAGCAACAAAAAAGACTTCAATCGTAACGACATCAGAAGTCTAGATTTCTGCTTTTATTACATATGCAAATTTATGCGTATTTAATCAGACAAAGCCGCATTCTGAAAATTTCCCTATTCATCCCTAGTGTCTTGCCATGAATTAATCTCATGGGTGTCATTTGGTGATATATGACTTGCATAAATGACTTTCATGTTCACACACACACACACACACACGCACACACACACACACACACACAGTGGGAAGCGGGAGACAGGATGGGCCTGTCTGAAAGCAAATAAGGATGTTGCCAAGCATTTGATGGAAAACTAGCTAATGGAAACTATGTATATGAGAATAACAGAGCTGGCGGCTGTTATCTCCGGACGCAGGATTCGCTTCGACCTCTTACAAACTTTTAGCTGCTCGTCTAAAATAAAGTGTCCGATAGCAGAAACACTACAGACGTGCAATACGGACCAAAAGAGTACGCTGCGGGACACTGCCCGCAAACTCGGGGTGAAAGATTCGCCTAATGTGACCAAGTTATTAACAGATTAAATCGGATGACGTTCGCTTGTGTGCACAGCATGGATAATGATCGTTCTAGATCTAGATCTGATCTCAACAAAAACAAGACAGAATGAAATAAAATACATTAAAACAAAATAAAGCGATTTTCTGTTTCTCGTCATGCTTACTGACAAATCAATAAACAAATCATCTGGGCCATGCGATTGAGCTGAAATATTCAAATTAAAACAAAATAAAGGTAAATAAATAAACACACACACACATACACTCACACACGCACACACAGACAGACAGACAGATAGACAGACAGATAGATAGATAGATAGATAGATAGAATGTAGAATGCTCCTGAGTTGAAGCAGGTTATGTGTAAAATCTCACCCTAGTGCACTAATTAACAGGTGAGAATAACACGGTGCCTGCTACTTTTTACTGCGCCAGTATTTGGGACGCGGCCCTGAACTACTCTAGCGTCTCTCTCTCTCTCTCTCTCTCACACACACACACACACACACACACACACACACACCTTGAGTTTGGCATGGGCTCATTTGAGGATATCAAAAATGGACCTCGAAACACACATGTGTAAAGCCTAATGTGGAATAAATTTACAAGTGAACTATTTCTAAAATGTTCAACAGTTTTATCTGTGAAAGACTTCAGGGAATTTGGTGGAAAAAAAAAAGCTTTTAATTCTCAGTTTTAATTGTTTTTTTTTAATGTAACTTCTGGTGTAACTGATAAGAACGTTTCAAGGTCAGCTTCTGCTTAAACGTGGAGTCGTGTCTTTCTCGACAACAACAACAACAACAAAAAAAAAACGCGTTAATTTTTCAACTGTTTTCAAACTGATAAACCCTGCGCGCGCGAGGTTCACTTCTATACTGCGGTCCTGTCGCTAATGGCAACGCGGCGCGTGGGGCAAAAAAAAAAAAAAAAAAAAAGCCTTTGCCTTTGCTCGTGAGCCCTAATCGGCTTCTGCGTCTTAGCGGCCAGAGTCTGATCCCTCACAAAGCCTCGGCTTCATTTTCTTTTTAATAATTACAAATAAAATAAACAAGACTTGTCGAGTTTTGTTGCCTAATTCAGCCACAGTTACAATGACAGTTCAGGGAATGCGGCACCGTCTCATCTACCTGTCCTGTGAAGAGAATGTAGCACTAAAATCCCACAGAAGTTGGTTAGTTTGTGGTGGCAGTTAGCTACCAAGCTAACCTAACTTCTTTATATCTCTGAAATCAGCCTGCCCCAGTGCTAACCCTGTAGCAGCACGGTAATGTTCAGGTTAGTACTCACTCAGACTGCGGTACCGGGGCTCATTCCGAGGCTCTCAGGCGGCTCTGAGCTGGAGCTGAGGCGATGCGGCTCTGTCCAGCCTCACAACCTGCCCAAATGTGTGGATTTCACAGCACTGCTCGCTTATTTCCGTCTCTCATCAACACCGCCATCGCCATTTTATCGCTTTTTATCGCCGTTTTATTTGCCGTTTCCATGGGGCACGCGCCGCCGTGTGAGAACTGAGCGCGAGCGCGCCGAGTGTGTACGGAAACAGCCGAAGAGAGACGAAGAGAGAGAGAGAGAGAGAGAGAGACTACTGAGTGTGGAGGGAAAAGACAGACAGGTAGACAGAAAGAAAAAGAGAGACAGGTGAGAGAGAAACAGAAAGAAGAGGTAAGGAAATAATTAAAAAAAAAGAGTAATTAATTCTTTATAAACATAGGATTTTCCCCAAACATCTCCAGTTTTCTTCAGAATGTCACGTGTGTAAATACTTATCACAAAGTATTTTAATGATTATAAGAACTTGCTTTAGGAAGTACAACAATCCAGCACCAAGCAATAAAAACCTAGCCAGAATATTCCAGTGTAATGTGTTGTAGGACGGAGGGTTATTTAAGAAAACTAAAAAAATAATTAAAAAAAAAAATCTGTAGTGAGCTGTTTTGGACCTTATTATAAATTATTATTTATATCCAGGGTGAAAGAATATCTTTGGAGAAGCAGGGATTCGAAACTAATGCTACAGGAGGCTAAAATGGCACACTGATTTATTTATTTATTTATTTATTTATTCATTTTAAGTGAAATCATAAGGATACCATATCATATAAATTACTTAATTAAACTACTATTTAGCCACGTGTACATTTTGTAAACAATATTCTTGAATTAGCCGTATTGTGTTTAGGGGCAAATTGATTTCATTCATGTTATCATTTTAGCACTCACTGATTATTTAAAAAAAAAAAAAAAAAAAAAAAAAAAACCCTTGTGCCCCCTGCTGGACAGTTTCAGCAATGCAAGTGGTAGAGAAATGCACTCTTTATAGCATGATACATTTTTTCCCAGACGTTAAATGTAACTATAAATGGATAAAACACATGATTTGTTGTGCCATAAGAGAAATAAAACACTTCCGGATGTGCTGTTATCAGTAACTAAACAGAAATAATGACACAAGGAGGAGGCAGGTTTCAGCATGAAATGTATTTTTTGGTTAAATGACAAGATTTATAAAATGCGCACGTAGAGATACATAAATAGATAAAAATACAAACATTGCAGCAAAGAAACAATCACAGATCGCATCGGAAAGTTATACATCATCGGTAACAGTTATAACGCGCATAATGTGCAGGATGACGCACTTTACAAAGCTTAGAACAACTCCAAAAAAAAACCACGACGTTGCTCTGAGAGGAGCTGAAAGCGGAAAAAGGCACAGATGATATTTACAATGACCTCTGCGATAAGCTTAGACACAGATCCAAGTTTAATCAATCCCAGAGACTCAAATCTAGACAAAATGATTAGCTCAGTTTTCCATTAAAGCCTGAAGTAGGACCGAGCGATAAGGCATGTTCGACACGTCGTTTTATCCGTTACCTTTATTCTATATGTGGTCTGATTATTTTTCCTAACAATAAATTCACAATTACCTGAATTTGCCCAATTAAAAAAAAAAAAAACATTTAGGGAGATTTCATGTGTATGGCAGTGAAAGCTGTTGTTTCTTTGAGACATGTCAAAACCAAAATAAAGTGATGATTAAAAATATGCGGTATATTAAAACAGAAAATGCAAACAAAATTAAAAAAAATCAATTATCAATAAATAAACAAATGCACAAATAAATAAATAAATAAATAAAAGATGGCACAATACCACTTGTTCATTTTCGATACGTAAAACCTTCCTTTTCAGCCAATACTGACACTCGTCTCTCCTAATATTCACACAAAAATGGTCAAAATAATAAAAACAACAAAGGACGACTATAATAAAGTCAATGCTAACAACAGAAAACTAGTCGTCTCTTTATATGTAAACATTTCAGTTCTGGAAATTCATTTCTTTTCCAAATACAGATCCAATCATGTGCTGTTGGTTACAGGATCTGATATCTGATGTCTTTTCCCCAGTATCCAATTAATTTTTTTGTTGCTGGTATTGGACTGATACTGGGTAGTGGATCTGTGCCATCTCAAAAACAAACAAACAAACAAACAAACAAATCAAAATTCTCTTCAATTCTACCAAAAATGTGAGGTCAGAGTGTTCATTCCGATATTCCGATACTTTTATATATATATATATATATTTATAAATGTCTACATAAGAATCCAGCGTCCGTAAGTAAACGTCGCTAAAAGGGAAGCGAACTACACAACATTTCAAGAGCTTTAATAATCGAATCGTAAAAAAATCCTCATGGTGATGTCAAAGCTGAAAGAGCGCCGGCCGTGAGATGAAAGCGAAACATTCATATAAAGTGTCGTTTTATACAAATTTGCAAACTTGAGCAGGATTAAATGTTTAGGCAACAGCGGTGGAAGGACAATGAGGAACATTACATCTAGCCTTTCGTTGCTGATTGGGTGGCAATACTTGAACAGGAGCATGGTTTACCAGGGAGAAATACTCCATCAGCTTGAATACTTTTCAAGAGAGGCTACGTTTCAACAGAGTAGGTTCGGGAAAAAAAATAAGCCACATTTTTGTGAAAAATCGGAGAGATATTATATATTAGGCTTGAGAAATATACCGATTTAATCGTGCCTACACGTGATTTCCAGTGACGTTTACGCTGATAGATGATACTCAAGTGCATTATTATGAAATAAACTCTATAAGTGTTTTTGCTTTCCTGCACCAGTCAGTGTTCAGACAGGTGTGAACGAGTAAACAAAATGAGAAAATGTCACCCCGTGGACCGTAATCAACAACAGGATCATGTTAGAAATGTGCGTTTGTGGTTTTTTAATCACCGCATTACTGCAGAATCACCTGAAAGCCCACCATCCAAAACTTCTGCGATCGGCGCTGCCACCAAGCAGTTCCCGACTACAACTCTGGTAATGCTATTACTCTCTCTTTCTCTCTCTTTAAACTGGTGGAAATGCTTCTTCTGGATGAGTTACTTCAATCATCTTACTGTGATTTTCAAAATGAGAGAAAAAGAAAATCAATATTGCACTCTATGATCCACCTCAGACTACGGCTAAAGATTTCACCCGGAACGTCAACGACACCTTTCCGAGATTAAAAAAAAATGAAACACGTTAATCAGCTGATGATTTCGGTTACAGGTAGATTTGGACTGAGCGTTGAAGCTGACAAATAAACGAAAGCTCATCAACATGATTTTTCAGACTAGGCAAAGAATACATTCACTACAGGTTCACTTTAAACATTACAGATAATTACAATAATAAATAATAAGCCATTACGTAACATAGATATCTATTTTTTTTTCCTGCACAGCAGTGGAATATTTTGGAGAGATGGTGATGGCACCGGACAACTTGTTAACCCTGAGAACAAAGTTTTGGCCCCTTCATCCACTCAAAACTTCATGTGACTTCATGTGGTCCGGCTAATCGTTAGAATTATCAGCGATCCTGAGGAGACGTGGACGAGTCAATTAGACCCTCAATACTTAACACTAACAGATAAACGGGACGAAGGGAAATGTCTGAGGGTCGGATTTTAATTGGAAAGACACAAAACTAGACTAAGTGACCGAAGCTCGAAGCACTTTTGGCATTTCACACAGACACAACACTGAAATGCGAGAATGCACCCGAGAGATGCTATAAATACGACTGTTCGCTTCTTACTGCGTATAAACAGCAAACAGCACGGAGTAAACGGTAATACAAGAGAAATCCCTTGCTTTTTTCGGCTTTTTGGCAGTGGCAGGAAGAGTGAATACATATTTCAAGTATCTTTATATCGCTATTGTACTTTTTACTACACTGTACGTTTGTACTCGTCTAATCCGCATTCATTTTTCTTAAACGCATCGTCTTATTTACTATTTGCGTGGCAGTCTGGGAAACGATTCAAAGCTTTGAATACAAAAGAGAAAAAAAAGGATCTACAATCGTACAAGAGTGAATCAGCGCTGAACCGAATCGGTTCGTTTACTCGTTATATCGTATCGCATACTCAAAGAGGACGATCCACACCGCTAAGACTTTAGGCAAATATAAATACTTTTTTACAAAAAACAACACAGAAATGTTTTTATTTATTCTACTTCCTGACCTTGCCTAGTAAAGACCATGTGGGAAGGAGTCATTGGAACAAACAGAGCAGTCAGTCTGCTCGAGGTCTTCGCACTCAGTCCTTTTATAGCTGTAGTGATGCATCCCTGTATGGGAGTGACGGCTTTCCCAGACCGTCACACACGTATTCTTTAAAATGTGTCTTTTTTCGCAGGTTACACTGGCTTATGTTCCTGTAGGGGTTCAATTCAGACTACGCTGATGTTTTCAATACCATGTCTGATCACGCCCTTGACGTCTTCCACTCACGTTTCAGCATCGATTTACAATTTAAATCGAGCCAAACATTTAATACTTTTAAAACATTGTAAAATGTTTCTGTTGACAGTGTTTTTTTTTTTGTCTGCAGTCGTGTAGGGTTCTTACTTCATTCACATTTAGGCCACGCCCACTTCAGATTTAATACCCCGACCGACTTATTCTGAATTACATATTTTCAAGCCGTATGTTTGAGCTACAAAGCGGGGTGAAAACATGGCCGTCTCCATGACGACGTGTATTTCGTTAGAAACAAGAGAGCTGAAATTGCTAATCATGTGCGTTTACGTTCGCGAAACAGCAACAGGAGATTCAAATTGAGGGGTGATTTCTTTGGTTTCTCTTCGTTGGAGGTCAGAAATTCTGAGGTACGAGCTTTAGTCCAACTGAAAAGTTATTGCTGTTTGGAACACTAGGCAGATGCTGATCGTCATTGTGTCACACCCCTAATTGATAAAAAAAAAAAAAAAAAGATCAATCTGTTATTGAGCTTGTACTGAAAAAGAAATTGCATTATACCTTAACATGTGGATGTTTTCGCTCTGGGTCGGTTCTGCTGCTGAAATCTACAGTCCGGCCCGCTGCGGTTCTCCTGAGCGCATTCCAGTCAGGTGGAAGTCAGCAAGGGCGTGTCAAAAACAGTATCGAATCAACGTTTCAAACTTGTTCAAACTCACACACGTCCACAGGAGCCAGTTACGTTTTATGGCGTGTTGATTAATCCCAGCAGCGGCCCCTGAGCGTAGATTTAGACGTACCTTTGTTCAACTGTGTTCCATTCAGCAGAGGAATACAGAAAAGCTCATATAAATAAGCAGGGTTGCCAGGTTTCAGAAGGATTTCCAGACAGAAGAAAAAAAAAAAAGTTCAGCCCAGGAAAAGAGAGACACGTTTTTTTTCTCAGCCTTTGCACTGGGAAACAAGGTCACCGTGGTGCGCACGCATTTCTGATTTCTGTACAGACTTTATCCAGTCCATAATCCCCCTTTTCCCTCTTTTATAATATACCTCACAACAGAAATGATTACGTTCATCATGGACGCAGTGTCTGCACTCACAGAAATCTTCATTTAATTGTTCGGACGAATTTAAAATAAAAAATCTGGCAACCCTGTTATTAACCGCCCTGTCTGCCGCTCCGCCCCCGCAAGATTCCTTCCCCAACGGGCCTCTATTAATGCTTGTCGCAGTTCCCATTTTTAACCACTAGGTGTAATGATAACTCTGTGGAGCACCGCAATGAAAATCAACACTGTTAAATAGCAACAGTTTTTGTTGTTTTTTTTTTTTTTTTAAATTGCTGCTCATTCTGTAGAGGGCAGCTAAATGTAAAATGTATCGAGGTGTTAATGAGGACTTTATGAAGATCGGATGGCTATAGCCACCACTGATTAGTCCCTGATTGATTAATAAGGACATTGTGTGTAGCTGTGCTTCCCACCAGCAGCATGTAAACCAATTTGGAATGAAATATTTTTCCTTCCTCAATAAAAATTTGTCCTTTAGATTACAGTGTTTGAACCTTTATATACTACACACAGGTAACTGAGTGTGTGTGTGTGTGTTTGTGTGTCACCGGGCGGTGCTGGTCTGTTGATTGCCAGGTGTGTACAAGTACTTCCAGATGGCGTAGTAATGGATGCCCGCCCCCATGGCAACAAACAGGTGCCATATGGCGTGCGCAAAGGGCACCACTCCATCACTTTTAAAGAACACCATCCCCAACACGTAACACCCGCCACCAACCAACAGCTCGCACACACCCGACCTGTCCGCCTGAGAGAGAGCGAGAGAGAAAGACAGACAGAACAACAGTTCATACTCCTCCGAGAAACTGTTCGGGATATTTTTTGGTCATGTGACCGGATACTTTCTCACCATAGACAGAATCACCATGGCTGGAAACACTCCCATTGCTGTGTAGCAGACCAGCTCCACCACTTTATACCTGCAACACAGTCCAAGAAGAGGTGATGCTGATACGATTTTCAGCTTCACTCGCTGCAACCGACTGAAAGCTCTCGGACAGAATCTATTTAACCTTCTGTTTCTGTAATGTGTACTCGTGACGCATGATTATTTATAGGGTTACTGTAAATATTTAAAACGCAGTCTCTAGAGGTAAAGACGTGATCGTTCTGATTTAGTCCTCCCACCTCTTTCAGAGATGCTGGAGACGCCTTCCATGAACGTTTCTTTACAGAAGGCTTCACTAACGAGTTCCTGTAAACGTGCTGTTACTACGGAAACGATAAGGTATTAGAATGAGTGCAGGAAATGAATGAATACTATTTAGTGGTTTATTTCCTTACACGTTTATGCCTTAATTCTTCTTCAGGCCATATTTTATTTTTAATCTGAAAATCTCTCTCAGTAATTGCAGACCGGATTTTCTGAACGTTTTACGTACTTTCATGTAAGTTCAACACCACAGGCTTTGCATAATAATTAAACAGGAACATTCTCTCTCTCTCTCTCTCTCTCTCACACACACACACACACACACACACACACACACACACACACACAGAC